>CM024762.1:65883004-66348568 GCA_014218235.1 Colocasia esculenta
CGTAAGCATCGTTGGTTTGGCCTTGTTGGCCCGTGCTTCTGGTGGTTTCTGCTTCAGTGTCCTCTCGGTTCTGTAGTCCCGTTCTTGGGTGCCAGTCCATGGTGGCACCGGCGTGTGTGGCTTCCCGACCTCGCAGTGTGTCTGGGGTCCGTGGTGGTTCTGCTTGTGGGCCCTCGACCTTGTGGAGGTCTGAGGTGGTCGTGCTTGTGGTGAGACGTCATTCTCACTTGGTTGTTGCGTGGTCTCGGCGGGTGTGCCGAGGGTTGCTTCCGCTTGGTGCTCGACTCCATTGGTTTCTGCGGAGTCGTGCATGTGTCACAACCTTGGTTGGTGGTTGTGGTGTTGCATTGTTCTATTCTGCTGCTTTGTAGTACCCTACTGTAGGTGTTCCTCGCTTTACAGCTTTCTAGTGTAGTTTTCTATTTTTGGAGTTCTTACTGCTCTGGCCTGTAAGGGACTGGTAATCCCTACTGGGCCTTGTTCGCGAGGCTCACCCCCCTACTTCCTTCAGCTAGGGGCTCGTCGTCGCGGGATCGTGATATAGGACAGGTTGTGGAGGCGGTTGTGGCGCCATGTGTTGTCAGCAGCAGTGAGAGCGAGTGTTGTGAGCTCTTATACTTAAGTGAGTTGAGAGTTGTGCTTTGCAAGTTCTCGGGGAATGCCCCTTATGGACTGCACCTTTCTTCTTGTACCTGTGCTTTTACTTGGGACACATTGTACAGTTGTTATATTGTTATAGTTATTTAAATTCAGTACATATCTCACTAGACTATTTCTTCCAACCCTTCCGGCTCTTCGGATCCGTGGGTGGCGACGCAAAACTTTCGGGTCCCTGGCAGGGGTCTGGGAGGTCGGATCGTTACAGTTGGTATCGGAGCGTGAGTCTATTGAGATTTGTAATGAGTTAATAACTATAGCTGTCCCAAGAAATGTACTAGTACACTGCTGGCACCAATCAACTAGTGTTAGGCTTGTGCTTTCAATTGTTTTGCAGGCGTGCGGCTTCTCTGCAAGGTTCATGTGCGTGTTGCAGGAGGGTTGCAGCTGTTGCTATGTCGTGTGAGTGGCGAGTGTGGTCACTCGATGTGTTCGTGCCGTGGTGGCACGGGTGGAGTCACTGGAAGTGGTCTTCCCCGTGTGGAGGACGGTTGCAGGCAAGTCCAGGTGAGGTGCTCCTGGTCGTCTTCGGTGCATTTGGGTGTGTGTGTGCTGCTGTGGCTGAGAGAGCTTGCGTGTGATGTGGCCTTTACCGGTGCAGAGTTGTTGCCTGTGGAACTGGTGGAAGGTGTCCTTGCCTTGTTGGTTGTCCCCCTATTGTTGGGGTGTGTGCTGTGTTGGTCTTTTGTGTAGTCTCTTGTATGTGTGTTGTTGTGTGCTGTGCTCTGCTCGGTCTGCGTTGTTGCTCGAGCTAAGCAGATGTTCTGTGTGCCGTGTTGCATCGCTGGTTGAGCGCTACGACACTTGTCTGTGGTTGCTTGTTGACCTTGTGCTGGCTAGTTGTGAGCTCTAGTGAGGTGCTTCCAGAGTTCTTCTCTGTTGGTTCTAGTGGAAGTGAGTTTTTCTTAGAGCTATGTTGTGCTCGTTTCTGGTTGCTGTTGCGTTGCCCTCTAAGTTGAGGTGCATCGCTTGGTTGCCCTGTGTTCTAGTGAGGTTTCCCAGAACCGTTTGTTGTTGTCTTGGTGAGGGTTTTCCCCAGGACTATTCTGTGCTCATTTTTTCTATTTTTGTGCTGCCTCAGGTTGAGGTATGTTGTTGTTTTGGTTGGTGTGTTCTAGCGGTTTTCCCAGAGTTGTGCCTTGGTGGTTCTGGTGGAGGTTTTCCCAAGATCGGCTTACGTTGCTTCTGCAGTTCTGCTTGCTGCGGTGTTCTCTCTGAAGGTTTGTGTTGTTTGGTCATTTGGGTTGTGCGTTCTGGTGAAGGTTCTTCTCAGGATTGCCCTTTGTCATTTCTGGCGAAGGTTCTTTCTAGGAGTGCTCTGTGTTCGTTTTGGGCCACCGTTGTGTTGCCCCTGTGGTTCGGAGTGTGCCGTTTGGTTGGGCTACATTCTGGTGAGGTTCTCCCAGGACGTCTCTTGGTGCTTTTGGTGGAGGTTCTCCCCAAAGCTTCCATGTGTTTGTTTTGGTCATCGCTGCTCTCTCTCTATGTAGAGATGAGTTGTCGTTGTTGCCGGTTGGACTGTCTGTGTTACAGTCTACCTAGGCATTTCCGGTCAAGGTGTGGTGTCCTTGGCTGTGCGTCTGGCTACTGCATTGGCCAGCTTGTCTCGTTGTTCATTTTCAAGTTTCTCGATTGCGCCAGTGGGACTTTGTGTGTTCCCGTGGCTCGGATGGTTTGTTTTGTTTTCCTGTGCCCGGCGTGCTCTCCCAGATGGTGGTCTGGTGAGTGTAGTGGGTGTTTGGCTGGCTGTGCTTCTTGTGGAAGTGTCAATCTTGCATTGTGGATTTGCCTCTCGTGTGTGGAAGAGACTCATTGCGTGTCTTCTTCCTCTACTTTTCGTGGGTTGCTCAGGGTGGTGATGCTCCACTATGGTGTTGGGTCACCAGGGTGCACATCATTGTGACCTTCTGGTGGAGTTATCTTCCTTTGAGTTGTTTTTGGGTTGAGTTGGTTGCTCCCCTCATGCTGTCATTTTCTTGTGGCACTATGGGTCGGTGGACCTGTTCGTGCAGTTTGTCATTGTGATTGTTTCTTGCTGCCTACCTGAACAATTTTGGGCATTAGGTCTCTATTGGTTCGGTGTGAGGTAGTATCATTTTCTTGTTGGGTTGCTTACGTGAGTGTTGTTCCACTGTGCGTTAGTTTTTCGTGGTTAGCTTGCTCGTGCAAGCGTTATTCCGTCGTGTGCTCAATCGTGCCTCGACTTGTGCCTTGGAGGCTTTTCGTGTCGTTGTTTTGGTGTTTGGCCTCTCTATCAGTCACGATGGAGGTGGTGCCTTTTGCTCTTGCGCGCTAGGGAGTCGCTGTGATTTTCGCTCCCTGTGCGACAGAGTTAGTGCCCCATGTTTTGGTGTGCCTTTTGGATCTGATGTCCTCGTTGCGCTCTTGAAGTTGTCAGCTTTCCGTGTGTTTCTGTTGTGGGTCTCGAGTGGAGAGTCCCCTTCGGTGGGACCTATGTCATCTCGGGCTATTGGTGCAGTTGTGTGTGCTGCACCTTGAGCGTTTTTCAATGCTTCGTGTTTTTGTGCCTCAAGGGTCGGGGCCGATTTGGCCTGTTGTGCCCTTTCAAGCTTGCAATCCTTTGCGTGTGGCTTTTGGCGGGTCTCTGGTGAAGAGTCCTTCCTGTTAGCCGTGGTGCTGTTTCGGCCGCTGGTGCACCTGTGTTGCACTTTGCTTAATTTTGGTGCTTGTGGTAGCACCGTGTGCTCATGCCTGAGTGTTTCGGTTTTGTGCCGTCTGGAGCCTTGGTGCATTGTGTTGTACCATGGGTGGCTTCTAGTGCTTGTGATAGCACCATGTGTTGTGTCGTGTGCCTATTTGTGAGATTTGTGTGTCGTTTCACGACTTCTCTCGGTGTTGGAGGCGTTGAGCTTTCTGCCTCTGGGACACATGTGCTAGCCTAAGTCTTGTGGTTGTACTGTTACCGCTATGGGGTGGTTGCTTTGCCTTGTCTAGGTAGCCATATCGGTGGTACGCCAGGCTTTGGTCATAGCATGTGTCTGAGTTTTCCCTCTCACTTTGGGAGCGAGTGTGTTCGGTTGTGGTAACCTGCTTCGGTCTGGGTCCCTCTGAGGTTGACATGTTGTCCTCGACCTCTGTGGTTGTTTTGGTTCCTGTGTGGTTGTGCTTCTTTTTGGTGGTTGGCATGTTGGTACCGGCACTGAGCCCTATGTGTGCATGGCGGGTGTGCTGTCAACTGCTTGTTGGTTCTTTGTTGTGCGTGGTGTTGGTGAGTCTGTAAGCCGATGGCGGAGTCTCCTGTCAGTTCGTCCAGTGACAGTGAGGTCTATTGTCTTGCTAGTACTCAACCACGTGGTTTGTCGATGTTGTGAGGTGCCCAGTTTTGGCTTAACCTCAGATGTCTTTCCTGCTTCTGTCGCGATATGTTGCGTTGTGGAGCGTGTAGTTTCCCAGTGTCGTGGCTCCGCGTGAGTTTAGTGTCCTTGTCAGACCGTGAGGAAGGTCTGGATGAAACCTAGCGGCGACAGTGGATGCTATTTTTGCGTGTTGAGGTTTCTCTGTATGTGTTAGCTATCCCAGTTGGACCGCGAGGAAGGTCTGGGTAAGACCTAGCGGTGGTGGTGGATGTTGTTTCATGCATTGAGGATTCTGTGCAAGCGTGTTCTCGCTCTGGTTCTTATCTCTCACGTGGTTTCTCAGTTGGACTGGTGACTGATGCTAGCTGCTTCTAGTAGCGTGAGGATGTTCCCCTTAGTGTTGTGCTTCACTCTCAGGCATTTTTCCTGGTTGTTGTAAGCAACTGTGTACTCTGTCAGGTTTCACTGGCAATAGAGTGAGTTGCTGATCGACGATTCTCGTGTTGCTGTCGGCAACTGTGTACTCTATCGGGTTTTGCTGGCAACAGAGTGGGTTGCTGATTGGTTGGTCCCAACAGCGGGGTCTATTGGTGGCTGCAGCTATGCGGTTTTTGACTAGCATTTTCTATTGTTCAGGTTAGTTTTGGCGTTGCTCGGCACCTATGGGGTTGTCGTTCCATTTGGACGCCCCACGTGTGGCTGGAGTGAGCTGTTAGTTTCTCGGCTTGGTGATCCACCCATGTTTGGAGCGTGTTGTGACCCGTTGGGTTTTCGGTTGTGTGCTCCCCATGTGTTTGGAGCCCGTGGTGTGAGCCGTTGGTTTTCCGGCTTTGTGTGCTCCGTGCGTGTTTGGTGGTGCGATTGTTGCCATGAGGAGGTCGTCGTGAGACTTAGTGGATTTTTGCACCCATGCTTAGTGTGCTCCATGCGTGTTTGGTTGTACGATTGTTGCCACAAGAAGGTCGTGTTGAGACTTAGTGGCTTCTTCGCACTGGTCTTACGTTTGCTCCATATGCCTCGTTTCGTGCCTCAGGATCAGTTGGGCTTGCCCCAATTTCGAGGATGAAATTGTTTTAAGGGGGGTAGAATGTAAGACCCGGCTTCCCGATTTCCGTCCGGTGCCTTGGATGACTGGCCACTAACGTGTCCGGGCTGGGCGACGCGTTAGTGTCACGTCGTGGGTGTCCGACGTGACAGTCATCCTTGTCGCGCCTGGCTTTCCTATCGTGTTCTTGTTGCGACCAGTCAACGGGTCGTGATAGTGTTCCGTCACTTCAGTCGTCTGACACCTGTTAGGGTGGCAGGCGTGTCAGTACGACCTGTCACATTGTTGCGGCATCTCTGGGGGACGCGTTCTTGTCGCGGTGCGTTGACCCGTCGCATTAAGATCCTTAATGCGACACGTCACCCCGTCGCATCTTGGGTGCCAAAGGCTTAAGGCCTTGGCCGGCAACCCTTCTTCTCTTTCTTCTTCCTCTTCCCTTTCCTCTCTTCGGACGGTTCTCAGCCTCCCTCTCTTCCCTTTGTGTGTTTCAGGCTAGGAGGAGGGCCGTGCTTGTGTACTTGGCATTGTGGAGCTTGCGTGGAGCGAGGAGGAGGTGTCCAATCCGACGTGAAGAGCCCCCAATGGGTTCGGTTCTTTGGTTAAGGTAGGGATTGCTTGTGCTCTTCTCGATCCGGGTGGATTGGGAGCTTCTCGTGCTTTCTAGTTAGTTTAGAAAGCTTCTCCATGCTCCCCTCCCATGTGTGGTATGTGTGTGGCTTGTGGGCGGCCCCGAGATGGAACATCTCGTGGGTCTGCCTCTCTACTGATGTCACGACCACGATGCGCATCGCGACACTAGAAGAGGCATTTGCCCGGTCGGGCACGACCTTATCGTAATGCGTTTGCCTGTCGCGATAAGGATCACTGTCGCGATGCTTTTTCCTATCACGATGCTTTGCCCTGTCACGACAAGGTTACTGTTGTGGTGCCTTTCCCTATCGCGATGGTATCGTGACAGCCTTGGAGGTCGCGACAGTACCCGTGTTGTCTCGGGTGTTTTCGTGGCCCCAGTTGCGTGTCGACGTGTGCCCCACGGTAGGCTTTCCCTTAGGACCTTCAGGTGGGGAAGGCAGCAGGTTGTGCAACGACCCACTTCCACCCGGTACGGTTATACCAACCCACATCGGATGAGAGCAAGCCGCTACAGGGGAGAATACCCCAACAAGTAACAAATGAGCTGAGATATACACAAATAGAATTAAATAAATGCAACGGAATTTAAATAAATCTTATTCCATCAACTTTTAATCCACATACCACAGTCTGTATAGTTCAACAAAAGATAACATAAGTGCAAAATGTTCCAAATACATAGCCGACTCCAAGTACATTTGAACAAAACTAAAATTTCAATTGTAGCTTTACATACTATGAAAGATAAATTACAAGTCTTCAATCACTTAGTCCAACTCTACTTCAAGTCTTGCTAGCTTCTCCGCTAAAATTTCCTGAAATGTTTAGCAAGAATGAGTCTACACAATAGACTCAGCAAGTAACTTAAGATTCAATACATACATATTCTCCAACAATTTAACTCAGTAGAATTTCAGCAATTAAATCATACATGCTTATGCCATAACAAGAAATTTCACATGGAATTGTATTAAACAACTATTCTAACACATGTAAAACTATAATCTAAACAAGAATTCTAATAACATGGTGTCATTATCATAAGTACAAATACACATTCACATACCTTCACACTTTACTCACATCATTGTAAAACTTCATAACTAAGTCATGGAATACATATACAAGATAGGTTGCACTCCTAGCATGATTTCTAACTCACTTGGCATGCAGTCAAACAATTTACTCCACATTTAGCTTGCTGATTTTATACAAATTTTATGACATTCATATTACCCTTGCATAGGGATCATTTTTAACTACACAACATAATACTAAACACATGTGCATCCAACAATTCAATCTCCATGAATATGAAAGCATATACTTGCATTTTGGTACTAATAGTAACATCACTTTTAGCATTTGACAATTAATACACCAACACATACACACACAAGCTTTCATACACATCAATAAACAAAATATCAATTAACACTATTGTCATTTACACTCATACTACTTCTCATTTCATACAACCATATGATTAACCTTGGCTTTCGCATACACTCACTTTGTTCCTTCACACAATACTTATACACATTTTCCATTTTATTTCTCTTTCACATTCGCACACTTCTTATCATTTCACTTTTGCACATAACATGTGCCACATTTACACATATCTTGCACATACCTTGTGCTATGAACACATATCACTTTTCTCATTCACACTTATACTTATTTTCACTTAATGCCAAGACACAGCCCAAACCACCACATAGACGATAACATGACACATACACATTCACATTCACTTACTTAATCACCGGCACAGTGATAAGTCTTAGTTCCTGCAGAAACCGGGGAAAGCCCTTCCCACCATTACCAGTGGAACTTGTCCACCTCCAGGATTTTACAAGACCCTTTGCCAGGGTGTACACTTTATCAAGACCCTTTGCCTAGGGTATCACATAACACATTGAGCTTTCCCGTAGGGGCATTACTACGGTACAGCTCCAAGCATCTAGGGTGGCAGTGTCTTATGGGCATACTTGTTTATCTTGTCACATTAACCATTTACACACAATACCACTTGTTCTCTCACATTCCATACACACACTCATACATAATTCATACACACATAAGTCCCCATTTATTGGTTTTAGCCTCACTGTTACAACTATCAAATAATCATATTACAGATATAATCATACTGAAATTTACTGAATCACATCAACTCACAACTAACATGCTCACATAGTCATTTTTCTCATTTAAAATTTCATAACAATACTTACTGTCATCAAAATAACATGAGATTTTAACCACAGACACATTTCAGGTTTATAATCATACGTGCAAATTTTCATATTTTTCTGAATCATATTACATTTACAGAAATTAAAACATGCAATCTCATGCCGTTCATAATTTGATTTAACATGGAACATAACATGAATATCAAATTTGACAGTTCACAGCCCTGAACCTAACATATTCATCATCACAGAAGTTTTCTCCAGATTTATTTGCAAAACACATAATTTACTGTAATTTATACAAATCCTATGCATGTCTTCTATTTCCAAAATAGAAATTACAGTAAATCCCACAGTCATGGAAAAATTCTCAAAATCTCGGGGCACGGACTGATACATATACACATGGTATAGAAAAATCTAGGGCATTTAATTCATCAGGAATCATGTAGACAGTAGGTGAACATGCATAATCCATTTTTTCCCAACATGTATTTCAATAATCTAAAAATTTATACCATTCACCAAAATCACAGAAAATATCACATGCATCCCATGGTCTATTTTACATAACATATATGATTACCTTATATCCTCATTCGAAAACACTTCGGAAATTAATCATATAGAAGGGAGAACAGCTCACTGTTCTGCCCTGAAGAGATTAACGGCATAGTATGGACGCTAATAAGAATTCAACGGCAATATCGTTGGCCGCCAATATAGGATCTCGACGGCCATGGATCATGCCGTCAAGTTCAGGTCTGTGCAAAACACAGACCCGAGCTCCAAACACAAGGAGAATAGGGGGATCCAGGACGCGAGGAAAAATCCAGAAAAATGCTGGGACCTAGGGCACATGTATAGGATTGAGATCTATAGGTTACTTGCCTCTCAATTAAATCTACAAGATCGGAATAAGCTGATGAAGCCCTTCTCGGCCTTGCCAAAAAGGTGTTCAGAAACTCCTTCGATCCTCCTCTCCTGTCGATGTAGATGGCACCTCGGAGCTGGGATCTCTTCTTGGATGTATTGGCCGTCTCCCAGACGTGGCAGCTCCTTGGTTTCCTCCTCCAATCGACGGATTAGAGCTCCTTAAGTTCAGCTTTTCTGCATCTCGGGTCCAAGGGTTCACCAAATGTCAAAGCTTCCTCCTCGATCTAGGCTGGGTATTTCATAGGTTTAGGGTCTGGGAATGCTTCTTGGGCAGCTGTGCTACGCTCCCATCTTCATGGATCTCTCAGAAGGTCTCCCAATCGCCGGATTAAAGCTTGGGAAGATCAGGTTTTCTTCTAGTTTTCTCACAGCTAGGGTTTTTCCTGGCCAAGAGACAAAGCAATCACCTCCAGCTGCTAAGGGTGTTTCTATATAGATCTAGGCTTGGGGCATGCGTGGGCAGGGTCTGATGTGAGTTGAGAGCCGTTGGGAGACATCTCCCCAACCAGTGAGCTTGCTTGCCCCGAAATTCTGGGTCTGCAGCGCACAGAAACTTAGGGATATTGACGTCCACATACATGGACGGCTACATTAGGGTTGGCGTCAGTCGATATGGACGCTGACATATCATGGGCGTCCATCCATGTTGACGCCAAGACATTCTTCTGCTAGAACTTAAAATCATGCAGAACCATGCTTAATCCACACACATATGCACATGAAACCCATGTGGTATAGTGTATACACCATTACACCCAATAACCATCCAATACTTACTATTAATCCTATACATACATACATAGGTACATCAAGATAATAATAATACGCACATAATTATCTGCACATGCATACAACATCTAAGGTATAACATGTATCTTACTACACCTATGAAATCAATAACATTTATACCTAGGCATGCCCATGCATACATAAGCACACTAAGAAAAGATGTACGTAGGTGCCTACCTATGCGTACATGAGGTTCACAGAATTACAATATACATTACTAAATACACCTATCATACTTGCACTTGATATATATATACATGCAATGTACAAAGTACAATGTACACATTAACTACACCATGCAAATGAACAACGTTTACAACTAAGTATACTCATGCATACCTAAGTATACCAAGGGGTTACATGTGTAAAATTAAGTACACCATTATCACACGCATAAGACAACATTCATGCGTACATACACATATGCACTTCATATATTTGTACACAATATCCATGAAAGGGATAATATAAGGTACACTTCAATATTCAGAGGGCACTTGCATAATATTTGAATAGATACCTTATACACAATATTGGCCGATTACTTATATTCACATATTATAATATACATCCTCGCATATACCCATGAAAAATGTATATTTATAATATGCATCATTTTCATGCACGCCATTTATGTAGGAACAAGTAAACAACATATTCATAAAGTATAGGCGGAAAAAGAAAAATTCGGGGCCTTACAGGTTGCCTCGCTGCGTTCAGTTACTGAAGGTGACACCTTCATGGTTGTGTCCTGGCAGTGGTGCCAGGAGGGTCGCGTCTATCTAATAATCGATTAACTGGTGGTTAATCAATTATTAGCAGAACGACAGGTTTTCCATGCTACTGGTGGTGTTCCAAGGTTCCGGCTTGTTCATGTGTGCCTTGGTTGGCCGACAGCCCTCTTGAGGGTTCGTGCATGCCTCGTGCTTGCTGGGCTTGTCGTGGGTTACAAGCCAACAGTTCGGCGTGGTTCTTGTTGTGCTTGCCCCTCCTATTCGCTCGGTGCTTGGCACTTGAGGGCTTGTCCCGTTTAGAGGTTGTCTCCGTTTTCTGGGACCCCCATCCTCAGGAGCCTGTTGAGGGAGTGCTCTAGGCTACGAGCGTGCTCGAGTTGGCAGCCAACTTGGTGGACTCTGGAGCTAAGGGGAAAACGAGGTTTGGACAGCGGCACCGAGTCGTTTGTTGAGCTCTCTTGTCTGGGGCGGGACGCCGAGGTCGTTGAGGCAGTTCTCTTCTCGGCGAGGCCCTAAAAGTCCTTTGTCTCATTGCCTCTCTCTGCATTGGTTCCGGTGCCACGTAGTGGTGCTAGGCGTGGGGCCCCAGCTTGGCCAAGATGCAGTGTTGCGTGCGTTCTTGTGGTGTTCTCTGGCGGCTCTATCTCGCTATTTTGGGGAGGTGCAGGCAGGAGCCAGGCTGGCGAGCAGAGGGAGTGGCTGGTGTGTCCTTCTCTTGGCTGCCAGTGGTGGTGGCTTGGTTGCTGTTGTTGTGATGGCGTTTCCTCACGACGTTTCAAAGTTTTATCTGTTGCCCTAGCTTGCACGGGGTTATAGCCTGGTCATGCCTAGTTTCCGTAGGCATCGTTGGTTTGGCCTTGTTGGCCCATGCTTCTAGTGGTTTCCGCTTCGGTGTCCTCTCGGTTCCATAGTCCCGTTCTTGGGTGCCAGTCCGTGGTGGCACCAATGTGTGTGGCTTCCCGACCTCGCGGTGTGTCCGGGGTCCGGGGTGGTTCTACTTGTGGGCCCTCGACCTTGTGGAGGTATGAGGTGGTCGTGCTTGTGGTGAGACGTCGTTCTCACTTGGTTGTTGCGTGGTCTCGGCGAGTGTGCCGAGGGTTGCTTCCACTTGGTGCCCGACTCCATTGGTTTCTACGGAAGTTGTGCATGTGTCACGACCATGGTTGGTGGTCGTGGTGTTGCATTGTTCTATTCCTCTGATTTGTAGTACCTTGATGTAGGTGTTCCTCGCTTTACAACTTTCTAGTGTAGTTTCCTATTTTCGGAGTTCCTGCTGCTCTAGCCGGTAAGGGACTGGCAATCCCTACTGAGCCTTGTTCCCACGGCTCACCCCCCGACTTCCTTCAGCTAGGGGCTCGTCGTCGCGGGAGCTTGATGTCAGACGGGTTACGGAGACAGCTGTGGCACATTGTATTATCAACAGTAGTGAGAGCGAGTGTTGTGAGCTCTTGTACCTGAGCGAGTTGAGAGTTGTGCTTTGCAAGTTCTCGGGGTATGCCCCTTAGGGACTGCACCTTTCTTCTTGTACCTGTGCTTTTACTTGGGACACGTTGTACAGTTGTTATATTGTTATAGTTGTTTAAATTCAGTACATATCTCACTAGACTATTTCTTCTAACCCTTCTGGGTCATCAGATCCGTGGGTGGCGACGCGAACTTCAGGGTCCCTGGCGGGGGTCTGGGAGGTCGGGTCGTTACATGAGTGATGTGCGTAACTATTTTGGCTAACTCGGCCTCTGTTCTGGATGTGTTAATAAAGTGTCCTAAAGATATGACACGTTATGTGTTCCGTGTGCTTTTAATTTAAATCCTTCTTCCCCTAGCAGAATAGAGTCTTACCATGTTCTGGCTAGAGGAAGTCTCTGAGGATGAGACCGTGCCCTAGGGTGGATTTTCGGCATTTTTGAGGCGTTTCTTGGTGGATTTTAGCGAGGAGGTGGTGGCTAGATCACGTGAAGTCCCAAACTAATTGGCTTTCTCATTTTGGTAGGGGAATCCCATTTTCTTGAAATTTTCTTAATTTTTAGTGTTTTGAAGCTTTAAACTCAAGGTTAAGGATTACATGGTGATTGGAAAGTTAGAATTTATGTGTTTGGTGTAATTTCAGGTTTAATAGATTTCAACTCATCAAGGAGCATGTGTTGTTAATGAGATGGTTTAATTGATATATTTAATGTTTAGATTCATGACATAGATAGTGGAATAATGAGTTTTTAAGGATTACATGGTACCTTACGGTTTAGAGAGTTTGCAATCATCAGATTTGGGCCTGCGTGGCTGCTTCTGGAGTGCTCTGTGTGAGACCCATAGGTTGGGTCTATCTGAGATCGCATCCTACCAGTTGGACGCCTTAGTCAGGCATCTGAGTTGGCGGATGTGTTAGCATTTGCTAATGTAGTTCCCCTTCCTAACGCGTTGGTATCACGTCACGGGCATGTGATGCATTTCAGATTTCTGTAAATCGAGTTTCTAGCTAAGCTTGGGGGCTAACCTTTGGGTCAACTGTACCTCAGCTTGTGTGTCCGATGATTCTGTTGTGTTGTATTAGTAAGGTTAGTGGTTGGGCAAAGATTTTATGATATGGTAATTAAATATTGATGGTTCAAGTGTGGATTTAGTAAATTGACCATAAATGGAACCAACTAATAGTTCTATAGTGGTAAATGGCAAGGTTTGTGATTGGTGAGCGCTCCATGATGTGGACAGTGAATATTGGCATTTCGTATGAAGGTCTAGTAATGTAAATGTGGTTTACCGAGTTTGGTGGTTTGACACTTATACAGAATGCCTCTCTAGTCAGATACCCCACATTCTTTATGAGCTAGACATGCTAGTGCTCAGGGTTTATCCTGGCACAATGTGTACCGTAGAGGTTTGCGTCCTCTTCCTGGACACCCTCACTCGTTTGTCGAGTTGTATGTCCAGCTGAGGGAAAGACGGCAGTAGGGCAGTGACTTGTGGTGTGGTTGGCTTTCAGTTCAATCACTAGTATAGCATGCTCGTGGTTGGAGTAGGGACACCAGTAGACATACTAGGCTCCAGCTAGTCTCTTGTACCCCCTAGCATCACTCTGAGGGCTCCAGAACCCTCGAGGTAGGTGTAGGCTTGGGTTTGCAGTCTGGTCAAACTGTAGAAGGTGTTGGTTGGTCTCTATAGTTTCTTATTTTGGTTGAGGTGGACCCGCAGTTGGAACTTTTGTTCATGGCTACGAGATTGAAAGGTTTTTTTTGTGTTGGCTTGTCCAGGTTAGATATTGGCATCATGAACCAATAGTCATGACCCGAATGGTAGCGTCGTTTCTTCTTACTCATGTTTTTCATTTTCTTCGTAATGTGGGCTATGGAACTTGAATGGTTTACTTTCCATTTGTACTTCTTGTTTATAGATTTCTCTACTCTCTTTTCAGTGGTTTATTTACAATATTTGTCCTGCATTAGTGATTCTTAAAGTACCGATTTATTTCTGATTAATTACTTTGTTACTTTCATTTCCATTGACTATAAATCTCATTAGTTAGTGTAGCTGTTTAGCTATCATTAATGATGGGTTACTTTTATTAATTTAAATCATGCTTTAATTCCTATTACTTGTGAGTTTCTTTTAAGTTGTTGTATGTAAGCCGACCGGTGAGATTGTGTGTGACTCTTGTTACCCTTTTGTTACACATTGATTATGTATGTTGTTTTAGACAGTTCACCTAGTGAGTCTGTGGGTTTGTAAGGCTCACGCCCCTACACCCCCTTTTCAGGTGTTTAGTAGCGGTCATGATTCTTGAAGGCGAACATGTACCACCAACAGTAGCATGAGCTTTTTCTCCCGTTGTATACCTTATGGTATGCCCCAAGCTATTGTACTTTTTTTTGGATATATATATTAATGTATTGTGACAATATAATTTTATATAAATGAGTATGAGATCATGTAGTTGTCATATATTCTTGTACCAGTATGGTTGTCCTTTATATTCTCATTGGACACGTGCAATATCCCTGAGGAGACTTTGGTCTATTCGCGGGAGGCAGATCAAGATATAGAGCTTTTTCGGACATAAGTATCCAAGTCCACTACTCACTCTCTCCCCAATCACCCGCTCCCTCTCTGAAAACCCCCTCCGGTGATCGCATGAGCCACCCAGCTGCTTGATGTGAAGGATCGAATAGGTGGATGGATCAGATCTAGAAGGGGGGGGTTGAATAGAACTGACACCAATTACTGCGGAAGCTTAAGCAATTCAAAATTACTTCGAATCAGAGATCAATTCAGACAAACAATTTACTGATCTGAAGTGTGGGTGTGTGTAGATGATGTGTGAAGAAATTAAACACTTAGTGTGAAAGCGAAATCCTATGCAAGCATCTAGCGAAGACAAGTAGATCAAACCATTGCACAAAGGATTTTTAGGTGGTTCGGAAATCATACCAGTGATTCCTACATCCACCCCTCACACAGTGAGGCTTCACTACTCAAAAGAGTACAACTCACACCGGAGCACGACGACTCCAAACACCCTTGAGCTCGACGGCTCAAACACACAACTTGGAGCACAACGACTCCAAAAATTGAGCACAATGACTCAAACCACAATAGGAGCACAACGACTCCAAATTGAGCACGACGGCTCAAACCACAAAAGGCTAGATCAAACACAAAAGAAATCAGATCCTCTAGTAGTGATCTGATTCACAGACTCAATCGTACATAGAAATCTGCACAAAACTTCATGCACAGATCTCACAGACAAAAGTGAGAAGAACAATCCAAGAAATGGGTAAAATGGATGTAGATTGGATGTTCCTTGGTGAAGAGGTCTTGCAGAAGCTCGAATTGAAGAGACTTGAAAGAATTCGATGAAGATCCCCTTCAATTTGCGATGCTCTGCTCCACTAGCATCTGAATTGCCAGAAATTCTTCATTTGCTGCTGCTCTTCAGTTGGATCTGCTCCCTTTCTCAGCACATCAAACTTCTCTCCAGAGATTGGCCTTGATTCTCATGTCCTTCCTCTTGACAGGATGGTCTGCTGCTTCTGGAGATGGAGCAAGATCTGGAAAAACCCCTTTTGCCGCCAAAAAGCTTCTTCTAGGAATTGTATGGGGTTGGCTTGTCTTGGGGTACGAGGATCATGGGTATTTATAGCCCCATATGTCCATGAGGTGCCTTGGGGCGCGTGGGCACAAAAATCTAGGTCAAATCCCTTGATTCCTAAGCAGCCACGTGTCCAAAAAAATTCTCATTTTTGAGCTTCAGTTGAAGTGTGTCGACACACAGGCAGACTGTGTCGACACCACTGGCTACTGCTTCAGAACAGGCTTCTGGGAGGGACAGTGAGTGTCGACACACAGGTAGACTGTGTCGACACCACTGGCAAACTATGTCGACACACAGGTAGACTGTGTCGACACCAGTGTGACAAAGTTATGTAAACCTGAAAATATGAAGTGTGAACCATTAACATAAGTCATTATCATCAACATATGAAATATTAACATGTCATTTAGTCATCATTTTAATATGTACAAAATGTCATAATCAAAATCAAATTATGAGTGATGTTAAATAGTCATGATTAAAATCATCATTAAAAGGTTTCAAATACACACTCAACACAACACGATGGAGCTGACGAACTGCCATTGGAGCTCCTGCTGAACATCGACTTGGGGCATCACATGCATAGTGGAAATAAAACAAAAATTAATAACGGCCCCGAGAACCCGACCCTCGGCCCACGCCAAGGACCCGATTTTTGCGGTCGCCGCCCACGGATCCGGGGACCCGAAAGGGCTATAATACAAGTCTAACAGAATATGTAAAGGAAATAAACGTCAACTGCTAACTAGGAGCACACACGCGGAAGCAGAAAGAAGAGCGAGACCACTGTGTATCGCTCTAGGTACAGTCCTAACACACACAACTTGTCACGTCCTAATAAAAGTCTATTTATCGAAAATGACAAAAATCAGGCATAAGAAATAGAACTATGTTTTATTCATTCAATATTAACATCGCAGAAGCATCATTACATAATACTCCTCAATACATTCTATAAGAGGTGCACAGAAAAAGAACCTTTTTATTACATTTCATATTCACTACACTAAAGAAAAGTAAAATGGTTAGACTTCTGAAGTTGGATGATCCACTCAACACACTTCCCCCTTTAAGCATCGCCCTCATCTTGATCACCTGAAATGGTAAGATTATGTGAGCTAAATAGCCCAGTAGGATTCAATTCTTCTAATCTAAAAGGATCAAGTTAACCAAAGATAGGATAAAAGTTAAGCTATTTGCAATGCTAGATATCAGGGATGGCTGAATGATCATATCAAACTGATAACAAGTGTAAAAGAAGAATACTGAATTAAGACTGCATGATCAAGAATTCAGAAACACAACCATGCTCTGGTTCAATTGCACATTTCAATCATGATAAAAGAACATGATGACTAATCAAGCTTGTATTGATGCAATGCCAACATCCATGGATCCTTTATCATTCTGTACGGCCTGTAAACGAATTCGGGTGCTCCACCCAGGACTGGACCAGCTCTATTTGCACAGGCATATATCTCAAATGAGTCCAGGGACCCAATAATTGTCATCACAAGTCATTCATAAATAAATGTGGTACTCAAGTACTCGAGCTCTCATATAATTAAAGAATATGGATTAAGATCACTGAATACAGGAAGTTGTAACCAACCAGGAACTACTTGTACTTGGAGACTTCAAGCATTATCAAAAGTAGATTATGGAAGGTAATTGTATGATCCCTCTTAGAGCTAATGTGGTAGAAACCAAAGATAATGAGGGACACATCTTGCTAGGCTAATAGAATAAGGAACCAACAAGGGATCGCACAAGGAAAGGTACTAGAAAACTGGATAAAACATTGTGTGTCGACAGCTAGGAAGTGGCTGTCGACAGGTGCTGGCATCTAGAACCACTTTCTGGATTCTGAGCAGTACCTGTCAATAGGCTAGAGTTGGCTGTCGATAGGCCAGTCCATCTGTCGGCAGATAAGTGTTATCTGTCGACAGCTACTGGTATTTTCTGAAGTTTAGGGTTTTGGGAGCTTGAGGTCTGTCGACAGGTGATCCCCATCTATCGACAGCCGCAAGGTCAACCTCTAGAAATGGATTTGCAAACAATCTAAAGACCTTATCAATGGAACCTATGGATCCAACATGAACAACAACAACTAGAAGGACCTGTCTACAGCTCTGGATACCACCTTACATGGAAAACAAAATTAAAGCATGAGGAAAACACAATCTAAACATGGTTAGCTAGAAACTTAGAACAACGAGGTACTGGAATAACAACTCACCTAACACAATACCTACTTGTATCCAACAGGAAGAATTCTATCAACTCGCAGGTTGAGACATGTTCACAAGAGATGAACACACAATTCTTAAGATGGCTTACAAGGTTGGAAACAAGTATGTACGTGGACATGAACTTTTTTGTAAAGGTAGAAGACAAGAATGAGAGAAGAAGAAAGAATCCTACATGGAAAAGAACGAGGTTCTTCTTCTCTTCAACGTAAAGGTCAGGTGTAGCAGGAAGGAACAGGTATAGTAAATGCAGAAGGTGAAGTAGCAGCACAGCAACCACAGCAGGGTAGTAGTTGTAGCTCCTCTAGGCAGTGATAGCAGCACAGCAATAGCAGTAGTAGAAGAAAGCAGCTCCAGCAGCAATAGCCCAACAGCAGCAGTAGGAGCAACAAGAGCAGGAAAAGCTTTACGATGGGAGTTGGGGAGTTTTTATAACTCACCTGCATCCCATGCATGATGGCACGTCGACCATCAATGTGTCGCAGTAAAAACCATCTGCTTACACGTTTACCATGCAAATCTCTAGGCTGACACATAATGTATAAACGTGTAAGCTTCTATCCCATGTGAAGTGGCCTACCTAGCTCCTGCCACGTATGCCACAATTAATCCAAGAAAATGGTTACCGTAATTAGATGATAATTCAGCTGGCCCATTTAACCCCTTGTTTGTGTGTCCAAATGATGTTTAATCAAGTTGAAATTTCAACCATAAGCTAATGAAAAGGTTTAACAAATTATGGTGATTTTAGTTTAATTTTTAGAATTTATTTTTCTCCCAGCAAAAATTGCCCGAAAAATAGTTACGTCGACTTAATCTCGAAATCCGCACGTCAACAATTCCGGATATTTACATTTCTGATATCAACACATTTTTCTAGAAATTATGGTATTCTCGAATTTCATTTTCGTTATAGAATTCCGATTTTGCCCTGTCGGAGCGCGCACCTCTGAGTATGACACTGGGATAATATTTATTATTACCAATAAATCTTAAATTAAGGTTAATTACATTTCATGATAGCAATTATGTTTAATCATCAAATTATTCTCATTTTTCTAGTAAATAAAATTTTCGAGGCGTTACACAACTAGTACAAGTAAAGACATGGGAAGAACAAGTCCCTTAGGGGCATACCCCGAGGGTGACGTACAACTGAGAGGGGGAACCACTGCTAGCTACGGGGACCATGACTACTGCCCCGTCTCCTCCACCTGACACGCGCACTGCTGCTGCTGAGAAGTCTCACCTGGAAAATAAAGGGATGAGCTTCAAAACAGAAGCTCAGTAGCAACTACCAATCTCCTACTGGCTCTAACAGGTAGTCAAAACTATGTACTTAATTAAATGACAGCAGTTATATCTTCTACCTATGAACAGAAGTGCGGAAGGAAAGCTACTAACCACCAACGGTACGGAGAACACCACGGTCGAAAACTCCATAGAACCTGCACGTCGTGACCACCATACAGCTGGCTACGCAAACAAGGAGAACCCCGCCTGGACAAGAGACACTAGCTACGGAAAACACTACCACTAGTCAACCGGTCAGGTGCATCCACTGACGTCTTATCCTCGACTTAGGTCCAAACCTCCACGTCTCTTCAGAGTGGGGGCAGGAGCAATAAGTACACAACAGTAACTTCTATAGTCTGGCTAGACTACGGTCCGACGCCTGGCCTCTCTAGGTGGTTCCGGGGCCACAAAGAGCGAGACAGTGAGAAAAGGACTAGCTAGACTGCGTCGGGAAGAACACCCTAACTGACCTCGGCATAGACCAACCACGAGAGCTCTGAAAATGACTCAATGTCGCTGTCCTAACCACCATTTTCCCCTCTGCTCCAGAGTCCGCGACTCGAGCACGCCCGCCTCCCGGAGTACTCCCTCAACAGGCGCGCGGGGATGAGGGTCCCAGGCAACAGTAACAACCTCTCTCACGGGACAAGCCCTCAAGTGTCGGGCACCGGGCGAACGACTAGTGTAGGACCATACTAGGGAACTAGCACTGGTGCCACGAGTACAGTAAGAAGCGGAAACGGTGAAGACTCCAAAAAATACGGAACTTCGCAAGACCTACCTATCTCTGTTGTAGTCGCGATGCATGGGGCCGTCGCGACCATGTCGCAACGCTAGATCTGTCACGACACTGTCGCGGTGGCCCAAGCCGTCACGACCTTGTCGCGACACCCAAGTGCGTCATGATGATATCGTGGCGGCCATGCCGGTCGCGACATCATCGCGACCTCTATAGTGGTCGCGTCTTTAGCCGGGGGGGGGGGGGGGGGGAGGGGGGGTTCTGGGACGATCCTCCCAGAGACCACCCCAAATCCGGTACAATCGCATTCCATAGGGGGAGGGGAGCATGGGAAACACATAGGAAGGCTCATAAATCATCCAAACCACCCTTAAACCCCACAAAACATGGATTATAATGAATCTACGCTCGATGGAATCCTCACTCAACACGAGCATGATTCTCACACTCCCACGACCCCAAACCACGAGGAACCACAATCTCAAGGGGGAAGGGAGCATGCTAGGGCGAGAGGAGTCAAGGGTCCCTACCTCTAAGAGTAGAGCCGACCGGTTGGGGCCTTCACGTCGGAATGGCCACCTCCTCCTCGCTCCAAGCTCTACGATCACCCCGCCTGCACGAATGGGGCGTCACCTCCCACCACGAGCACTCCAAGCACGCCGAGAAACCACTGGAGAAGAGAGAACACGGAGGAGGAAGAAGAAGGGGGAAGAAGAGGAAGGAAAGGGCGAGAGGGGGAAATGGGGCGCAGCCCTCGATTTTAAACCGATGGGCCCCAAGAAGCGACGGGTCAGCCCAGCGCGACAACAACCATGTCACGACGCCCGTAGGCGTCGCGACCATGTCGCGACGACCTCCCACAGCGCGACCCCAAAAGTGGTCAAACCTTGAAGACCGAGAAACAAGAACGCGACGGCTGACCAGGTCGAGTCAACGTTGTACGCACCTGACACCTGACAAGATCGTTCTGACAGACGGGACAGCGGTCAAGTCTGTCAGAAAAGCAGTCGCATCGCCTATAGATGGCGCGACAAGAACGAAATGTCCACCCCCTGTCATGACCAACGGCCAGGTGTGTCGCCACACAACCCTGTCGTGACGGGCTCCCCCATTGCGACCCTGAGGACGGGGCCAATGGCCCAAGCGGGCCGGGTCTTACGTCCCACCCTCCTTAAGAAATTTCATCCTTGAAATTAAATGAAACTCAGTTTCAACAGGAAGCAATGCAAAAGGGAAAACGACGTACCGGTCAATCAAAAAAATATGGAAACTGCTCTCACATCTCATCCTCGCGCTCCCAAGTGCCTCACCACCCACGCGGTTCTCCCAGACAACCTTGACCAGCAGAATCTGCTTCCTACGCAACTGCTGCACTCTGCGGTCCACAACTCTGATCGGGTACTCTGGCACTGACAAGTCTGGCGCTACCTCAAGCTGTGAGTAGTCCAACACGTGTGACGGATCTGCAATGTACCTCCTGAGCTACAAAATGTGGAAAACACTATGCACGCCTGCCAACTCTGCTGGAAGACTCAACCTATAAGCCACCTCACCGATCCTCTCTGTGATAGGGAAAGGCCCAATATACCTGGGACTGAGCTTTCCCTTCCTTCCAAACCTCATAACACCCTTGGTCGACGAAACCCGCAAGAACACAAGGTCACCCACGTTGAACTGCAATGGCCTCCTGCGGACATCTGCATAGCTCTTCTGTCTGCTCTGTGTTGTCTGAAGCCTCTACCTGACTAACCTGACTGTGTCTGCACACTGCTGCACCATCTCTGGTCCCAAAAGTTGCCTCTCACCGACCTCGAACCAGTGAAGTGGTGTCCTGCACAGGCGACCATACAAAGCCTCATATGGTGCCATTCCGATGCTCGAGTGATAACTGTTGTTATACGCAAACTCTACCATCAGAAGGTGCGACTCCCAAGTGCCACTCCAGTCCAAACAACACACTCTCAGCATATCCTCCAAAGTCTAAATCGTCCTCTCTCACTGCCCATCTGACTGCGGGTGATATGCCGAACTCAGCCTCAACTCCGTACCAAGAGCTCTCTGCAAACTACGCTAAAAGCCTGAGGTGAACCTCGGATCTCTTTCAGAAACAATCAAAACTGGGGTTCCGTGCAATGGAACAACTCGATCCATGCACAGTCTGGAGAGCCTATCCATTGACCAAGACATCCTGACAGGAAGGAAGTGTGTTGACTTGGTCAACCAATCCACAATCACCCAGATACCATCATGCCTCTGCAGAGTATGGGGCAAACTAACCACAAAGTCCATGGTGATGTCGTCCCACTTCCACTCGGGAATGGGTAACGATTGCAGCTCACCACCCAGATGCTGATGCTCAGCTTTCACCTGCTGATAGGTAAGGCACCGAACGACAAACTCTACCACACCCCTCTTCATCCCTGGCCACCAGAAGAACCTCCTCAGGTTATGATACATCTTGGTGGAACCAGGATGAACAACATACCTCGACTGGTGTGCCTCTGACAACAACACCTGGCGCGCAACACTGGGGACGTACAATCTGCCTCTTAATCTAACCTTATTGTCCTCGTCCAGCTCGACATCTGGCATCTTCTGCAAAATACCTGCCAACTCTAAGTCTGCTTGTTGTGCCTCCAACACCTGATGGTACACTGATGGATGAACTGAAAAATTGGTCATCACTGCACGGTCTCTGTACCTCGAAGGGTAGAAAACTCCCTAGGACAGATCCTCAAATAGCCTCCACTCTCTGACCATCAACGAACTCAAGCGAACACGCCTACTCAAAGCAACTACCACGACGTTAGCCCTTCCTGGGTGATAGGAGAGAATAAGGTCGTAGTCCTTCAAGTACTCTATCCATCTACGCTGCATCAAGTTCAGATCCTTCTAAGTGAATATATAATGCAAACTCTGATGGTCGGTGAAGATCTTGAATGCCTCGCCGTACAAATAGTGCCTCCACAACTTCAGAGCGAACACCACCACTGCCAACTCTAAGTCGTGGGTAGGGTAGTTCTCCTCATGCTTCTTTAGCTGCCGAGAAGCATAGGCAACGACCCCACCATGCTGCATCAGCACTGCACCCAAACCTGACCTCGATGCGTTGGTATAGACCACAAAACCTCCGCTACCTGACGGCAACACCAACACTGGCGCTGAAGTCAACCTCGTCTTCAACTCCTGGAAACTCCGCTCGCAGTCCTCAGTCCAAACAAATCTAGCCTCAAGTCTGGTTAATCTGGTTAACGGCTCTGCAATCTTAGAAAAATCCTAGATGAACCTCCTGTAATAGCCTGCCAAGCCCAGAAAGCTGCGAACCTTTGACACTGAAGTGGGCTGCTCCCAAGACAACACTGTCTCAACCTTGGCAGGGTCCACTGCCACACCAGAACTTGAGATCATGTGCCCGAGAAAGTGCACCTCCTTCAGCCAAAATTTGCACTTTTCGAACTTGGCATAAAGTTGGTGACTCCACAAGGTCTCTAGCACGATCCTCAGACGCACCTCGTGCTCCTCCTCAGAAGCCGAGTAGACCAAAATGTCATCTACAAAGATGACCACAAACCGATCCAAGTACTCACCGAACACCCTATGCATCAAATCCATAAAAGCTGTAGGTGCATTCGTGAGCCCAAACGGCATCACGACGAACTCAAAGTGACCGTACCTCGAACGGAAAGCTGTCATGTCAATATCAGACTCTCTGATCCTCAACTGGTAGTAGCCTGACCTCAAGTCAATCTTCGAGAACACCCTGGCTGACTGCAACTGATCAAACAAGTCATCGATCCTCGGCAACAAATACTTGTTCTTCACTGTTACCTGGTTCAACTGCCTATAATCGATGCACAACCTCAAGCTGCCATCCTTCTTCCTCACGAACAGCACTGGCGCTCCCCACGGTGAACGACTCGGACGGATGAAACCCAACTCAAGCAACTCCTACAACTGGTGCTTCAACTTGCGCAACTCAGCCGGAGCCATCTGGTAAGGTGCCTTGGACAAAGGGATTGTACCAGGTAAAAGCTCAATGGAGAACTCTACCTCCCGCTCAGGCGGCAACCCAAGTAGATCCTCCGGAAAAATATCAGAGAACTCACAAACAGCAGGCACATCAAAAACCGACGACCCACTAGGCTCAAAAGAACAAATAGAAGCAAGATATGCTACGCAACCATCGCAGATCAGACGATGAGCTCTACAGAAGGAAATGAAAGGTCGACGGGTAGACTGGATATCTCGGAAGTAGAGAACAGGTGCTCTAGGTATCTCAAATCGAACAGTCTTCCTCTGACAATCCACCACAGCTGAGTGAGCCTCCAACCAGTCCATGCCCAGGATGACGTCAAAGTCACGAAGCTGCAACGCGTACAACCTGGCCGGCAACTGGTGTCCCTGGACCTCAACTGTGACACCCTTCAGGTAATCGAAAGAACGCATGTAATCACTGGATGGGAGATCGACCATCACATCACACTACCGCTCAGGGGTGTGACGAACCAAATACTCGTAAAACTCCTCGGAAGCAAAACAAAGAGAAGCACCGAGATCAACCAAAACACGGGCAGCTCTACCAAGGATAGGCAAGGTACCTATAACTAGGTTCGACGCCTTGGCCTACTCCCTGGCAAGAGCCATCACATGATCACGTCCACGCCCACACTGCGGCGCCTGCTGGGGCTGCTGCTGCTGTGGTGGCTGCTGGTGCTAGGGAAACGGCTACTGGTGCTGGCACAGATGGAACTGTTGAGGCTGCTAATGCTGTTGATGCTGCTGAAACTGCTGAAGCTGCAAATGGTACTGCCCCTGCTGCTGCTGACGAGGTGCCTGCTGCCGAGGAGGGAACTGGTACTGCGGTAGCTGCTGTGTGTACTGCACTGGCTGCTGCGGCTGCTGAACTTGCCCCATCGGGCAATCCCTCCTGAAGTGGCCTGGCAAACAACAAGTGTAACAAATGGCCTCCAGCCTGCCCTGCTCGGCTCCCTGCTGGACTGACTGCTCCACAAACCTCGACTGACGCTTCTGCTGCCGACTCCGTCCACCCCCGCGAGTGCTCATCTGCCTGAACTTCGAGCGCAAACTGGAACTGCCTGAACTGCCTGAGCCCGAAGAGGAAGAAGTCGCACTGCCACGACTACCTGCGGGATGCTGGTATGGCAAGGACCTAAAAGAGGCTCCTCCCTACTGTTGCTGCTGCTGAGGCTGCCAGGTCTCTCCCTCCAAGGTGGTGGCCTTAGCCACGGCCTCTCCCAAGGTGGTACACATATGAGCAGTCATGCCCCACCTCAAATCTGACCTCAGTCCTGCAATGAACCTCTCTGCACAAGCCTGCTCACTGCTGGCAACATGAGGAACATGCCTCAACAACCGGACAAACCTCTTATGGTACTGAGTAACTGTGAGATCCCCCTGAACCAACTCATGAAACTAGTCTCGTCTCTCACGTCAAGTATAGTCGAGGAAGTACTCGCTGTGAAAGACCCCCAAAAACTGTTGCAATGTGATCTTATCCAAACACTGCCCTGGGAAGTGGGTCTGCCGCTGAACTCTTCACCACTCATGGGCTGGTCCCTTGAGCTGATACACCGCCAGTCTGACATGGCCCTCCTCGGCGCACTCCATAGTCTCGAACGTGCGCTCCAACTCGTGCGTCCAACTCTCTGCCTTCTCTGGATCATACTCGCTGAAGAACATCGGCAGTCGGAGATGCAAGAACCTCTCCAAGAGGGCGGTCCTGTCCTCAATGACAACTGTCCTCCTCCGACCAGCCTGGGTGCTCCGGTACCCGACGCCTGCTGAACTGCTGGCTGCTCCACCTCTGGATCTGCCTGCTGCTCTGGTACCACTGGGGGAGGTACTGGAGGTTGACCTCCCGCTGCCACCTGCCCAGGTTGCCACGCTGCCTGGTATAGGATCCTGAAGAATTGCTCAGCCAAGGGAAACCAATCCGCGTACTGTTGTGGCTGAGGCTGGTACTCCTGCTGCTGCTGCTATCGCTACTCTCTGAGGCTGTGCCACTAACTCCTCTGCTAACACCTCCTCCTGGACCTGCCCCTTCGCGGGCATATCCGACTCATCCTACTGCTCTATCAACTCTCTGGCCTGCCTACGCCTGCGCGGAGCCATATCCTATATGACACACAACCAACAAGGTTAATAATACCAACTCGGGCAGCTAGCAGTGTACTTGTACTACTGTTGGGACTTTCTATTCCAGTTTAAATCCACTACAAGTCCTGTCAGACTCTCACTTTGATACCAATTGTAACGACCCCGAGAACCCGACCCTCGGCCCACGTCGAGGACTCGATTTTCGCGGTCGTTGCCCACGGATCCGGGGACCCGGAAGGGCTATAATACAAGTCTAACAGAATATGTAAATGAAATAAACGTCAACTGCAAACTAGGAGCACACACGCGGAAGTAGAAAGAAGAGCAAGACCATTGTGCATCACTCTAGGTACAGTCCCAACACACACAATTAGTACAAGTAAAGACAGGGGAAGAACAAGTCCCTTAGGGGCATACCCCGAGAGTGGCGTACAACTGAGAGGGGGAACCACTGCTAGCTACGGGGACCACGACTACCACCCCGTCTCCTCCGCCGGGCGCGCACCCTGCCGCTGTTGAGAAGTCTCACCTGGAAAAGAAAGAGATGAGCTGCACAACAGAAGCTCAGTAGGGACTACCAATCTCCTACTGGCTCTAACAGGTAGTCAAAACTATGTACTTAATTAAATGACAGCAATTATATCTTCTACCTACGAACGGAAGTGCGAAAGCAAAGCTACTAACTACCAACGGTACGGAGAACACCACGATCAGAAACTCTGTAGAACTTGCACGTCGTGACCACCACATGGCTGGCTATGCAGACAGGAAGAACCCCGCCTAGACAAGAGACACTAGCTACGGAAAACACCACCACTAGTCAACCGATTAGGTGCGTCCACTGACGTCTTATCCTCGACCCAGGTCTAAACCTCCACGTCTCATCAGAGTGGGGGCAGGAGCACTAAGTACACAACATGAGTAACAGCCGTAGTGTGGCCATACTACGTGTCACGCCCTGAAGCGGAATATCGGAACGCGAGGCAGTTGCAAGAAAAGGTATAGAGCAAGTACTAACATCAAACCATTGCACAATGAATAATACTAAAGCAAACCTTTCTCATTAAAAACTTCTAATGTCTAGTTACAACCACTAATATCAGAGCCAATCTATAGGACCCAATTACATTGAAATAAAGTAAAGACTAAACTTCAAACCTAACTACTACAATGCTAAACATAACTAAAGTAAAGACTAAATGTCAAACCTAACTACTACAATGCTAAACATAGTAATAGGATGCTAGGGTACTCATGACATCACTCCAGATCGTTCCCGTCCTCTTGAGTGTATGGTCCATCCTCGGTCTCACCTGAGAACACAACGACAAATAACGCAGGGTGAGCGATAATGCCCAGTAGGACTTAAATCTCAATAGTCAAGCAGGCTTTAAATAGTTAATGCATTAAAGGCAGAGTAACTAATGATAGAGCGAGAGAGTCAAGTAATAGATAGTAGGAGAGCACGTGAACAAAATAGCACAACTTTTCAAATATCGCACATGTATCGAATATAGCACAAAATAGCAGGATGGCTATAGCACAAAGTATAGAATTAGCACAACGAGTATAGCATAGCACTTTGTTGTCAACAGACAACGAGAGAATATAGCAATTATCATTAGATTAATCTAGATAGTATGGCACTTGGATGTAATGCCGACATCTTGATCATTTAACTCCCATGGGCAAATGGCACTTTCGGGCGCTCTCCCCAGGACCAGATTGTTAGGGATCGGATAGGTGACTTTGGTAGATGAACTAAGAGATTGTGTGAATAGCAGCGGAATTAAAAAGTAAAACACACAATTCGATCAGACTCAAGTGTGGTGTGTGAGAATAGTGAATGAGAACAGCAAACCACACAACAAACCAAAGTGCACAGAAGTTTTTATGGTGGTTCGGAGAACACAACTTGTGTCTCCTACGTCCACCTCCTCACAACGGAGGAACCACTAACACAAGTGCAGTACAAACTAGAGCACGACGACTCTAACCTCTTTGAGTTCAACAACTCAAAGAAACCCAGGAGATAGGCACGACAACCTACTCCACAGACCACTTGTGAATTCAGCAAATTCACAAGCCCCTTGAGCACCACGGCTCAAGCACCAGAGCACAATGGCTCCAACCCAGAGCACTAGGGCTCCAAAACAGAGTACAACGTACTCAACCCTCTGGATCACAATGGATCCAAGTTCTGCTAGACCAAGCACACTTAGAGAATAGATCCTCTAGCACGATCTATCTCAATACAATGAAAATGGTAGAGACAAATAGAATTGGGAGATCTATGTAGAACACATACACAGATTCCCAGAGAATTCAAGACTCTGACCAATTACAGACTCGGCTGGATCTCCCTCTTGATCAGCACTGCTGCAATCACGAGCTCCTCCTCTTCTTCTCCTTCTTCTTCTCCTTCTTCTTCCCTTGGCGGCGCTGCTCTACTCCTCTGGATGCAGATGCCCTTTTCCCGCTCAAATCTCCTTTTTCCAGAATGGTCTTGTCTTGCTCTTTCGTGGATACCTTTGACGTGCCAAGGACATGGGTATTTATACCCCCATATGTCCATAAAAGGCCTTAGGGTACGTGGGCACAAAAACCTAGGCAGATCCCCTTGAACCCAAGGGGCCACGTGTCCAGATGGAATTCCCGATTTCAAGTTTTAGCCGGAGTGTGTCGACACTACTTCAGAGTGTGTCGACACACTGTCCCAAACTGGCATAATTGGTTCTCTGGGAAGAGTCACTAGTGTCGACACTACTTCAGGCAGTGTCGGCACACTGTCCAGAACTGCCAAACAGGTCTTTTGGGAACTGGATCTAGTGTCGACACTACTTGAGGTTGTGTCGACACACAGTACAGACCTGTCAACTGGGTTCTCTGGGAACTGGGACTAGTGTCGACACTACTTGATCCTGTGTCGACACCACTTGACCATTTCTTCATCATTTTGCCTTGGGTATGAAGCATTGTGTCGACACCAGTAGAGGGTGTGTCGACACCACCATGACAAAATCTGCATACATCTGCAAAATTAACACATAAATCATTAGTACAAGATATTATCATTAAAATATGAGATATTAAACATCAAGAACATATCATCATCAAAATCACAATGTGTCATCATCAAAATCAAAGTATGAGTGATGTTCATTGGTTATCATTGAAATACAACTTGAGGAAATTCCAAAACACACTCAACCCAACAATCTCCCCCTTTTTGATGATGACAAAACATATGCACAATCTTCCAATAACCTGACTTCCTTAACTGCAACAACTCCCCTTGACCATCATGTACACCTTTGAACTTAGTCCCCATAAAGACTTTCCCCCTCTAGAGACTTCTCCCCCTTTTTGACAACATCAAAAAGATAGATAAGAGAGAGAGACAAAGATTGTAAGAAATGAAATGAGGGAAATGAATGGACAGAAATGATCAAAATAAATGAGGCAAAGTGATATTGACATATGAGAGAAATTATTGTGTTTTTGTTATTGTGCAACAAAGTTTAATCACAAAGACACACTCAACACAAAGTATAGCAAAGAATAATGATCTGAATGTGGTTAAAATAATGAGACAAATGTGAAATAAAGTGACCTATATGAGTGAGCAGAAATATTTAACAAGGATGTTAGGAGCTTTAAGTTTAACACAATGTAAAATAATAGGTCTAAACTCAGTAAACATGAACTTTATGAAGGTCTTAAGCTTTTTCATCCTGTCAATTTGATTTTCTTTCATTTTAACAGGGAAAGAATACAAGAATAAATTAGTTAATCTCACTTTTCAGTGCAAGAGATCACATTGATTAGATGCAAGATCTCCTGATTACTCAGTGGTTTAACTTTCATTATCTTATACAGAGTTGAAAACTTTTATTTCCACTTTTTGACGCGAAACAAATCACTTTTTAGGTGAAATGGCCCGGTTACTCAGTGGTTCAAGAATTTGCATTGCTCTGTTTGTATCTTTCTAGATTGTTCATATTTCTTTTGATGTTTTGCAGGAATTTGATTGCTTTGACCAGAAAGACATGACTACGAATTTAGAGAAATTATTCTTAACATGTGGTAAAATTGAAGCTTAAACATGCACATGTTGAATAGTAAAGTCACTCATGTGCCTACAAGTGTTTTGCAAATCATTTTAAAAACATTCAGTATTAAGATTGCTTAACCTTGAAATGATAATGAATCTTTGAAATTAAACTAAGCGCACAATGAGTTTAGGTTCAATGCTTTAATTCTCTCATAAGAAAATAGCACAATGACTCAAAAATTCTGATGATTGGGCTCAATATAGACAACAAATGTCAACAGAAATGAGTGAAGAATAGACAATAACTCCCCCTCAACAAATACTCCCCCTCAACAATTGCATAAAGGAATCTTGATACTTGGCGGAGACATATACTCACGCATAGTGAAAGTGTCCAGACAAGCTTAACTTGCCTTTCTTCAAATCACTATTTGATATACCAAGAATTCCAATGCAACTGAGAAGTATGAATTTATTTGCAAGAGAGACTGGCTTTTATTTGCACAAAGAGATGAGATGAAGATATCAGACATGAGAAAACTTGCATAAACCAAGTTCCCTTCTAAGAGAAGTGAATCTAGGTTCTGCAAGAGGCTTAGTGAAGATGTCTGCAATTTGTTTTTCTGTGTCAATGAAGTGGAGTTCAAAAGATATCTTTGAGACTTCATCTCGAAGGAAATGATGCCGAATGTCAATGTGTTTTGTGCGGGAATGCTGAATAGGATTTTTGGACAGATTGATAGCACTTGTGTTGTCACAAAGAATGAGAATGCAACCTAATGTGTGATTATAATCTAGAAGTTGATGTTTGACCCAAAGGACTTGGGTATCACAGCTACCAGCGGCAACATACTCAGCTTCTGCAGTTGAAAGAGCTACAGAATGTTGCTTTTTGGAAGCCCAAGAAATAAGACACCCTCCTAGATATAAGCACAACCCACTAGTGCTTTTTCTATCAAGTTTGCACCCGGCATAATCAGCATCACTATATGCAATTAAGTCCAATTTACACCCAGCAGGATACCAAAGACCCAAATCACATGAAGAAAGAAGATATTTGAAAATCCTTTTAACAGCAGACATGTGACTGACTTTAGAATTAGCTTGAAATCTGGCGCACATGCAGACACTAAATTGAATATCTGGCCTAGAGGTAGTTAGATAGAGAAGAGATCTAATCATACCTCTGTAAATTTTAGCATTAACAGGCTTACCAGAAGCATCACTCTCAAGTCTTACACTTGTGGCCATTGGTGTGTTGGATGGCTTGATATTCTGGAAGTCAAATCTCTTGAGCAACTCCTTGACATATTTTGTTTGACTCAGAAAAATTCCTTCAGTAGTTTGATATACTTGCAGACCTAAAAAGAATGTAAGTTCACCCATTAGACTCATTTCAAATTCAGATTGCATAAGATGGGCAAACTCATTGCACAAATTATTATCTGTGGAGCCAAAAATGATATCATCAACATAAACCTAAACAGCAATAAAATGATTTTTTGCAGTTTTTGTAAACAATGTTTGATCAATTTTTCCTCTTATGTAACTTTTATTTACAAGAAAGGAACTCAACCGATCATACCAAGCTCTTGGAGCTTGCTTAAGACCATATAGAGCCTTATTGAGTTTAAAAACATGATTGGGAAATTTGTCATTTTCAAAACCAGGGGGTTGTTTGACAAAGACATTTTCTTTTATGTAACCATTCAAGAAAGCACTCTTGACATACATTTGAAAGACTTTGAATTTCAAATAAGCAGCAAATGCAAGGAATATTCTAACAGCTTCAAGTCTTGCTACAGGGGCATAAGATTCTTCAAAATCAATACCAAGTTCTCGGTTATACCCTTGAGCAACAAGTCTAGCTTTATTTCTAACAATTTGACCAGATTCATTCAATTTATTTCTAAAAATCCATATAGTTCCTATAACAGAAGTTAAATCTGAAGGTTTTGGTACTAAATCCCAAACTTGATTTCGTTCAAATTGATGAAGCTCTTCATGCATAGCATTTATCCAGTTTTCACAAGATAAAGCTTCATCAACATTTTTTTGTTCAATTTGGGAAAGTAGAGCCAAAGAATCTTCAACTAAGATAGAATGAAAGATGATTTGGTTTTATTCCATCTTGCAAATTACCAACAATGTTTTCAAGTGGATGATCTCTTAAAAATCTGGGTTCAGAAATTACCTCAGAGTTTGCATGATTTTCAGGAACATGATTACCTGAATTACTTGAAGTTGGCATTTCAAGAACCTCATGAACATTTGGTACTTCTTGATCTTCAAGATTTGTAGATGGATGTTCAAGAATATCATCTTCATCATCACATTTTTGAGTTCTGCACAAATCAGAAATGTCAATCTTTTGTAAATTTTCATCAAAAAGACATGTGGAGATTCTTCCACAGTCTTATTTTTCAAGATGTAAACTCTGTAAGCTCTAGAAGTTTCAGAATAACCTAAGAAGATTGATTCAAAACTTTTTGCATCAAATTTATCAAGATTTTCTTTGTTGTTTTTGTGAACAAAACATTTGCAACAAAAAATTTTGAAATATGACACACTTGGCTTTTTATTCTTGAACAATTCATAAGGGGTTTTTCTGATCTTTGGTCTTGCTAATGCTCTATTCAAAATGAAATTAGCTATATTTGCAGCTTCTGCCCAAAAAGATTTAGATAATTTACTTTCAATGAGCATAGTTCTGGCCAATTCCACAAGAGTTCTATTTTTTCTTTCTACAACTCCATTTTGTTCTGGAGTTCTAGGGGAAGAAAACTTATGGAGAATTTTCAGTTCAGTACAGAGATCAGAAAATGATTTGTTTTCAAATTCACCCCCATGATCTGTCAAGATGGAATTCAGTTTAAAAGATAAACCCACTAAGGCAGAATTGTAAAATCTCCTGAATTCTGAACATGCATCACTTTTATGGGATAGGAATAAGACCCAAGTATATCTTGTAAAGTCATCAATGATCACAAATCCATATCTATTACCACTGAGACTTTGAGTTCTGGTTGGACCAAAAGATCCATATGAAGCAACTCAAGTGGTTTAGATGTAAGTACTTCATTGAACACTTTAAAAGATTTTCTTGTTTGTTTTCCTTGAGCACATATCCCACAAATAGGATTGTCAATGACTGGGAGAGATTCAGGAAGACCTTTTACAAGATTCATTCTTATGAGTTTACTAATGGTTGTGAAACTTGCATGACCCAACCTTTTGTGCCACAACCAAGCTGTGTCATTTTTATTTACAATCAAGCAAACATTTAAGGAGGAAGTATCACACAAATCAATCATGTAGACATTATTTTCTCTTTTTCCAATCAATTTAATTTGCTCAGAAGAGGAGTCAATTATTTTGCATGAGTCATGTTCAAAAGAATCTTGTGACCATTGTCACACAATTGACTAATGCTAAGCAAGTTGTAATTCAAGCCCTCAACTAAACAAACATCATCACTAAGGGTAATGCAAGACTTACCAATTTTTCCTTGTCAATTATTTTTCCTTTATTATTACCTCCAAAGATGACTGATCCACCTTCCTTTTCAATCAAGCATGAAAATTTATCTTGTCTCCTGTCATGTGCCGTGAACATCCACTGTCAAGAATCCAGATGTTGTTGGAATTGGATGCACGGCTTTCCTGCACATAACAAATTAGACAAGAAAGGTTTTTGGTACCCACATGAGATTGGTACCAACATCCTGAGTGAGAAGAGATAACAAATCCTTTCTAACCCAAATTTGTATATTTTTCTTCACAGTGTTTTTTGAAACAGAAGATTCAACTTTTTGTTTTTCAATTTTCTGAACATTATGCCTCTTAGTTGGTTTGTTCCATTGTGAAAAACTTGGCATGTATTGTTGTTGGTATGCAGGAAGAGATGAATGATAGAAATAAGGATTGAACCATTGGTTACCATTGTACCTTTGGTTCCAAGACTTATTCCATCTTGAATTGTAAGAGGAGAAAACATTCCAATTTCCATGAGAAAGATGATTATTGATTGGTTTTTATAAGAACGGTAGGTCGACCTTTGACTGGGATAGGTCGACCTGTGCATAGAGTGTGTCGACCCAGGTAAGGTATGTGTCGACCTCTCAGGTTCTTTTTGTTTTTGTATTTTTCCTTTATTTTCAGATGAACTTGCCTTGACAAATTTTATTAAAGGAGTTTTTGATGATTTTGTTTTCTTTGGAGATGATTCAGTTTTCTTTGAATTTTGTGGTTCAAAACCTAAACCAAATTTGTTTGAATTCATCTTAACTCCAAGTAATGCATTCAGATTGTCTTTACCTTGAGTGAAGTTCTTGATGATTTCTTCTTTCTCTTTAAGGCAAAGATTTGCTTTTCAATTTGATTCAAGTTTTCTTGATTTTTCTTTTCATTTTCTTCAAATTTTTTAATAGAGTTAATAAGTTCTTTGTTCAATTTTTGAATTTTCAATTTGAGATTATCAACAAAGATCAACAGTTCATTATTTTCTTTGAGTTGATCTGTAACTTGAGCTTCCAATTCAGAGATCTTTTCAATGATGAATTATCATGAAGAATGCTTTCAATTTTTCTTTTCAAATATTTATTTTCTTTTCTAACATCAAAAAATTTTCAACTAAATTACCATATGCTTCTTGCGATCTTCAATGGTAAATTGTTCAAAGGATATATTTACCTGTTCTTCACTGCTTCCAGCCATGAAGCAGATTTCATTCCCTTCTGAACTTGAGGATTCTTCATTGCAGTCTAGCTTTCATCATCTGACCATGTAGCCACCATGGCCTTGTTCTTCTTTTTGTGAAACTTCTTCTTGTGGTTTTGTGCTTTTCCTTCTTACCTTCTGGACAATCAGCCTTCATATGTCCAGATTTATTGCACCTATAACACAGGAATTTCATCAATTTTCTTATGATCAACATGAGAGAAATGTTTCTTTTTACTAGACATGGCATTTTGCTTATTACCAAAATTCTTCTTGTTTGATTTCAGAAATGCCTTAAATGTCTAGTGATGAAAGCAAGATTATCATTATCAGATTCAGATTTCTCAGACTCAGAATTTTCTTTAGATTTTTCTTTATTACTAGATGAAGCTTTAAGAGCAATGGTTTTTGTTTTGAGCATGTGTTCTTCTGATCTCTTAAGGTTTAACTCATATGTCATTAATGATCCAATGATTTATCCAATGTGATTTTGGATAAATCCTTTGAATCTTCAATGACAGTTGCTTTAGTGTGCCATACAGGAGATAATGAGCAAGATTTTTCTTACCAATTCTTCATTTGAGTATTCCTTACCCAAGGCTCGAAGTCCATTTATAATGACCATGAACCTAGCAAACATCTCAGATATAGTTTCATTAGATTTCATGATAAACAACTCATAATCAGAAACTAACATGTTAGCCTTAGTCTCCCTGACCTGAGATGTGCCCTCATATAGCAGTTCTAATTTATCCCACATCTCCTTGACAGACTTACACATGGAGATTCTGGAATACTCATTGGATGGATGACACATTGCAACATGTTCATGGCGCTATAGTTCAGGGTGACCCTTCTGATCTGCTCCCTGGTCCATTGGTCTTCATCTCCAGTGACTTCATTTGGTCCTTTTTCAACAATTCTCCATACTTCATAGTTCTGTGCTCTAAGAAAAACCATCATCATATTCTTCCAATAAGGATAGTCAGTACCATCAAAAAATGGAGGCCTATTGATTGAATGACCCTCAGCAACAAAACCTCTAGAGTCCATGATAGAAACAATCAAACCAAAGCACACAACAAAATGAGCAAGTAATTGAGTGATCAAAATCTGAATACAGAAAATTCACCAAAACACCTCATAGTATAGAATTGACTCTGACCCTCTCTGATACCAGATGTTAGGAATCATATAGGTGACTTTGGTAGATGAACTAAGAGATTGTGTGAATAGCAGCGGAATTAAAAAGTAAAACACACAATTCGATCAGACTCAAGTGTGGTGTGTAAGAATAGTGAATGAGAACAGCAAACCACACAACAAACTACAGTGCACAGAAGTTTTTAAGGTGGTTCGGAGAACACAACTTGTGTCTCCTAGGTCCACCTCCTCACAACGGAGGAACCACTAATACAAGTGCAGTACAAACTAGAGCACGACGACTCTAACCTCTTTGAGTTCAACAACTCAAAGAAACCCAGGAGATAGGCACGACAACCTACTCCACAGACCACTTGTGAATTCAGCAAATTCACAAGCCCCTTGAGCACCACGGCTCAAGCACCAGAGCACAACGGCTCCAACCCAGAGCACTAGGGCTCCAAACCAGAGTACAACGTACTCAAACCTCTGGATCACAATGGATCCAAGTTCTGCTAGACCAAGCACACTTAGAGAATAGATCCTCTAGCACGATCTATCTCAATACAATGAAATGGTAGAGACAAATAGAATTGGGAGATCTATGTAGAACACATATACAGATTCCCAGAGAATTCAAGACTCTGACCAATTACAGACTCGGCTGGATCTCCCTCTTGATCAGCACTGCTGCAATCACGAGCTCCTCCTCTTCTTCTCCTTCTTCTTCTCCTTCTTCTTCCCTTGGCGGCGCTGCTCTACTCCTCTGGATGCAGATGCCCTTTTCCCGCTCAAATCTCCATTTTCCAGAATGGCCTTGGCTTGCTCTTTTGTGGATACCTTTGAAGTGCCAAGGACATGGGTATTTATACCCCCATATGTCCATAAAAGGCCTTAGGGTACGTGGGCACAAAAACCTAGGTAAATCCCCTTGAACCCAAGCGGCCACGTGTCCAGATGGAATTCCCGATTTCAAGTTTTAGCCGAAGTGTGTCGACGCTACTTCAGAGTGTGTCGACACACTATCCCAAACTGGCATAATTGGTTCTTTGGGAAGAGTCACTAGTGTCGACACTACTTCAGGCAGTGTCGACACACTGTCTAGAACTGCCAAACAGGTCTTCTGGGAACTGGATCTAGTGTCGACACTACTTGAGGCTGTGTCGACACACAGTACAGACCTGTCAACTGGGTTCTCTGGGAACTGGGACTAGTGTCGACACTACTTGATCCTGTGTCGACACCACTTGACCATTTCTTCATTATTTTGCCTTGGGTATGAAGCATTGTGTCGACACCAGTAGAGGGTGTGTCGACACCACCATGACAAAATCTGCATACACCTGCAAAATTAACACATAAATCATTAGTACAAGATATTATCATTAAAATATGAGATATTAAACATCAAGAACATATCATCATCAAATCACAATGTGTCATCATCAAAATCAAAGTATGAGTGATGTTCATTGGTTATCATTGAAATACAACTTGAGGAAATTCCAAAACACACTCAACCCAACACAATCGGGCCCTATTACGCTGGCATTGGTTATATTGTTTATCTTTAGACAATCTGTCAATGGCCAATATAGAGTACCAAGGAAATAGATGAGAGCACTAGATGAATAGACGAGATGGTAGAGTGAGCGTGAAAAGATGGGCGAGTAGAGTATAGATGAGAGCTAGTGGACATTATACATAACTCGTCGAGAAATCAGGCGATAGTAACAGTTGCACAACACGCGCACTTGGTGTTGGCAGTCAGGTGGAACTCACAACCCTTCCACTGGCCATTTTAAGCACAAGTCTAGAGGTCCAGCGTGATTCAAGATGAGAGCGAACTTCTAATAGCCGTTTAGATCGTATTGATCCCTAAAGGGGTATCATAGGTGTTATGGTACAACCGGCTCGTCGACCATGTGGGAATCCATGGACCGAGGAGACTTACGGAGGCCCTGAACAAAGACTCACTAGTCCGGCAGAAGGAGTATCCGTCGGAGAATTCATCCAAGTCAAGAAAGAGAGTAATTATGGAAACAAGTGCTCGACGTTCTAGGGGAGTTCTAGAACAGTGGAGCGTCGAGATCGGTGTTTCAAAACAACGCAAAAATCGAGGACAAATTCATTTATAATTAAGGCAATTTAATTGCATAAATTACCAGATATATTATGTCACATGTTCATGTCAATTAAGCCACATTTGGATGGTTCGAGTGTGTGCATGTGACATAAAATCATAGATGGAAATTAGTCGTGTGTATGTATTTTAAATCACATATAAAAGTTCAATTTATATTAAGTGCATTTACTGCGGGTATAATTAAGATTAAATGGTATAAGCACACTAGGCAATTAGAGCATTGCAAATCGTGGTTTTTCTGCAAAAATCCTGTAATCGCGACGAACACTTGTAAGGATCGCGACGGGGTCAGATCAGAACGCGACAGTACCTTGTAAGGATCGTGACAGACTTGTCTGATCAGGCACTGAGAACGCGACAGAGACTTGTAAGGAACGCGATAGACCATTTAGACCAGGCACAGCGATCGCGACGGCGATGCCTATCGCGTTCAGAACGTGACCGGCAGACTGTCGCAATCAGACCTCAGAACGTGACCTATCAGGCCGTTGCGTTCTGGTGATCTGTGCCCGAGTATGACACGGATCAGACATGTCTTGGATTGCGGACCAGACTTTCCCTATTTTGACACAGGGTTGTTCGAATACTAAGAACAAATTATATAGTGCATGAAAAATCGTGAAACTAATTTTAAACAGATCCAGACATGCCTGGGAACTTGCAGTAAATCAGAATCGGAAAGCAACGAAGGTTTCAACATGGTTTAATAAAGAGTATTCAGGATGAACATAGAACTATGTACAGTTGGGATCAACGAATTAATTCGCATGATAGGGTGGATGGAAATTAGAGCTTTCAGGGGAAAATGAAACCTAACATCCATCAGAATCTTCAATAAAAATTTCATGGCATGAGATTAAGTGTAGAAGGAGAACAAGATTTAATAAGGGGGTTCGGGGTCAAGACAAGTGCAGAACTTCGAAAATCAAGAAGTAAATATTGACTCGATGATAAATCATGAAACTTGAGGGTATTGCTCGTGATGATGGGAAGAACCTACAGTTAAAACTTTATCGTTTATGCTTGTGAGAATGCCTACCTTTGATCATTTTCCTCTTCTAGGGTTAAGACTTGAAGAACTCGGGTTGAGGGCTTGAGAACTCCTTTCTCCCACAAGATCTCCTCCTCTTGGCCTCTCCTCCTGGTCCAGCAACCTCTTGGCACAAGCTAGGGCCGGCCATGAGAGTTTAAGAGAAGTATTTAAGCTTCTCCTCATTCCCTTTCCTAGTTTAAGTCTAATTCCTCTTAATTTCGAGTTTTCCTATTTCCTACCTTCCTTTTAAGCATTCCACTTCCTGTTTGGGTTGGGAAGAGAGCCAAATTCGTGGCCAATGAATTAGGGTAGGTTTAGGATTCCAAATCTAACTCTATTTGCTTATTTAATGTATTAAATTCCCCTTTTCTAATTAGGTAATAATTAGGTTGCAAATTTAGGGTATTTTCCCATTATTCTCTTTTTTATAAATCCTATTTTTGGCCCACTAATTTCTAATGGGTCCCTTTAATAAAGCCCATTACTTATTTTCATTTGACAGGTTTTATTTAATTCTCTTTTCTTTGATTTTCTAATTACTTTAATTAGTTTACTTTTATTTAATTTTCCAATTATCAAAATTTTAATATTATTTAGATCTTTAATTTTCGGAAAAATTCAGGTTGCTACATTCTCCCCCTTTTAAATGAATTTGGTCCTCAAATTCATATGATCATATAGGAGAGAATGTTTTTACCGAAAAGATCGGGGTAGTTCCGTCTGACGATTCCTTCCGCTTCCCATGTAGCTTCTTCCATTCCGCGGTTATTCCATAAGACTTTAACCACATGGATGGGACGGTTCCTAAGCTATTGAATCTTTCGTTCTAGTATCTTGACTGGCTTCTCTTCGTATGTCACATCCTTGTTCAGCACCAACTTATCGTGGCTAATGATGTGGGTAGGGTCATAGACATACTTCCTGAGCATGGAGACATGGAACACATTGTGTACACATGTCAGATCCGGTGGCAATGCCAGTCGGTATGCAACCTTACCAATCCTTTCGAGTACCTCAAAAGGACCGATGAATCTAGGACTGAGCTTTCCTTTCACTCCAAATCTTTGGATGCCACGTGTAGGTGACACCTTTAGGAATAGATGATCACCAACTTGAAATTCCAAGTCTCGCCTTCTTTGGTCGGCATAGCTCTTTTGTCTGGACTGAGCAGTCTTAAGCCGATCTCTAATCATTTGAATGTCTCTTGTGGTATTATGTACCATCTCTGGGCCTAGCCATTGTTGTTCTCCCACCTCATTCCAGCATGCAGGTGATCTACAGTTCCTTCCGTAGAGTGCTTCGAACGGTGCCATCTTAATGCTTGCCTGATAACTGTTGTTATAGGCGAACTCAATTAGGGATAGATGCTCGTTCCAATATCCTTGGAAGTCTATAGTGCAAGCTCTCAACATGTCTTCCACTATTTGGTTGGTTCTTTTAGTTTGCCCCTCAATTTTTGGATGGAACGCAGTACTAAAGTTGAGTTTAGTACCCAGTGCACCTTGCAGTCCTTTCCAAAAATGAGATGTAAATATCGGATCTCGATCCGAGACTATGGATGATGGAACTCCGTGTAGTCTCACTATCTCCTTGACATATAAGGCAGCTAGTACCTCTACCAACCACTTACTCTTTATGGCTAGGAAGTGGGCAGATTTGGTTGGTCGGTCTACAATAGCCCATATGACGTCGAGTCCACCACGAGTCTTGGGTAAACCCATGATGAAATCCATGCCAATGCTTTCCCACTTCCATTCCGGAATATCTAGTGGTCTAAGTACACCAGCAGGGTGCAGGTGTTCCGCTTTTACTTGTTGGCAAGTAAGGCAGTGAGCGGCATGTTCCGCTACCTCTCTCTTCATGTTCGGCCACCAAAATGTTCTTTCCATGTCTTGATACATTTTGGTACCTCTTGGATGAATAGTGTACTTTGTCTTGTAAGCTTCATCCATTAATCTTCTCTCCAGTTCTTCATTGTCGGGAACACATGTCCTTCCTTGAAAGACAAGCCTTCCGTCTTCAGTCATTGCAAAGTCCGGTCTTTCAGCTAAAGTTTCCTTGACACGAACTAAAAATGGATCATCATCTTGTTGGGCTTTGATCTCCTCGAGCAGATTAGATTGAATCTTGATATTGGCAACCAAGACTTGATCACCTCTATGTTCAATATTTAAGTCTAACCTTGCGAATTGTTCTAGTAGTTGCATCTCGCCAAGGACTAGACTTGAAACAGATGCCATCGGCTTTCTACTAAGAGCGTCAGCCACGGCGTTTCCCTTGCCTGGATGGTATTGGATGTTGAAGTCAAAATCTTTGAGGTATTCCAGCCATCTTCTCTGTCTCATGTTGAGTTCTTTCTGGGAGAATAAATACTTTAGACTTTTATGGTCTGAGTAGACAGTGAATTTCTCTCCATACAAGTAGTGTCTCCAGATCTTTAGGGCGAAGACCACGGCCGCCAACTCCAGATCATGCATAGGGTAGTTGACTTCATGTGTCTTCAGTTGTCTTGAAGAATAGGCAATGACCTTCTCCTTTTGCATTAGTACACAACCTAGCCCGATTCCTGAGGCATCGGTGTAGACAGAGAACCCTTCTCCCTCTATTGGCAGAGCGAGAACAGGTGCTAAGGTAAGACAGTCTTTGAGAGTTTGGAAACTTTTCTCACACTCTTTACTCTAGGAGTATGGATTCTCCTTTCGTGTCAGACGCGTGAGAGGAACGGCGATCTTTGAGAAGTCCTTGATGAACCGCTTGTAATAGCCAGCCAACCCCAAGAAACTTCTGATTTCTGTGACATTGGTTGGTCTCTCCCAGTTGAGTACAGCTTCGACTTTGGAGGGATCGATGGAGATGTCGTCCTTTGAAATGACATGGCCCAAGAAGGACACTTCTTCGAGCCAGAATTCACACTTACTAAGCTTTGCATACAGTCTGTTGTCTCGCAATACTTGCAGTGCTATCTTCAAGTGTTCTTCATGCTCTTCCTTGGTCTTGGAGTATATGAGGATGTCGTCGATAAAGACGACCACGAACTTGTCGAGGTAGGGCCGATATATGTTGTTCATGAGTTGCATGAAGGCTGCAGGAGCATTGGTTAGCCCAAAAGGCATAACAACGAATTCATAGTGCTCGTACCTTCTCCTGAAAGCCGTCTTGAAGATATCATCCTCTTTGATCCTCATTTGGTGATAGCCAGATCGAAGATCGATCTTGGAGAAATATTGAGCTCCAGATATTTGGTCGAACAGTTCATCGACTATGGGCAAAGGGTACTTGTTCTTGATGGTGAGTTGATTAAGTTGTCGATAGTCGATGCAGAGCCTCATCAATCCATCCTACTTCTTGACAAACAGCACAGGCGCCTCCCATGGGGAAGTACTTGGTCTAATGAACCCCTTTTCTAGTAGCTCCATCAGTTGCGTCTTCAACTCCTTTAGCTCGGCAGGTGACATCCGGTACAGTTGACGCGATACGGGGCAGCTCCAAAGATCAACTCTATGGCGAAGTTGACATCACGTTCCGGTGGAATCCCTGGCAGATCTTCAGGAAACACATTGGGGTATTCCTGAACTATGTGAATGTCTTCTATCTTAGAACCATTCTTTTCCACTACTACGACTACTAGGAAAGTAATACAACCTTTCCTTATCATGTTATGGGCTTTTATGGCAGAGATTAGAGGCATCCGTCTCTTATGTCTAATCCCAGATAATGCCAATTTAGGAAAGTCACTAAAGGTAACCTTCCCTTTCTTACAGTCGACACTTGCCCCATAAGTGGACAACCAGTCGGCTCCCAAAATTACATCGTACCCTTCCATGGGCATACACACCAGGTCGGCTTTTAGGTTATGGTCTCCGATCATTACATTGGCAGAGGGAAAGTATTTATTCAATTTCTCCTTTTCCCCTAGTGGCGTTGTGACAGAGAACTCACAACCCATGGATATAGGTTGGTATTCACAGTAGTATCAGCAAAGTTTTGAGATGTAAATGAATGAGTGGCTCCAGTATCAAATAAAACAAATACTGATAATGAGAAAACTTGAAGGGTACCTTCTACCATGCCACCTTCCATAGCAGGTTCCTCATCATGCAGGGCTTGCAGTCAGCACTATTTCTTAGGTGCATTAGGGCGCCTCTCATTCTCTTTTAGTAGCGGGCACTCAGGGATGCGATGCTCGCGACTTCCGCAGCGCAGACATGTGTCGACCTTCCTCCAGCATTCATCAGCCGTGTGACTTGGCTTGTCGCAGTGTTTGCAGCTGCTTTTTGCTGGAGTGTATGGGACTATCACCTTTGGTTTCCTTTCTTGGCTAGGACCCTCTGTGAGGTTGAGGGGACACTTCTTGCCATTGTTTGGCCTAGCAGATGATTGACCTGAGGTCAATTCCTTCTTCACGAACTTCCCTTTGATACGGTCGGTGAAGTCCGTAGCATCTTTTAGTAGCTGAGCTTTCTTTACCATCTCGGCGTAGGTCTGGATGTCGAGAGGTGCCAGTTGGGTGATGTATTGGGGCCTAAGGCCGTTGAGAAAGCATTTAGCCTTCATCCTTTCAGTAGCTACCAGGTGTGCCGCATACCTTGCCAATCTAGAGAATTGGGCCTCATATTCAGCCACAGTCAGGCTCCTCTGTTTCAGAGCAACAAATTCCGCAGCCTTCTTTTCTTGGACACACTCGGAGAAGTACTTAGAGTTGAAAGCTTCTTTAAACTCGGTCCAGGTGAGTTGACTGTTCTCCCTAGTTGCTTCCACTGACTCCCACCAAGCGCGGGCGTCCTTCTCCAGTTGAAAAGTGGCTAGCAGCAGCTTATCTCCCGCTGCGCATTGCATGACATGGAAAATCCTTTCCGTTTTCTTTCAGCCAGTGTTCTGCTCATCCAGATCTGTGGATCCACTGAACATAGGCGGGTTCAGACTTCTAAAGTTTCGATGCAGATCACCTGCACCGGCACCATTACCCCCGCCTTGGGTAGCTTGCATGATGGCACGAGTCAACTCTTAGATGGTTTGTTGCATGCCCCTCATTTGAGCACGTTCAGCAGTCATCTTGATTGCTTAGTCCCTACAAAAGAATATTTATTGTCATGGTATCGATGTGAGATTTAATTTGTGCGTGTGTGAGTTTATTTTAGCTATTTACCCTTGGCTCTAACCACAACTCGCATAGGTAGGATATTGACTCTAGTCGAGGCAGGTTAACCTAGATCATCCTATACTTAAGAATAACCTAGGCTCTGATACCACAAAACTGTCATGCCCCTGCGGAATATCAGAACGCGAGGCAGTTGCAAGAAAAGGTATAGAGCAAGTACTAGACATCAAACCATTGCACAATGAATAATACTAAAGCAAACCTTTCTCATTAAAAATTTTCAATGTCTAGTTACAACCACTAATATCAGAGCAAATCTATAGGGCCCAATTACATTGAAATAAAGCAAAGACAAAACTTTAAACCTAACTACTACAACACTAAACATAGTAATAGGACGCTAGGGTACTCATGACATCACTCTAGGTCGTTCCGTCCTCTTGAGTGTATGGTTCATCCTCGGTCTCACTTGAGAACACAACGACAAATAACGCAGGGTGAGCGATAATACCCAGTAGGACTTAAATCTCAATAGTCAAGCAGACTTTAAATAGTTAATGCATTAAAGGCAGAGTCACTAATGATAGAGCGAGTAAGTCAAGTAATAGATAGCAGGAGAGCACATGAACGAAATAGCACAACTTTTCAAATCGCACAAGTATCGAGTATAGCACAAAATAGCAGGATGGCCATAGCACAAATAACACAAAGTATAGCATAGCACAACGAGTATAACATAGCACTTTGTTGTCAACAGACAACGAGAGAATATAGCACTTTTGATTGTCATTAGATTAATCTAGATAGTATGGCACTTGGATGTAATGCCGACATCCTGATCATTTAACTCCCATGGCAAATGGCACTTTTAGGGCGTCTCCCCAGGACCAGATCGGCCCTATTGCGTTGGCATTGGTTATATTGTTTATCTTTAGACAATCAGTCAATGGCCAATACAGAGTACCAAGGAAATAGATGAGAGCACTAGATGAATAGACGATGGTAGAGTGAGCGTGAAAAGATGGGCGAGTAGAGCATAGATGAGAGCTAGTGGATATTGTACGTAACTCGTCGAGAAATCAGGCGATAGTAACAGTTGCACAACACGCGCACTTGGTGTTGGCAGTCAGGTGGAACTCACAACCCTTCCGCCGGCCATGTTAAGCACAAGTCCAGAGGTCCGGCGTGATTCAAGATGAGAGCGAACTTCTAATAGCCGTTTGGATCGTATTGATCCCTAAAGGGGTATCATAGGTGTTAGTGGGACAACCGGCTCGTCGACCATGTGTGGAATCCATGGACAGAGGAGACTTACGGAGGCCTTGAACAAAGACTCACTAGTCCGACAGAAGGAGTATCCGTCGGAGATTCGTCCAAGTCCAGAAAGAGGGTAATTATGGAAACAGTGCTCGACGTCTAGGGAGTTCTAGAATAGTGGAGCATCGAGATCGGTGTTTCAAAACAATGCAAAAATCGAGGACAATTCATTTATACTTAACGTAATTTAATGCATAAATTACCAGATATATTATGTCACATGTTCATGCCAATTAAGACACATTTGGATGGTTCGAGTGTGTGCATGTGACATAAACATCATAGATGGAAATTAGTCGTGTGTATGTATTTTAAATCACATATAAAGTTCAATTTATATTAAGTGCTTTATTGCGGGTATAACTGAGATTAAAGGGTATAAGCACACTAGGCAATTAGAGCATTGCAAATCAAGGTTTTTTCTACAAAAATCCTATGATCGTGACGGACACTAGTAAGGATCGCGACGGGGTCGGATCAGAACGTGACAGTACCTTGTAAGGATCGCGACAGGCTTGTCTGATCAGGCACTGAGAACGCGACAGAGACCTGTAAGGAACACGACAGACCGTTCAGACCAGGCACAACGATCGTGACGACGACGCCTGTCGTGTTCAGAACGCGACCGGCAGACTGTCGCAATCAGACGTCAGAATGTGACCTATCAGGCCGTCGCGTTCTGGTGGTCTGTGCCTGAGTATGACAGGGATCAGACATGTCTTGGATTGCAGACCAGACTTTCCCTGTTTTGACACAGGGTGTTCTAATACTAAGAACAAATTGTATCGTGCATGAAAAATCACGAAACCAATTTTAAACAGATCCAGACATGCCTGGGAACTTCTAGTAAATCAGAATCGGAAAGCAATGAAGGTTTCAACATGGTTTAATAAAGAGTATTCAGGACGAACATAGAACTGTGTACAGTTGGGATCAACGAATTAATTCGCATGATAGGGTGGATGGAAATTAGGGCTTTTAGGGGCAAATGAAACCTAACATCCATCAGAATCTTCAATAAAAATTTCATGGCATGAGATTAAGTGTAGAAGGAGAACAAGATTTAATAAGGGGGTTCGGGGTCAAGACAAGTGTAGAACTTGAAAATCAAGAAGTAAATATTGACTCGATGATAAATCATGAAACTTGAGGGTATTGCTCATGATGATGGGAAGAACCTACAGTTAAAACTTTATCGTTTATGCTTGTGAGAATGCCTACCTTTGATTGTTTTCCTCTTCTATGGTTAAGACTTGAAGAACTCGGGTTGAGGGCTTGAGAACTCCTTTCTCCCACGAGATCTCCTCCTCTTGGCCTCTCCTCCTAGTCCAGCAACCTCTTGGCACGAGCTAGGGCCGGTCATGAGAATTTAAGAGAAGTATTTAAGCTTCTCCTCATTCTCTTTCCTAGTTTAAGTCTAATTCCTATTAATTCCGAGTTTTCCTATTTCCTACCTTCCTTCTAAGCATTCCACTTCCTGTTTGGTTGGGAAGAGAGCTAAATTCGTGGCCAATCAATTAGGGTAGGTTTGGGATTCCATATCTAACTCTATTTGCTTATTTAATATATTAAATCCCCTTTTCTAATTAGGTAATAATTAGGTTGCGAATTTAGGGTATTTTCTCATTATTCTCTTTTATAAATCCCATTTTGGCCCACTAATTTTCAAGGTCGTTTAATAAAGCCATTACTTATTTTCATTTGATGGGTTTTATTTAATTCTCTTTTCTTTGATTTCTAATTAATTTAATTAGTTTTCTTTTATTTGATTTTTCCAATTATCAAAATTTTAATATTATTTAGATGTTTAATTTTCAGAAAAATCTAGGTTGCTACACTACGGCCTCACGCCTGGCCTCTCTAGGTGGTTCCGGGGCCACAAAGAGCGAGGCAGTGAGAAAAGGACTAGCTGGACTGCACCGGGAAGAACACCTAAACTGACCTTGGTGTCCCATACTAACCGCGAGAACTCTGCAAACGACTCAATGACGCTGTCCTAACCACCGTTTTCCCTCTGCTCCAGAGTCCGTGACTCGAGTACGCCCGCCGCCCGGAGTACTCCCTCAACAGGCGCACGGGGACGGGAGTCCCAGGCAATGTTAACAACCTCTCTCACGAGACAAGCCTTCAAGTGTCTGGCACCGGGCGATCGACTAGTTTAGGACCGTACTAGGGAACTAGCACTGGTGCCATGGGTACAGTAAGAAGTAGAAATGGTGAAGACTCCATAAAACATGGAACTTCACAAGACCTACTTGTCACTGTTGTAGTTGCAACGCATCAGGCCGTCGCGACCATGTTGTGACGCCCAGACCTGTCACGACACTGTCGCGGTGGCCCAAGCCGTGCGACCTTTTCGCGACACCCAAGTGTGTCGCGATGATGTCGCGGCGGCCATGCCGGTCGCGGACATCATCACGACCTCTATAGCGGTCGCGGTCTTCAGTCCGAGGGGGGTTCTGGGACGATCCTCCTGGAGACCACCCCAAATCCAGTACAATCGCATTCCATAGGGGGAGGGGAGCATGGGAAGGCTCATAAATCATCCAAACCACCCTTAAACCCCACAAAACATGCATTATAACGAATCTACGCTCGATGGAATCCTCACTCAACACAAGCATGATTCTCACACTCCCACGACCCCAAACCACGAGGTACCACAATCTCAAGGGGGAAGGGAGCATGCTAGGGCGAGAGGAGTCAAGGGTCCCTACCTCCAAGAGTAGAGCCGACCCGTTAGGGCCTTCAAGTAGGAATGGCCAGCTTCTCCTCGCTCCAAGCTCCATGATCACGTCATCTGCACGAACGGGGCGTCACCTCCCACCACGAGCACTCTAAGCACGCCGAGAAACCACCGGAGAAGGGAGAACTCGGAGGAGGAAGAAGAAGGGGGAAGAAGAGGAAGGAAAGGGTGAGAGGGGGAAATGGGGCGTAGCCTTCGGTTTTAAACCGATGGGCCCCAAGACGTGACGGGTCGGCCCGACGCGACATCGCGACCATGTCGCGACGGCCACCCATGGCGCGACCCCAAAAGCGGTCAAACCTTGAAGACCAGGAAACAAGAATGCCACGGCTGACCAGGTCGCGTCAACACTGTACGTACCTGACACCCGACAAGAACATTCTGACAGACGGGACATCGGTCAAGTCTGTTAGAAAAGCAGTCGCGTCACCTACAGACGGCGCGACAAGAACGAGCGACGGCCACCCCCGTCGCGACCAGAACGCAACGGCCAGGTGTGTCGCCACACAACCCTGTCGCGACGGGCTCCCCCGTCGCAACCCTGAGGATGGGGCCAATGGCCTAAAGGGGCTGGGTCTTACAAAAATGATTACCATCCAAGTAATTGATCAAACTATGATGTATGGTGCATGTAAACATACATACAAATAAGGTGTGAGATCACCTCACCTACGGGAGATTGTATATCCCCTGAAGCGTAGAACTAGTCTTTGGTTTGAAGGAACTCTCGCGAGACTCCCTCTAGTGGTATCCACAAGTGGATGACTAGAGATGACAACACCTCCTTCTCCAACGGAGCCTCTCCTTCACGTCGTTCAATGCCACACAACAGCTAGTAGCAGCATAATAAGTGAGAGAGCCCTCTTGGATCCCCTCTTGCCAAGGGAGGCTAAGGGAGGGAGAGATGGGGAGGAGGAGAAAGAAGGGGGCTCTCCTAGAGGTTTAACCTATGATTTTATCAGGGAGACCTCATCATGCCATCATTACATGGACACCTCATAGGACACCTCGTCATGCCATCATCATAAGATGATGAGGTGTCCTCCTTCTAGAAAGGGTGACACTTGTCGTCATACAAGACAACATTATCATGATGATGAGGTGTCCTCCTTTTAGAAGGGAGCGAGGTAGCATGATCCTAGTATGTTCCCCTTTAATGAATCCTTTCACCATAGACTCAATAACCCATGGCTCTCTATCCATAGGTCTAGACTTTTGGGTCTCACACAGTACATCTATAATGGGTTAAAGAAGGCTTATTGGATAATTTTTATCCAATTCTCTATTCATCGTATTATCCACCTTATGTGTGTTACCCTCTAGACCAATATCGAGCTGGTCGTGAATTGCACCCATCAGAACTCTTTCTAACTCATAACTCATTCTGACTTAGTGAATTTTACCATAGTAATTCACTCAACTCATCGATTATGGACGTACTAGGTCACTACGCCATAATCCCCAGACGACACGAGTGATCAAATCTATTGGACCTTTCTCCCTATAGTTAACGTGTACCTATAGCCCTTTATACATCTAATATCCCAGAGACTGTATATTAGGCATGGTGTTGTCAGGCCTATACGGAATCCGTTAAGTCTAACTCAACTCCTTCTAACTTAATGAATTATACCATAGTAATTCACTCAACTCATCGATTATGGACGTACTAGGCACTACGCCATAATCCCCAGACGACACGAGTGATCAAATCTATTGGACCTTCTCCCATAGTTACCGTTGTACCTATAGCCCTTTATACATCTAATATCGAGAGACTGTATATTAGGCATGGTGTTGTCAGGCCTATACAGAATCCGTTATAGTCAAACTCTTATTGGATTCTCCTAGAGAACTCCTCTCTAAATCCGATTGACCCTGGCCAGAGATTTGTCTGAGTAAGACAATATGAGATATTCCTCTCATGATATCGAGAGTGGATGATCCTCTATTGACACACAATTGCCTTCGTAAAATTGGCTGCCATTCCCAATGACTGGCTATACTGGACCTGGAACATCCTGACATATAAATCCACTATCAAAGAATGGAGTACTCAAATAAGACATTCTTAGTGTCTCAAGTCCAAGGACTAGTTACATAACTAGGGCTATAAAATCACTGTCTGACAATTAAGTATCATTAACCATACAACACATTCCGAAAGTGGGTCATTCAGTGAATTCATTCTCCAATGAGCACCTGCACCATATTCCTAGTGTCTCCACATAAACAACTATGAGACCAGCTGCCTCCATCACATGGATGGGTATATAACATATGGGTCTGTCCGGTCATCTCAATGTCCTTCTTGAGTAACCTATGACTAGGAATATTTAGGATCTATTTTTAAAGAAGATTGACCTTATTGTCATGATCTCATCATGATCCAATTCTCATTACACAAACCCATAGACATCATAGTATACATACGCATGGAATATTTAGTGAGGAAATATCATTATAATATTACCAAAAGAGATTGTACATAATTACAAGTGTCATCACTCACGTGAATTGACTTGCAGAGCACCTATAATTAGCAATCTCCCACTTGACCTAAAATCAATCACCTACATGTTTGATCCTTAAACCAGAGGTAAGAGTTATGAGGGTATTTTAGTAACTTTACAAACTCATTAACATGAGGATGGAATATTCTTAACGTTTCCAAACCAAAGGGACTTCTTTACAATGGTTAGAAGTTTTGAAAGACTAATATGAAAATAGTCAAATTTGAATGACCAATCCATAATTAGCTAAGTTTACAGACAATAGTTCGAGGTGAATTATTGCGAATAGTTATTGTGAATAGAGCTAGGAGAGCAGACCTATGAATAGGTGAACAAATCCTAACATCATCCTTGTGACTTGGATGAGAAATAAATTTCGGATGGTTTGAAGCTAATGAGGGAGAGTTGATTGTTGATGAAGAGGAGCTCGATTATCAAATGGGATTTGACAGCCAATTCTACTATATCTAGGGATTCAACTATTCTATAAAAATATGTTTGGTATCAAGATAGATCGGGTCGGGATAGAGTAAGGATATCTTCAAAACTTTAAAGTATCTTCAAAATTTTGAAAATATTCTCACTCTATCCCTAGTCTATCCTAACATCAAACATGTCTTAAAACTCTTTGTATCAGAAAGGCAAAAAAAATTTAAACCCTAGTTAATTTATCTAACTCTAGTTCATTGAGTTACATCCGATTAATTTAACTTGGCCGCATCACTTCTTGATGTAGCATAAGTTATTGCCACTGTCCACAACCTGCTGCACTTGATAGCTACCATCAATTTCCGCAAATCACCTTTGTCATTGATGTGCCAGATATCATTGCTGCGCATCATCTCACCTCTCACTTGCATCATATTATGTTTATATAAAAAATGATCTAATAAAATTAAATTGATTTTTAACATCACTTTGGATGGACAAGCACGAATCCAAATATTCCCAAACTTATAATCTTTGAGAAGAGAAAGATTTAGTATATTTTTGTAAGTACAATATGATTAGATAATAAATTTATGTGACGTCTAATAATTGAGTTGTCATTTTATCACTCTCTATGTGAGAAGTATTATATGAATTATTATCTAGTCATATTATATTTAAAATATAATATAAAAGAGCACTTAATTTTTCTCCTTTGAGAAATACCTCCCTCCTTTCTCCTTTCGAGCCGGTATCCGAATAGCCCACGTTTCTGTGGTACTTTCTCTTCTCTTCAAAAATCTCCTCTTCAGATCACGAGCAGGTAAAACAACTACGCACAGTACATTAGATCACACACGATATGCCTCAAATATTAATTAGGGCAAATTAATTAGGAGTCTATCAGATTTTTGACTTGTTTGGTAGTCCTAACAGAACTATAACTCATTACAGTAAGTGCCATCATCTGTTATAGTATATGTTAAACTCTGTTACAGTAAGAACTTCTCTGTTAAGGGACTTGTAATTAATTTACCCTATTAATTACTCTATCCTTGATCCAGCTCAAAATCAAGAATCTGTTTGAGCATTGGCAGCCCACCTTCTCCTCCACTTATTATATATAAAATATGAATACGAATCCCAAGATTTGGAGATAATGTTATTTTAGTGTGGGCATTCGGCCACAACCTCTTTAATGAGTGTTATCTCCCCACACCCAATGATGTGATGCCCAGTTGCAGCCGAATCTGCCCGCACTCGCGCACAGGGATGGGATTGGGTGCGGCATCGGCGTTCCACTGACCATCACGTGACAAGTTGGGTACATGCCGCGGGGTCTCCTCCTCAGGAGTCAGGAGCTTGCTCTGGTAAATACTATTATTCTCTTTCTGAAAAAATTGTTAAATGTGGAGAATAAAAATTGTGACCAAAAATAAATATATGAACCAATAATTGGATGGAAATTAACTAAAATGAAAATTATTTCTAAAAAAAAAAGGTCTCCCTCAATCTTGCCTTTTCTTATCAAATCACTTGAGTTGGGTGTTTTGAAATTTATTTATTTTTTCTGTGATCGTACGTTCTTCCAATAAGAAAAATTTCCATTCTCACAATCGTATCGATAATTTTTTTTTTGTTACTAATACAGGCACCTATTATTTTGGGATGCAGACGACTCTCATAATGTTTTATTTATCATTGAATAATTCCCCGTGAATTTTTACCCATGAAGAGACACAGATAATTTCTAGATCGGCGAGGTAAATATCCTCTTCTTTATTACACAACAACTGTGAGATGACCAAGCAAGAAAAAGGTGCCAGCCGAGCCAGAGGCAGACCATCCCCTGATTACCAAAAGAGAACAGGAAATTTCGGATACCCGTCGATGCCAGATGCGAGGTTGGGCGTATTTTTGGTAATTCGTGGTGGGAGGGAGAGCGGTGGTTATGGTGTACCTGCGGAACAGAGTCGTCCCATTCCCACATGGCAGTTCGAGGCCAAAACCCAGAATCCGCGGACGGCGACGGGGCCCAGCCGCCTCCCGCTTCCGTCCACGCGAGTCTGCAGATGCCACTCGTCTTATCCCCCGCCACCCCGCCCTCTTCTCTCTCTCTCTCTCTCCCCGCACCACTGCTGCTATTGTCTATTGAGCTGCTGCTCCCCCGGTTCCCGCGTTTTCTCCATCCTCCCTTGCTTCCTCTTCGAAGAGCTTCTTCGTCGTGCCGTCACTCGCTATTAGAGGGAGGGCTAAGGAGGGGTCAACGGGGGGGGGGGGGAGGGGGACGACGAGATGGCGCTGAAGCTCCAGTTTCTTGGCGAGATGGGGAGCGTCTCTTTCCTGGATTCCTCCGGCAGGGGGAGCTTCCACAGGTTCACAGGTGAGTGCGTGTGTCTTTGCGTGAGTGTGTATGTGTGTGTGTGTGTCTGTGTCTGTGACGGTTGCCCTTTTAAGATGGTTAATTTGAGCCGTCCCCCACCCCTCCATTCCCCTCCCCTCCGCCCATATCTATAGCGTTCGTCTTTTTTCCGTTTCTTCGGTGGTGAACTTTCGTGTGCGTTGGCTTTTCTGATGCTCGATTGATCTTCCACTTCATCTTCAATGATCCGTGCTGTCGGAAAATTTAGTTTTTTTCAAGTTTTTCTCTTGTTGGTATGTTGGGATGAGGCAGTTTATGCAGCTTCTCTCTTGAGCCGTTTCACCTCTGGTGTTAATGGTTTACTCTAATTTCACATGCTCTGGCTCGGTGTATGCTTCTGTGTGCAGCAGAGCCCTGCGTTTTTCCTGGTTTTCTTTTCCTTTTCGTTCAGGTTTTGTTTTCTGTTACTTCTCGCACCAACACTCATCTGATTTTTTTTTTGCGTGAGATAAATAGAAAAAATATACGTCTTTTTCCCAGGATGAAGCCTATAGACGGCTAGTTGCACATCTAAGCTCCATTAAACTATTTTTGTTCTCTGTTGTTGAATGTTCTTTCTTTTGACTAAATTGGTGGAGGTGTTTCTCTTCACCCAAGATTCTGAAGGGCTGGATTTGTGTTTCCTACAGTGGGGCTTGATCAGAGGAGGGGCAAGGGAACAAGGTCTAATGGGAGAACTTGTTGCTCAATTCAGCAGGGTCCCCCACCAGCTTGGCCTGGCCGTGCTGTTGCAGAACCAGGCCAGCGTGTATGGGATGGTCCAAAGCCCATCTCGATCGTGGGATCAACAGGTTCAATCGGAACTCAAGTAAGCATGTTCTTCCAAAATGTCGTATGCATCTTATTCTTGTAGTTTTTTCAGTTGAAAGCTAAAGATATTATTGGTCAAAGTTACAGCCCTTAGAAAGCAGTATTTATGAAGACTTCCGTTTTCTTCTTGTGTTCTCTGTTTCATATCCACTGAAAGAACTTTCTTACATTATGAAAGGAAGAAATTATTCTGGGTATCAAAATTTTACTAAAGAAAAATGTAAACAGAATTTTGGTTTTTGTTAAATTAAATTAGAGACCACGGAACTATCAGACATCTGTGAAGATTAGGTCTATTTCCTGAAACACACTGTTTACATGTTGGCCCGCATGAAAACTCTTGGGTCTTATCTAGATGGCCGGAAGTGAAGATTATTTGTGCTGCAAAGATGATATTAGAGTCAATGGTAGTTCCTGTCAAACTTAATTATCCTATATTCTATTGTTGGCATTTGCAGACACTGGATATAGTTGCTGAAAATCCAGATAAATTTAAAATTGTTGCGCTTGCTGCTGGTTCCAATGTTACACTTCTCGCTGAGCAGGTATATATTAACTCTTAAAGTTTGGGAGACACAGAAGTTAATACAACAAGAAAGTTACTTCAAGCATTAGGCCTTTCTGTGCATTTTCAGCTTCTCAACTCCTAGCTTCCTTTTGCTAGGTGAAAACCTTCAAACCGCAGTTGGTTGCTGTAAGGAATGAATCATTGATTGATGAACTCAAGGAAGCTCTGGCTGATAGTGATCACAAACCTGAGATCATCCCTGGAGAACAGGGTGTCATAGAGGTGAAGAACAGCTTCTGCTCTTATCTTGCTGTTCAGTTGTCCCTTACAATCATTATATGCTGAACCTTTTTATGTTTAAGAATTTCAGGTTGCACGCCATCCAGATGCTGTCACTGTCGTTACAGGAATAGTGGGCTGTGCAGGACTGAAGGTAAAGGCCAAGTACATTTAACTGCTATCCTTTTCAGTTGAAGTCTTATCATCCTTACAGTTGCTTTTTCTTGATTGCGGATGTAAGATTCCATTGTCTATGACATGTTCTTGAGAAACAGTGAATTACAAAGAACTAAAAGGATTTGGGACATTTTTTTAACAATGTAAATGGTCATAGACATATTAATCAGAAGGAACAAAATGAAATTCTTTCTGAGCATATTTTTAACACAATATTAGACATTCCAATGCATTTCCAAGATGCAGAAATAATATTTGAGAATAACAACATATATAATAGTGCCTATTTTAGCTTTTGTTTCAAAGTCTTTCTTGAATTGAAGCAATGAGTTTCTGGGGGCTGTTTGTCACATATGAAGCAGCTCAGTTGAGTCTATGTGCAGTGAAAATTTTTGCAAGATGAAATTAAACAGTGAATAGTGTGGAAATGCCACCCATCTCAAAATCAGTTTCTGTAGTTTCTTTACATTTCCCTTCTATTTCCTTTTCCGAAATGGATCCAAAAAAATAACACAATAAAAAATGAACAAGACATATAGTCTATTGTAGGCCATTGTCTTGCTGATACTTGTCTTCATGCAGCATAACAGTGGGCATATGCACTAGCATGAATATCAAAATCCATGCTATGTCCAAGAAATCTTTAGAATTAAATTTGGTCCAATACATGATTGTATAGTTGCTAGTATATATCAGACTTTCACCCATTTTGGTGGGGATGGATGGAGTCAGTCATGACTGACTAGAAGAGGACATGAACTGGGAAACTAGGCAAGTTGTTTTTTTTAACAAGCTTTCCCAAACCCCAATTTGATGATCTTGGATGATGCCAATCTTGTTGAATTGAATTACAAATAGCCAACTTAGGCTCTAGATCCTTTATTAAGTGCTATGCCTTGTTGGACCTGATGAATCATTCTTTAGGCATGTCAGAAATTTTTCTGACATTGTTGAGAAAATGTGCATTGTAGACTTTGTGGTGCGGACACCCGTGGACTTGCTCGCTTCGACCCGTCGAGGTTTACAGGCGTCGTGTGCGGAGCCGCGTCTCTTTGGTTGGACGACGGCGTTCTACAGGATTTTGAGGCCTTAGTATATTTTGTGCAGGCCAAGATATTTTGTTTGGCCCATTTAGGTGCCATTAGTATTTTTCTATTTTATGTATTTTGTGACTTTATTGTATATTTGAGGAAATGGGCATTTTGGTAAAGTGTAAGCCATCCCCTCCTATATGTATTCACCCGTCTCCCTACGGATGGACATGCTAGAAAGATTGGAAAGAAAGCAGAAAAGATGTGAGTTCGGCGTGCCAGTTTCCTGTCTCATTCCCGCCTTTCCTTCTTCTCCTCCTCCCCTTCCTCCCCTGCTTCGTCCCCCATCAACTTGGTATCAGAGCATCTTTCGATCCCCTTTGTCTTCTCCGACCATCTCTATCTCTCTCGGTCGTTCCCCATCTTCAGTCCTCCCTCTCGTTTTCTCCCAGCTCTCTCTTTCACGTCTGTCCAGCCCTACGGCCCCCATCTCTTTCCGCAAACCCCCCTGCCCGCCTTTCCGCGCGACACCCCTCCCTCCTCGCTGCGGCAACCTCGCAACCCCTCAGACCCCAACCATCGCGGGAAAAGACAGAAAAAGAGAGGAGAGAGGAGACGAGTCGGGAGTGAGGTCCTGCCGCCCTCCGCAGTCGCCGCCAGCCACGCGGTCAGACAACCCGATCATCTCCGCCGTCGGCCCCCACCTTCCCCCGATCTCTCCGTCCTCGCCGAGACGCGAGCAGTGGCCAGTCGCCATCGCCTGGTCTCCACCCGCCGTCGCGGCTCCGCCGGCCGTCGCTGCGAGCGCCGGAGCTCGGCCGCGAACGCCGCCGCCGCGCGCTAGCCGCCCGCCCCGCCCGAAGCCGCTCCACCGGCAGCCGCCCCGCGGGCCTCCCTCTCCCTCCCTTCCCCTGTCTTCTCTGCGCGATGCGGGGAGGGGGAAAAGGGAGAGGCAGCGAACCGGGCCAACACGGTTCGGCCCGGGCCGCCACTGTAGCCGGTTTGCTACAGTGCCGGCGGTGCACCAGAACTCTTATCGCACCGCCAGCGTGGAGAACTCTTTCGGGCTCGGTTTGACGAGCGTTTGCATCATTGCGGCCGTCCGGCGGGCCCTATTCACTTGGGGCTCATTGACCGCTGCTGGTGCCCGATTGAATCTGCACGAGGCCAGAGTTGACGACGACACGACCGCGTGTACCTGTACGCACCGGTGTTCTCGCACGAGTTCGGCCAGCCTCGACGTCCTCGGACCCCTCCACGTCGGTGCCCGAGACGGCCTGCTGTCTCGCCGCAGCGTGGACGTAGTTGGGAGCCAGTGGCCGCCCGGTTTGCCGCCTTGACGTTGACGTCGGCCGACGCCAGCGGACACCCTTCTGCTTGGTCACCCCACGTCTCCGGTGCGGATCCCCGCTCTTCAGCAGGTCAGTGAGTGCCGCTAGCTCTTCTTCCCTAGATTTCTGCTTTCTAATATATGGGAAATGTGTTCCCGTGCTTTGAGAGTTAGGATTGTCTAGCCCGTTATAAAACTCATGCTAATCATGCTGTTTGAGAGTTGTGCGAACCTGCCTGTAGCTCTAAATTGAGACATTGAATGTGATTCCGTTTGCTTTAGACTCTTGGTAATCTTCACTATGTGGCCTGTTTCGCTTTGACATTGTGAGGGACAACTCTCGGAGCTTAGTTTCTTGTTCTTTAATGTAATTATTCTCATGGAAAACTATTGTGAACGCCTCAATGACGCTTCAGTAGTCGATCATTTGCTGATTTCGATCTTATGCATACATGTTAGAGTTGTTGAGTCGGTCCCATCTTGCATCGGTTTGCACACATTGCCACTTGTTAGAGGGTCTTTGCATTTAGTTTGCGTCATGCCTTGCTGTGAGTCCGGTCTGCATGCCCACGCGTAGCGGTGCTGAGTACCACATCTCGGCACCAATGTCGGAGTCTCGGGCAGATGCTTATGTAGATCCCGTAGTGATGGAGAGGCTCAACCAACTTTTTCTTCGCATGGATCAGATGGAGCGTCGAGCTGAGGAGCAGTTTACTGAGTCAGAACATACAGTCCAAGGGATGGCTAACCGCCTTGCAGTTTTGGAGAGGTCGCCCGCCCCTCCCCCTGTTCCAGTTCAGCCCCCCGCCCCTAGAGATCCCCCTAGGGCAGATCATGTTGTTGATCGGCTAGAGGCGACCGTGGGTACGATCCTTTGGCGAGGTTGAGGGTTGTCTATAGGCTTGCTGCCCGCACTCATGGGAGATTTGACAGGCAGATAGACCATGAGTGGGATGGGGATCGACGACATCGTCGCTATCCTTAGGTCGGGGTGAGCGAGTGACCATGATGGGCCGAGCTGATTGGGAGATGGGTCAGGGTAGGCCCCGACACCTAGGGGCCGAGGTGATCCCACATTAGGTCAAAGGAGATTAGGTGTCGGGAGGACGTGAGGACTATGATGAGTGGAGACCCCATCGTCATCAAGAAGATCAAGGATGACCGGCGGATTGTTCGTGCTGACGCTCCCACCTTTGACGGGTCCTTGGATCCGAGAGTTTATCTTGATTGGGAAGCAAACATGAACCGCTATTTTGACTGGAGGAATGTCTGACGCCCGGCGTGCACGCTTTGCCATGATGAAGTTGATAGGCCAAGCGCAGACGTATTGGCTGAATGTCGAGGCTCTTCTTGAGCAGCGTGGGTTGGAGCACATTGAGTCATGGGAAGACATGAAGGTCAAGTTACGTGAGAAATATCTTCCCTCGACTTACCGACACTGCCTCATTGATCGTTGGCAGAACCTCACGCAAAGGACACCGATCTGTTTCGGAATACATTGCTGAGTTTGATGAGTACTATTGAGATGTGGGGCCCGTGAGGAGAGTGCGCTGACTCTGTCACGATCAGGAAGGGTCTCCGTCCTATATATCAGCAGGAGTTGTTCCGCCAGCATGTGACGACCATCGAGCATGCTTATCAGGTCGTGCGTGAGGTGGAGCAATTTGAGCCGAGGTCATGGTCACCCCGCAGACTAGACCTACCTCCCAGCGCCCGATGGATCAGCGTGTCACTTCTGGGCTGCCCCCGAGAGGTCCCACCCTTAGACCTTTGGACCCCCGACGGCATGACCCGTCGATTAGACCCCGACCACCACCTCAGAGGGACCCTGCCCCCACTTTGCCCGCGCCGCATGATCGTTCGTTGTTGGGTACTCCCCCGGATAGGCGGGAGGATAGGGGAAAGCCCCAGCTGTGGGTGAGTCGTCTCGTGGCAGTGGGTCCCGGGATCGCTGTTTCAAATGCCAAGGGATCGGTCACTTTGCTGCCCAGTGTCCGTCTAGGGCTCTGACTATTGAGGGTGCTCATCTTGAGGAGGCCACCCCTGCGGTACATCATGTGAGCTATGAGGCAGAAGATGACATGGCTGCAGAGTTTCATGCTGATGGAGAGCATACTGAGTACACTCAGATCGAGCATTCCCTACAGGCCATGTGGAGGAGCTTGCGATGAGGGTAGGCTTGGAGTTGTCAGGTGTATTTTAGCTCAGTCTACAGAGGTGATGATTGGCGTCGCACCTCCATTTTTCACACCTACATTCGTCTGGATGGAAGGGTGTGGCAAGGTGATCATTGATAGTGGAAGTTGTATTAACGCATTTATTCTCAGGCTGTCGCCCATCTTGGGTGACTTTGGTGACCACCCTCGTCCCTATCGTGTTTCATGGGTGGATTCTACTTAAATTCCGATTCGGACGATGTGCCACATTCGATCTCTTTTCCCCATACTCTGGTAGGGTTTGGTGTGAGTCTTGCCCATGGAGGTAGGGAGCATTTCTTGGGGAGGCGTGGGGATATATGACATGGATGCGGTTCTCTACGGCCCGATCCAATATATGCGAGTTTTTCCACGGTGGTACCGTCGATCCAATATATGCGAGTTTTTCCACGGTGGTACCTGTATCACTTGGCAGCCCTCCCGACGTACGATTTTGGCTTCTCATAGTTCAGCCCGAGATTGTGCCCCTACCCCTCCGTGCCCACCACTCATGGGCCCTCTACTTCCCCGATCCTTGTCCCTTCCCCAGTTCCCCTTGGAGGCCTTCCCCATATGACGGGCGCGAAGCTCGAGAGCACTTCTGTGTGCTCTAGTCCCAGTTAGCGACGGGTTAGGCCCCCTTTGGCTAGTCCCACTCCTTCTGCTAGCCCCACCCCTACAGGGAGCACGAGCTCTGCCACTGTCTCTATCCTTGGTGCATCACCTCCTGTGACCCTGCAGTTGATTAGTGCTCATGACCTTCATCAGGAGCTCGAGGAGTTGGAGTGCCTCTATGTGTTGATGGTAAGGCCTGTTGAGGGCGATGTTTTGAGTGACGCACCCCCTGAGTTAGCCTCCCTCTTAGAGGAGTTCCAGGATGTTTTCCCTGATGATCTCCTGGACAGATTGCCGCCCATGCGTGACATCCAGCACGCCATTGATTTGGTTTCGGGATCCACGTTGCCCAACTTGCCCCACTTCCGTATGAGTCCAGCTGAGTTTGCTGAGCTTCAGAGGCAAGTTGAGGAGCTCCTGAGGAGAGGTTTCATTCATGAGAGCTTGAGCCTGTGTGCTGTCCCTGCATTATTAGCTCCGAAGAAAGATGGCTCTTAGAGGATGTGTGTTGATAGTAGAGCCATCAATCGCATCACGGTGAAATACCGTTTTCCCATTCCTCATTGGACGACATGTTAGACATGATGGCGGGAGCCACTATATTTTCAAAGATAGATCTTAAGAGGTTATCACCAGGTTCGGGTTCGACCTGGAGATGAATGGAAGACAGCCTTCAAGACGAAGGACGGACTTTATGGGTGGTTGGTCATGCCTTTTGGGCTATCCAACGCCCCTAGCACTTTCATGCGGCTCATGACCCAGGTGTTGAGGCCCTTTATGGGGATATTTTTGGTCGTGTACTTTGATGACATCCTCATCTTTAGCTGCTCCCAGGATGACCATTTGGACCACCTTCGTCAGGTATGCCTTGTCTTGCGCCGAGAGAGTTTGTTTGGGAATCTCAAGAAGTGTGCTTTCTTGACTGATCGAGTTGTCTTCTTGGGGTTCATAGTGTCTCGTGATGGCGTCTCTGCTGATCCTGAGAAGGTCAAGGCGATCGTCGAGTGGCCTGAGCCCCAGTCTATCCACGATGTGCGCAGTTTCCATGGATTGGCCACTTTTTATCGTCGATTTATTCGAGGATTCAGCACCATCATGGCTCCAATCACAGGCTGCATTAGGAAGGAGACTTTTGTGTGGACTAAGGCCGCCGCCTCAGCCTTTCATGACATTAAGACACTCATGACCCAGGCACCAGTTCTTCGATTGCCAGACTTTTCGAGGGTGTTTGAGGTCTCATGTGATGCCTCTGGTGTCGGTAAGGTGGGGTCTTGAGTCAGGAGGGCCACCCCATTACGTACTTCAGTGAGAAATTGAATGATGCCAAGCTGAAGAACTCCACTTATGATAGGAATTCTATGCGGTAGTGCAGGCCTTGAGATATTGGAGACATTATTTACTACCGCAGGAGTTGTCCTTTACTCAGACACGAGGCTCTCAGGTTTCTCCACGCCCAGAAGAAGCTAAACCCTAGACACAGCCGTTGGGTTGAGTTTCTTCAGGCCTACACATTCGTCCTTAAACATAAGGCGGGTGTGGAGAACCGAGTGGCGGATGCGTTGAGTCGACGTACCTTTCTCTTATCCCTTGTCGGCGCGGAAGTCATGGGTTTTGAGAGACTTCGTGATGAGTATTGGATTGTCCTGACTTTGGTATGATCCACCTGCCCTTCAGTCTGGTCCCTCCCGAGAGCACTCTGATTATATCCTTCAAGAGGGCTATCTTTTCCGTGGAGTTCGGTTGTGCGTTCCGCGAACCTCTGTTCCGATTTTTTGATTTGGGAGCTCCATGCTGGGGTCTTGCTGGCCACTTTGGCCGGAACAAGATCATTGAGTTAGTTGAGCACCGCTTCTTTGGCCTAGCTTGAAGCGCGATGTGGCTCGTATTGTTGCTCATTGCCGCACATGCGCTTTGGCGAAGCAAATGAAGCAGAATACGGGCTGTATACTCCCCTTCCTGTGCCCGATCGTCCGTGGCAGGATGTTGTATGGATTTTGTTTTGGTTTGCCACGGACCATCCGCCGCACGATTCCATCTTAGTGGTGTTGACCGATTTTCCAAAATGGCCCATTTTATCCCCTGTGCTAAGACCTCTGATGCGTCTCGCGTAGCTCACATTTTTCTTGAGGGCATGGTGCGTTTGCACGGGCTACCGAAGACCATAGTCTCAGACAGGGACGTGCGATTTGTCAGCTATTTTTGGAAAACTTTGTGGCATCTGATGGGTTACGAAGCTCAAGTTCTTCACAGCTTATCATCCCCAAAACGATGGGCAACTGAGGTAGTTATAGGAGTTTGGGTGATTTATTGCGTTGTCTGTTGGTGAGCGTGAGCGTAGTTGGACCAGGTCTTACCACATGCTGAGTTTGCATATATAATTTCAGTCAATAGGTCTACTGGCATGAGTCCATTGAGATTGTCACTGGCTATAGACCTAGGGGACCCTTAGACCTTGTTCCTTTACCCATTTCTGCACGGGTGTCTGAGTCTGCACGTCTTTGGCCGAGCATATTAGGAGTCTGCATGATAGCATTCGTCGTCAAATCGAAATCAGCAATGAGCACTACAGAAAGCGGCAGATACACATAGGCGGCCACAGGAATTCCATGAGGGCGATTACGTAATGATCAGGCTCAGACCTGAACGGCTTCCTTCGGGAGTCGTGAAGAAACTGCAAGCTCGAGGAGCTGGGCCCTTTAAAGTGTTAAAGCGAATTGGGTCGAACGCGTATGTTGTTGACTTACCACCAGACTATGGCTTCAGTTCTACATTCAATGTCTCGGATTTGTAGCATATCGGGACCTAGCAGTGATACCCAGTGAGCCTTCGAGCCTTTCTACCCTCTTTGAGCGACCTACACCAGAGTGTCCCCACTTCCGGCCCCGAGTACAGATGGCGAGAGCACATTGATCATATACTAGATGGGCAGATTGTGACAGACAGGGACGGAGCTTTTCAGCGCTACCTGATCCGTTGGAGAGGGCGGCCACCGACCGAGGACACCTGGGTTACCCGAGAGGAGCTGCAGCGGCTTGACCCAGACTTGTTGGAGAGGTACCAGAGTGGACAGGACCCTCACTCAACAGGGTCGAGTCCTCCCAGCCGGGGGAATGGTGCGGGCACCCGTGGACTGCTGCTTCAACCCGTCGCGGGTTTACAGGACATCGTTGTGCGGAGCCGACGTCTCTTTGGTTGGACGACGATATTTTGTTTGGCCTATTTAGGTGCCATTTAGTATTTTCTGTTTTATGTATTTTGTGACTTTTATTGTATATTTGAGGAAATGGGCATTTTGGTAAAGTTGTAAGCCCATCCCCTCCTATATGTATCCACCCATTCCCTACGGATGGACATGCTAGAAAGATTTGAAAGAAAGCAGAAAAGACGTGAGTTCCGCGTGCCAGTTTCCTATCTCTTCCCGCCTCTTCCCTTCTTCCTCCTCCTCCCCTTCCTCCCCTGCCTTCGTCCCCCATCACTTTGGACAAAGGGTAATGAAAAGACAGGTTGAGGAGGAGGAAGTTCAATGAATTAGAGTTTCCATTCTCTGGTGATGTTCCTACTTCCTAGTACATTTACATTTCTGATTTAGATTTTGGAGGAAAAAGGAAATGTCATACTCAGTTGGTGTTATTAAGTAATTTATCTATAATCTTTCCCAAAGGAAGCCTAAACCAAGCCAGAAAGACATCAGTTTCCTTGTTACACTGCCACCAACCTCTGCACAAAATTTCCATGGACTTTCATTTTCACCAGATAATCAATAATGTAATTTGTCTTTCTTTATTGTAATTGTGTTCTCTTGAACCTTCTTCACTTTTTATTGAGTTGACCTGTACCCCTTAATCTAATAATGAACCGTCCTAACTACAAGCAAGCTTAGCATATATACTCAATTTGAAATATCTTATCTTTGCTTGTTTCTGGCTCCCTGTCACTTCTAGTAAATTGTTGATTTGTAAACCTTTTCTCTTTTGTCTTTTAGCCCACTGTAGCAGCAATAGAGGCAGGAAAAGATATAGCACTGGCAAACAAGGAAACACTGATTGCTGGAGGACCTTTTGTGCTTCCCCTTGCCCACAAGCATAAAGTGAAAATACTTCCTGCAGATTCAGAACATTCTGCCATATTTCAGGTAGTGAGTCGGCATGGGTGTTCCAGTTGATGCTGGAAAAACTGCATTTGCTATTCAGAGCATTTGGATCATTTCTGCATTTTGTCATGCCATTTGATGTTTTGGTCCATGCTCATAATGTATGTGTATATCCTTTTATGTGTGCCTGTAGATCTGTGTGCATTCATTCTCATTGTCATTTATCATCATTTTTGATCAAGCCTTTGAGACTGTCCATCTGCCTGCAGTGTATCCAAGGCCTGCCTGAGGGTGCACTTCGGCGTATCATCTTGACTGCCTCTGGAGGGGCCTTCAGGTGTGAAAATTTGTTACTTACGGCTCACAGGGAAGATGAACATTCTGAAGTTTACACATATATGAGAGGAAGATTAAAAAAATAATAATAATAAACATTACAGGTAGACAGCTCTTTGGAACTGTATTCTAAAACTTAGGTTTATGATTTGCATCAGGGTAGGATTGCAATTCTAATACATTTGTAGGTCTTTTCTGCATTTGAGATTAAGTGTACCATTCAAAACTGTTTTATTAATAACTATATATTTTTGAAGTTAACATGTCCGTTACTAAGCAACTTGACTAACAGACTGGCCAATTAAACATGTGAAATTGATTTTCACTTTACTTTCTAGAACATGTCATAAGTCTTATTTTTACGGTGTTCCTGATCAGGGATTGGCCGGTTGAAAAGTTGAAAGAAGTAAAAGTTGCTGATGCTTTGAAGCATCCAAACTGGTCCATGGGGAAGAAGATCACTGTGGATTCTGCTACACTTTTCAATAAGGTACTTTATTAGGTCTCTGGCGAATATTGCAGATGAATATACATCACAGCTGAGGCTGAGCTAAATCAAGGTTTTGGAATAACTGATGGCCCAGCAAGTGAAGGAAAACGAAAGTAGATGCTGTTTTTGAATCTGATCATAATGTTTCTCTGTTTATTTTCCCCTACCCTCCTGGCATGCTGTTTGGTTGTTGGTTGATGACAGGAAATTTATGCTTTCTCTCCAGGGGCTAGAAGTTATCGAAGCACATTATCTGTTTGGGGCTGATTACAATGATATTGAAATTGTGATCCATCCACAATCCATCATACATTCAATGATTGAGACACAGGTCTTTCTCTTTTCCTTATTTGCAGTTGATGATTAGATGCATTTTATTATTATTATGTAGCTACTCCTCATGCGATGAATCCATCAACTCATTAAGGAGAAATATATCACGTTGTCCCACTTTTTTCATTCATATGGGCACTTGGAGCACCTTTTCCTGATAAAATATAACTTCAACAAACTGAGACTTTTGACAGGGAATATAGTTTGTACTCCAGAGCAAGTTCCCCTCTAGAAAGGATGAAGTCTGATGGCATAAATGAATTTTATTTAAATGAATTTTAAATGCCTTGATTTTTCTTTTTAGTTTCGTCACTTAAGCCATTATCTGCTTATTCTTTCAGGACTCATCTGTTCTTGCTCAGTTGGGATGGCCTGATATGCGCATTCCAATTTTGTACACAATGTCTTGGCCGGAGAGAATATATTGCTCAGAAGTGACTTGGCCACGGCTTGATCTTTGCAAGTAGGTTTATCTTATATATTACCAACTGCTTAAGACGTAGATACACTTCTGAGGAGGAAATAACTTCCCTATTCATAAATTTTCTTTGATCTCATCTTCCTTTATTTACCATCTTCAGAAACATGTTATGTTTTGACCCTTTCCTATGATTTATTTCATCTTATCAGCCACCTGTCTCTGATGTTACTGATGAAATGCCTTACATGCGTTTTCAATACCTTAGTGGTTAACCTCTAATATTTATGCACTCTAGTCATGTGAAATATTTCATTGGATGCATATGATCTATTGCCGCCATCTTTCATGTGTCAATCAAGCCAGACTTTCTGGACAGGCAGTGCCATTTGTAAATTTTAACTTCTAATATTTATGGACCCATGATTGTCTATGCTTGTTATTCTCTGTAAGTTAAATGCACGTTCTTGAATCCATGCTCTGTTGCTGGGCAATGGCTTCAAAGATGAATACAAAAATTGGCTATGCATTCCAAGTTTCCATAATTTGCCACTGATTTGTGGGACATTATAGTTGGTTGAATGCTTATTCACCCATAATACGAGGATGGAGAATGCTGCAGGCATTTTCCTCTTTGTATTTTGTTAATAATGATGTTCACTCATTGGAAACTTGACTATGCAGGCTGGGCTCATTAACATTTAAAGCTCCAGATAACGTGAAGTATCCATCAATGAAACTTGCGTATGCAGCTGGGCGTGCTGGTGGCACCATGACTGGAGTCCTTAGCGCAGCCAATGAGAAAGCTGTGGAAATGTTTATTGATGAGAAGTATGATATCCTTCCCTTATTTTTTAATCCAAAGTGATAATGTGTGGTTGCAGAAGTCCATATGTTGCAGATTTTATTATGATCTAATCCTGGATTTGCAACTTTGTATGTTTTAGGATTTGAGATATTTAAAACATTTTTAACCAATCTCCCATTTGGTTCCAATCACTGTCGCCTTTCAGTTTGAAAATCATATGAACATATCTGAAACAGTACAACCAAACATGTTACTGTCTCATCTCCGCATCCTATCAGTCAAGCGAATTGCTTACTTGGTGTCCACAACAATAAATCGGTTCTTTATGATTTCAGGATTGATTATCTCGACATATTCAAGGTTGTGGAAGAAACATGTGATGCACATACTGCGGACTTGATTGCTAACCCCAACCTGGCGGAGATCATACACTACGACTTGTGGGCTCGAGAGTATGCTGCTGGTTTACAGCATCATCAGGTCTGCACGCTGTTCCTGTGTAGGTAGAAGCCGTGCACATACTGCGGACTTGATTGCTAACCCCAACCTGGCGGAGATCATACACTACGACTTGTGGGCTCGAGAGTATGCTGCTGGTTTACAGCAATCATCAGGTCTGCACGCTGTTCCTGTGTAGGTAGAAGCGGAGTCCCGTAACTGGGATGGTGATGGTGCAAAAGTTTCAGCACCCAGTTGATTGCTGTTGCTCTGGTGCGCGTCTGAGATGCCTGGAGCATATATGTAAGAAAAAGAAATAAGGATGGCACCCGTATCTCATTCTTCTGTCAATGAAATGGACGGTTAAGCTTATTTTCCAACCACAAGAAAGGCATAGCTATTCCATTTTATTTGCAAAGAAATTAGAAATTTCTGTGAAAGGGCATTAAGGTGAGCTAAATAGGAAAGTGGGAAAAATAGTAGTAGGCTACTGTACTGTGTCGGAATTTCTTTGGAGTTGATGAATACCATGTGTTCCTTGGCCAATAACAGATGTTGTATGCCCTCCCACCGGGGAGTTCACCATAATTCTCTGCTGAAGAGAACTATTTCGAGTCTTGTGACCTTTTTGGGTCTGTAGCTAGGTAGCCGTAGATCATAAGTAGGGTTTCCAGGCCACCGTAAGAACAGGTAAATATTTTTCTTCTGGGGAGGAGTAACAGAACCCCTTTTGCAAAGGATTTGGATCCTTAAAATAAAGATATGTGCAATTCTTATGGGAAAACTCTCTGTTATCGTCTAATGCATGTCTTTTTTTTTGTATAAATATTTTAGGTTAGAAGTACCATTCCAGAACCACTTCATTAGAAACTTTCTACATGTTACAGGTTTTGTTCATGTTTCAGCGAATCTGAGGATCTGGAGGACTAGCTTCATGCATGGGTACCTTTCACTGGAGTGCCACACCTCGTCTGTAATGCTACTTTTACATCCGAATCGAGAGAGAGAGAGAGAGAGAGAGAGGAGAGAGAGAGAGAGAGAGAGAGAGAGAGAGAGAGAGAGGGTTAAGATGTGATTCTTGGGTTCAATCTAATTGGCAAAAATTTTGGGCTTACGTGCCCAGTAGGAAACCTTGTGAATTAACAAGCATCAAGAAATAAATTAATTGAACAATATGCAACAGAAAAATTAGTGGGGGGGGAAACGATATTAGTAAGAATTAGTTGCAGCTGTTCGGACAAGATTGAGCATTTGTAATGTCAAAATTCAAGAATATGTTGGAGAGGGCATGCTGTTTGAAATACTTAAATGATTATATAGTATTCACATCAAGGGCTTAGCTAAAGAAATAAACACAAATAGAATAATATATGAATAGATAGTGTGAAATGAACACGGAGTAGACTTTCTCCTTATGTCTATATTGAAGATAGTATTTACTTGAGTAACATCCATCAGAAAGATAAGAGAGAAGAATACTCGGATATGAAGACAATCATGAAGATAATCGATGTATGTCAACAAGTACGAAGCAGGAATAACTTGAGTTATAAAGTAAACAAATGCCAAATTAATAACCTGGTTGCTAAACAAATGCATGTGAAAAGGTAAACGACGTACCTAAGTAGATGAGTCCGGCATGAATAAATGAATTCGGCATTTTCCACTAAATTAATGAAATCGAAGAAAGTTAAAATAGTGAAGCCAATTCGTATTAGTTGTCATGAATGCAAGCAAAAGGGTGATTATTGATCAAAGAAAATTTTAAATTTGCAACAAGTAAATTGGCTTCTCTTCTTTTAGAAGGCATTACCCATATATATGGCCCGAATCTCGCGTAATTTCTAAGTCCCCCTTTCTTTTGACCAAATTGTAAGATTATTTGTCGATGTGTCTGTTGGTTTTCTGTTTTGAATTCAAGTATTTCTCCATGTTTGGTTGTGTGTGTGTGTAAAGTTTTGTCCCGTATTGGATATTTAAGAAAGTTGGAAGGCCTTAAATATGAGGTCCTTTTTTACATGCTTAGATATGTTAAGGGGACTTACACGCACGCGCGGGCCGAGCCCAAACCAGGTGGTTCTGGAGGGCCTGAGCCAGGAAACCTTTAACTGGGCGCGATTATCGCGCGCAAGGGGGTACAAATCCCCAGCCCGTGGGCCCAGTTTGATTTTGCCACTTTATTTTTTATTTCCTTTTTGTTTTCCTACTGATTTTTGAGAAACCGGTTTTGTGAGGAGAACGTGGGTGTCTCCTCGGTCCTCGGTTTTGACAGTTCGGGGAATAAACGAAGAGCTGCCTTCGTTTTGTCTCGTCCTCGTCTTCCTGCCCTGTGAAAAAGGCGGACGGTTTTTCCCTGTGCTCTGCGCTGTGAAAATGCTGCGCCCTGTGCAAACTCAAGGCGCCGCGTTGCTATTTCTGTGCGCACCTGCTCCTCTGGGAGCTGCTGTTTCCTGCTTCGTCCGCCTCCGTTCTACTGCTCCGTTGCATGTCCTGTGGTTTCTTCTGAGGCGATTTGAGATTGATTCCGTGGGAGACGTCCGTGTTGGAGTGCACTTACGGACGCCGTGAGTGGTTGTCGCATCTTCGGAGGATTTTTCCAGCGAGCCTCTGCACCGTAGGGTGGCAATATATTCTCTAAAGACAGTCGGCACGCCGGCGCTTCAACCGGATAAACAATTTTTGATCTCTGTGAACGTATTATCTGTCTATTGCATACATCCCTATTGCGGTTTTCTTACAATTTTAGAGAATATATTGCATCAATAGACATGATGATTGTTAAGGCATCGGGGTCTGATGAGGCTAGCGCCAAGCCCGAGAGGTTTTCCGGGCAGAACTTCAGACGTTGGCAACAACGGATGAAATTTTGGCTTACTACGCTAGGGCTTTTCTCCGTTATAGAATCAGATCCTCCTTCGACTGATGAAGAGGAACCTGCCCGTAGTGCTGCCATAGAGAGTTTTAAACATAAGGATTATCTCTGCCATGCATGGGAGAATCTTGTCTGCCCTCTCAGACGCACTATTTGATGTGTACTGCTCTACAACTTCGGCCAAAGAGTTATAGAAATCTTTGGATAAAAAATACAACTCTGAGGATTCTGGTTTAGAGAAGTACACTGTGGGGAAGTTCTTGAACTTTAAGATGGTTGAGGAAAATCTATGGTTGAGCAGACCCATGAATTCCAGATTCTGATTCATGGTCTTGCTGAGGGAGATATGCCATTACCGAGAAACAGGTCTTGTCTATCATCGAGAAGTTGCCTCCGAGTTGGGAAGATTTTGGCATGACACTCAACATAGGAGAGGTAAAATCTCTCTAGAAGATTTGATGATTGCACTAAATATTGAGGAAGAACATCGGAAGCAACAAAAGGATGATGATAAGGGGGGATGCCTGTGGATTTTACTCCAAAGGCGAATGTGGTGGTAACCTCTTCGGACAAAGAAGAAATTTAAAAATCAGAAAATGAAGAACAAAAGAAACCCAAACCGAAGATTCAAAAGAAGGATGGAACTAAGCCGTGTTGGGTTTGTGGACAAGTTGGACATTTTGCCAAGTTATGTCCTGAGCGAAAGGACAAGAAGAAGAACCAAGGCAATGTGCCCAACACCAAGCCACAAGTCAATATTGTGACTGCTAGTGCTGGCACCAGCGTTGGGTTTGTTTCCTTTAATCCCGAACTAAATTTGGTTTATCAACCTAATGAATGGTTAGTTGATACAGGTGCTAATGTGCTTGTTGTGCTGATCGCTCTGCCTTCCTTACTATCAGGTAATTGAAGGTGCTTCCGTGACCATGGGAACCATTCAGCAGCCAGGGTGTTTGGGATGGGACGTGTTGACCTGAGGTTACCTCAGGAAAGGTCCTGTCACTACATGAGGTGCATCATATTCTAGCGGTCCGACGAAATTTGATTAGTGGTTCTAAGTTAGTTCGTGCTGGTTATGAGTTGATATTTAAATGTAATAAAGTTGTACTGTTACATTTAGGAACCTTTATTGGAAAGTGTTATCTTCATGAAGGTTTATTTTAACTAAATGCTGAATGTGTTTCTTTAAATAAATCTAGTGATACTTTTGATGATGTTGGTTGTTTATATAATGTTGAATCTTATGATGTGTGGCATGATAGATTAGGACATGTTAATTTAATACTGTGAAAAGAATGATGAATCTTGACGGATTCCTAAGCATGCTATAAATGCTAAGAAAAAATGTGAAATCTGTGTGCAATAAAACAGCCACGTAAACCGTTAAATCAGTTGATAGAGATTCTGATATTTTAGAATTGATCATACTAATTGCTGTGAGTTTAATGATGTGATAACTAGAGATCATAAAAGTATTTATTACTTTTATTGATGATTGCTCTCGTTATTGTTATGTTTATTTGCTGAAAACTAAGGATGAAGCTTTATATAAATTATGATTTTAAATCTGAAGCTGAAAATCAAACAAATAAATCCATTAAGAGGTTAAGGTCTGATAGGGGTGGAGAGTTTACCTCAAATTTGTTTCAAAAATTTTGTCAAGATTCAGGTATAATTCATGAGGTTACTGCTCCATATAGTCCTCAATCTAATGGTGTAGCAAAACGTAAGAACCGAACCCTTGAAGATATGATTAATTCCATGTTAGGCAGTTCTGGGTTACCCAACTTCATGTGGGGTGAAGCTCTATACACTGCATGTCATGTGTTAAATAGAGTACTAATGAAGTCAAGGGATAAAAGCCCATACGAGCTTTGGAAGGGTCGGAGGACAAGTTTGAAATACCTTAAAGTGTGGGGGTGCCTTGCAAAGGTACTAGTACCTGAACACAAAAGGAAAAAACTTGGTCCAAAGACTGTGGATGGTATCTTCTTGGGTTATGCTCAGAATAGTTTTTCATATAGGTTTCTGATTATTAAATCAGAAATTTTTGGAATAGATGCAAACACTATTGTAGAACATCGTGATGCTACATTTTTTGAGGATATATTTCCTATGAAGAGGATAATACCTCAATCTATTTCTAGTGTTTCTACTTCAACTAGAGATGAGTCTACTTCTTTAGAGGTCCCATTATGCCTGGTGGGTGCACCTTCCTCAAGTCACTCTAGATTAGATGAATCAAGTGAGTGTACAGAATTGAGAAGGAGCAAGAGGCAACGTGTGTCTAAGGATTTAGGCCAAGACTTTGTCACCTACAATATAGAAGGTGATCCTGTGACATATAGAGATACTATGGCTTCTCCTGAAGCTAAGCACTGGAAAGAGGCCATTAAGAGTGAAATGGACTCTATTATCTCTATGCCACTTGGGAGTTGGTAGTTTTGCCTCTTGGTTGCACCACCATAGGATGTAAGTGGGTGTTTAAGAGAAAATTAAAACCTGATGGGTCAGTAGATAAGTTCAAAGCCCACCTAGTTGCTAAGGGATTCAAACAGAAAGAAGGGATTGACTATTTTGACACTTATTCTCCTGTTACCAGAATTACTACAATCCGAGTGCTGATAGCACTAGCATCCATATATCATCTCGAGGTCCATCAAATAGATGTCAAGACTGTATTTCTTAATGGAGATCTTGAAGAGGAGATATATATGGATCAGCCAGAGGGATATGTACTTTCTGGAAGCAAGAATAAAGTCTGTAAGTTAGTCAAGTCTCTTTATGGTTTGAAGTAAGCCCCAAAGCAGTGGCATGAAAAGTTTGATAGAACTATGCTATCTTTTGACTTTGAAATTAATGACTCTGATAAATGTGTGTATGCTAAATGAAAGGTGATGAATGTATTATTTTGTGTTATATGTAGATGATATTCTACTTTTTGGAACTAACCTTTTTATTATAAATGAGACAAAGGCTCTTGAGTGGTAAGTTTGATATGAAGAATATGGGTTGTGTGGACGTGTTTTGGGGCTGAAGTTGACTCGCTCAACTGATGGAATAGTAATTTCTCAGGCACACTATGTTGAGAAAGTGTTAGAGAAATATGGTTATAGCCAAGTTAAATCTGTTGTCACACCCTATGATCCTTCAAAGACTCTCCACAAGAATAAGAGTGGCGTGGCCGTGTCTCAATTGCGATATTCACAAATAATTGGCAGTTTAATGTATTTATCAAATTGCTCTAGACCTGATATTTCTTTTGCAGTAACAAAATTAAGTAGGTTTACCAACTGTCCGGACAGAACACATTGGGATGCATTAGATAGAGTACTCAAATACCTGAAGGGGACTATATCCTTGGGCTTGTGCTATGGGAGGTTTCCTGCAGTCCTGGAGGGATATAGTGATGCTAGTTGGATTGCTAACACTGCTGAGTGTAAAGGTGTTATTGGTTATGTTTTTACACTTGGAGGTGGTGCAGTTGCTTGGAGGTCTATTAAACAAACGATTATATCATGTTCTACATCTTAGGTAGAATTGTGTGCTTTGGATACCACAGTAACTGAAGCTGATGACTAAAGGGTCTTCTTACTGAAATTCCCTTGATATGAAGCCAATTCCTCCTATTTCAGTGAACTGTGATAATCAAACCACAATAGCTCAGATTAGAAGCTCCAAATTAACCAGAAACAGAAGAGACATGTACGAATAAGATTAAATCTATTCGTGAGCTAGTGTCAAGGAGTGGTGTCCTTGGACTTTGTAAGTTCAAAGGACAATGTTGCTGATCCACTCACTAAAGGACTTGACTCTGAGAAAATCAAGAGATCCAGTAAGGGAATGGGACTGATAGGCCTATTCTAGTTCATCTATAGTAGCAACCCAACCTATCTGATTGGAGATCCCAAGAAGTAGGTTCAATGTGGTTTAAACAAGCTATAAGGGTGAACCTAAGCATAAATAATTGAGATGTAATCTCATAGTTTTTTCTCTGGATAGATGCTTGACTGCTAGTAAGGATGAACTTAGGGCTCTTAATGAGTTCAAGGTCTTATTGATAGGATGCTTGCAGTACATCCTTGGAGAACTCACCTATGTAAGTGTAACTGTGTGGCCACAGTGTGGGGGGTTTAGGCAACTCTCCTTAACACTTATGAAACAAGATTCAGTGGCATGGCCGTAATGCACCAACCCAGAAGGATTCAACCGTCGCCCGTGATGAGTTGTTGCCAATTGACTTTCAATATAAAAGGTTTAAGTTCAAGACTTAGTTCACTTCAAACTTGTGTGAATAAAATTGGTGTACTTAGGTGAAGATTCAAACCGGAAGGTATCTCCACTGAAAGCTCGTACAAACAAGCCTCGGGCATATTTTTGTTTCGCCCGAAATGATTGAATTTGTGGGGGATTGTTGGTTTTCTGTTTTGAATTCAAGCATTTCTCCATGTTTGGTTGTGGTGGTGTGTAAAGTTTTGTCCCATATGGATATCTAAGAAAGTTGGAAGGCCTTAAATATGGGTCATTTTTACATGCTTAGATATGTTAAGGGGACTTACACGCACGCGCAGGCCAAGCCCAAACCAGGTGGTTCTGGGGGGCCTGAGCCGGGAACTTTAACCAGGCGCGATTATCGCGCGCAGGGAGGGGGTGCAACTCCCCACCCGTGGGCCTCGCGCTGGCGGGCCCGGGTTGGTTTTGCCACTTTATTTTTTATTTCCTTTTTGTTGTTCGGGGAATAAACGAAGAGCCGCCTTCGTTTTGTGACAGTTTTTCCTTGTGCTCCGCGCTGTGTGCAAACTCAAGGCGCCGCATTGCTGTTTCTGTGCGCACCTGCTCCTCTAGGCGCTGCTATTTCTTGCTTCGTCCGCCTCCGTTCTGCTGCTCCGTTGCATCTCCTGTGGTTTCTTCTGAGGCGATTTGAGGTTGATTCTGTGGGCGACGTCCGTGTTGGAGTGCACCTACGGACACCGCGGGTGGTTGTCAGATCTTGGGAGGATTTTGCCAGCGAGTCTCTGCACCATAGGGCGGTAATATATTCTCTAAAGATAGTCGGCACGCCGACGCTTCAACCAGATAAATAATTTCTGATCTCTGTGAACGTATTATCTGTCTATTGCATACATCCCTGTTGCGGTTTTCTTACAGTGTCAAAATGTTTGACTCGCTAAGATAATGGATGAGAACAGTTGGTTGGAGATGTATGCAGGGCCATGAGAAGAAGAGGAGAAAAATAATGCCAAATGACCACAGAGGGGCTCCAAAGCGGTGACAAAGTATAAGAAAACTACCGATCAATTTTTGATTTTGTGAGATTTATTTTTAAGTCTTTAAGTTACAAAATTATAAAAGAAAGAACTTACATAATTAACTGAGATTTAAAATAAATCTCACAAAATCAAAGACTGATCGATAATTCTCTCTCTATATAATCCAATCTGCATTGCCCACCAAAGCAAGTCCATGCATCTTGCCATTTCTAGCTACTAGGGTTTCTAGTTAGAAGCCTTTTCCTTGATCCCTTTATGCCTAACCCCCTTAATTTGCGACACTACTCATTCCATCACACCCGAAGAAGAAGGTTCTTCTCAATAACAGCTGTGGGCATTTTGCTTTTTTACATGACTGGTCAAAATTAAAGCACAGGGATGAGAGCCGTCCTCTTCCTCCATTTTTCTACATGTACCCCAGCTTCTTAATTTCTCCTCGATCAAGTCCTCGGAGATCGAGAGCTAGTTAGATTTTAGATCATGTGAGATTGTTTGTTTCTAGAGACTTAGCTCACTTTGATAACTTTATTTTGATATACTCTAACCCAAACAATAACCACTGATTAGGCTACGTAACAAAAATAACTCATTTATTTTGATATACTCTAACCCAAACAATAACCAACTGATTAGGCTACGTAACAAATGATTAGACTTTTGTGTAGATTTTTTTGAAAAAAAAGACTCCCATAACTAACACATCTCGTGTTGAGATTTTAACTTAAAAAAAAAAAAAGAAAAATTAGAAACTCACATACCAACCAACTGCTGACTTGGGGTTTGCATTTTTTTTTTTTAAATAGGGACCTCACATATCCATGCAAGTTAACCAACTTAACGCACCCCTTTGACTGGGGTAGTTTACTTAGGAGATACTTTAAATTATTCCCACATATAATCCCTTCCTAAATTAGTCTAACTAGTTTTGTCAAAATATGGAAGTGAGTTAACCTCAGTTTTACTCTCCCTTAAACCCAACTCTTAACCGCAACTGAAGAGGTAAGACATGCCCCCAACCTAATCTAATCATCAGGTTTAGTTTTTCTTGAGGTTATGCCTTAAAAACCCAACTCCTAAGGGCTGGCCAGCCTGAGGTGAGACTCGCCATATTTTTTTGGTGGGGGGAAATTAACCTAAAACCCGGATTAGAAACCTCAACTCGCCATTTCATTAAGACATTTTTCTCAACAGGGTTCCTTCTTCATTCAAGGCCAATCAAGATCCTACAAACAAAGCAACAAGGTCGATCAGTGGGAGAAGAAACAGAGATGGCATTAATGCATGGGTCAATTATCCAGAGTCCACACGCAAGTAAGCAAGCAAACAAACAAACAAAATTAAGTAGCCAACTTCTAATTTGGAAATTAATGACGTGAAAGAGGTGCAAAGAATGATGGACTTGGCTGCGGCGTGCCAAACTTTTGGCCGTAGTTGTGTCTATTTAACTTTGGGTCCCTCGTGATCCCCTTCTTTTCCCGCACTATAGTACTGTTCACATGCATGTGTGTGTCCAAGCTTTGCGTATTTGTTGGCTTAATTTGCACTTTTTGGATAACGTACTAGTAGTGGAGGTGGAGGTGGTTGAGCCAGCCAGTTATTGTAACACATGGTCGTAACACAATTAAGGTTGATGTGCATGGTTAATTAATTAGGGGATATTGCAAGGAATATTATATATGATTCTTATATCCCATGCGCGCGCGCTGTTATATATATATATATATATATATATCACACTCATTGGTTGTAGAAGCCCAACGTGATGTGGGTAGGAGAGATTGCAAGGGATCGATATCCTGATCCCATATCCACATGCACTCTTCGTCCTCCACTAATCACCTATTTATCACACTTGGTTGTATAATAGAGGCCCAACCCAAGGGTGAGGTAGCTCCACCTCCTGTATTAAGATAGAGATACCTTCTTAATTTCTAGATGGCAATATATATTTACTTATAATGCATACTCTTACTTGTTGGGATAAATTTCAACGTCGTAATTATAGAGAGAATAGAAAAATATATATGATGGAAAATGGAATCGTTTATGCTCCTGCACTGTACGTATTTTTAAATATATGAATCACATATTTATTTTGACATATATATATATATATATATATATATATAGTAACAAAATTAAGTCGATTAGCTTTTTTTAGGTCCCTCTACAGTCTACAACCCCCCCCCCCCCCAAAAAAAAAAACTTTCTTTAGGATGCAGAGAATAAATATCCTAATTTAGATAATAGTATTTCTTCTATCTCAATCCCCAGGGGTACGTGGTCAATTGTAATCAATATATATATATAAATACCTCTCGTTTGTACAATTAAAGATGATATATATGAACACTTAATGCGATTGGCTTACATATATAGGTGTGATAAACTAAATGTACCATAAGATATGAGATGTCATAATTTGTGAGAATATATTCTATCAATTACCACCCCATGTGGACCAATTATTACGTGAGTTTATCTTTGCCGCAACATTTACTCGGTGCACATACACCTAAATATATATATATATATATATAATATTCTTCTAATTAATTATAGCTCTGTATTCTAGATTCTTCTTTCATAATCTAAAGTACTCTCAACGAAGAGATCGATTTTTTCTTGCTCTTCTCGAAAAGGTTAATTCTTTGAATTTTGTATATTTTGTAATACTCACACCCCATTGGTTTTGATCGATCGAGGTAGTACACACCGTGGCACATACAAGATAATTAGCCAACTTATCTTTTCTGCTCGTGAAAGTGATGTGGAAAGAACATTCTAGATAATTAGCCCAACGTTGTCTTTTCCAACGGAGGAAAAGTTGTTACGTTTATTACACGATTACCCTTTTTGTAGCTATCTCAGCCGGGAGGCTCCAAATTTTTTATTGTGCCATAGAGACTATATATCCAACTCCGTCCCCGTAAGTCTAATAAATTTTACCCTTTTCAATAATCTCTGCCCCATATTTATTTGTGAAAAAAAACATATTTGATTTGGTTCGAGTGGAAGAGGAGTTATCTTTAGGGTTTGTTTTTTTATATAAAAAATATAACCCTCTTTTTTTCAAAAATATAAATTTATTAAGAAAAATCAAACCGAAAGGCCGCTACATAAATCAAGAGACAGCAACATTAAAAGAGTATGATCTTTCCAACATTATGAAGGCTAGTCTAAAAAATGAAGAAAATTAAATTAAAGGGCTATCTGATAAAAACAAATAAAAATCTTCAGTTGAGAAAAAACATTTTCTAATAATTATAAAGAGAAACGATCCTAAAACAAAAAAAAAAATACGGTAAAATTAATAAAGATTGGGGACAGAGACCTGGACGATCTTCTTTTTTTTCCTCCTAAAGAAATTAAACTCCTAGTCTAACATGTAATATGGTTGACCCAAGTCTCGTGGATACCAAAACAAACTTCATTATTGTTCAATGAAATTTGAGCTTGAACCTCTGGAGGGATAAATAAAAAAGTATTAATATTTAGAGTAGTATTGGATCCTTGCTATATATTTTACTTAAGATACCCCTCTTAAGTAATTAACATCACGTGAAAATTAATATATTTGTGGGGATGTGTACCTGATGCGGAAGCCATCCCACGTGCGAAGAAGAAGACGACGCGGAAGTCGATCAAACGTACGGGGAAGGGAAGAGAGACGCGGTAACCCGCTGCGCTCTTTGTCTGGTTTCTCTCTCTATGTATCTGTAGTTGTGTGTATGATCTGATGGGGAGTCTCACACATATTTATAGAGAGGAAGGGACCAGTCCCAATGGGCCTGAGTAGGATCCCACCCATAACAGGATCTTAATGGGCACTTAATGGGTTAAGCCCCAATAACATATTCTTTAACTGGACCTAATGGTGTGTCTTAAGTTGCGCAGCCCAATACAAGTGGACCACAAGATCGGGTAAAACCCAACATTCTCCCACTTGGTCCAACTTGTCACAAGTACATCAAATCTTCCTTAGAAAACATACATATAATATAGACTGATACGTTTTTAAATGACTCTTGAAGATTTGATGTCTTGGGTTTGCACCTGAAGGGGAAAAAACACGGTACATGCGCGCATGATTAAAACCAAACACACCACACCTCCAATTAATGGAACCTGAGAGAGTTCAAATATAGTAAATCAAAACATGGGTCATGGCGGTAAATGCATTCAAATTACACACCACCTTTCATGTACCACAATGCCACGGTAGACTTGTGAGCAAATTCCGCAACTGAATGGCCTGACCACTAATCTCAAAACAAGCAATAAACTCAACTGCCATAGTGGAAGTCACTGTAACACTCTGCTTTTCACTACACCAGGTAATAGCTCCCCCTGCCAAGAGGAACACATAGCCTGACGTGGACTTCCTCGTGTCAAGGCAGCCACCAAAATCAGCATCAGAGTATGCAATGACCTCCAGCTGATCTAACCTTCTATATGTGAGCATATAATCCATTGCCTCATTTCTAAGTCATTCTTGGGACACTGTAATTTACTAAAATTATCACCTTTAACAATGGGTCCTTATCGGGTGCGCAAGGACTGCATGTTAAATCTTCTAAAACCTTGGAGATATAAGCCTTTTGGGAAAGACCTAAAGTGCCTAATGGGCTATCCCTGTGATCTCAATGCCCAACACATATTGAGCTTCACCTAAATCTTTCATCTCAAAGTTTTCAGAAAAGAAAAACTTTTGTTTCATGTAATAAACCAAGATCACTACTGACAAGCAAGATGTCATCTACATACAAGTAAGATAATGAACTTACTCCCACTGACCTGTAGGTATAAACATTCATCAATAATATTTTCTTAAAACCAGAGGACAGTATGATCTCACTAAAATAATGAACCATTGACGGGAGGCTTGCTTAAGTCCATAGATGGATTTCTTAATTTGCATACCAAGTGGTCTTTCCCTTCAACATGAAACCGTCCATAGATGGATTTCTTAATTTGCATACCAAGTGTTTCTTTCCCTTCAATATGAAACCCGTGAGGTTGTTCCATATACACTTCTTTATCTAGGTCCCCGTTAAGAAATGCCGTGAGGTTGTTCCATATACACTTCTTTATCTATATCGCTCAACTTTACCTTTAGAGTCAACTTTAGTTTTGAATACCCATTTGCATCCAACAAGTTTGGACCCTTTTAGTAAGTTGACGAGTTCCCAGACTTGATTTTTAGCCATTGAGTCAAGCTCTTCCTTCATGTCTTCAAACTAATAGGTGGATTTTTCACTCTCCATGGCTTGTGAAAACGTCACTGGATCATCAATATCACCCTGTCTAAACCATCTTCCTGTAGGTACACTAAAACTCATCAGATATGGCAGGTTTCTTGACTCTTTGAGATAGACGTATTGTTGGCCCTGATCCACCTGAGGAGGTGGTTGGTCAAATGTGCGATATCTACTGGTTGTGGAGTCACTTGAGGTGGACCAACTACAACTTCTTGTTCCCCAACAATGTCATTCTGAGGAATGAACATGGGAACAAAGTTGTCAGTGCTATAGGTATATCAACTTGATCCTGTAACTCCTCAAAAGAAATCTCTCGAGAAGGTCCACTCCCACTGACTCCACCATCCTCAAGAAATCTTGCCTTATCTGTCTCTATAATGATGGGGACATGTGATGGACAATAAAACCTATACCCTTTGATCTCTCTGGATAACCAATGAAGAATCCACTGGTTGTTCTGAGATCAAAAGCTTTCTCTTGTGATTGTATGGTCGGCCTCAGCTGGACCACCCCCATGTGCACATGTAGCTTACTGAAGGTTTCCTACCACACCATAGCTCAAAGGAGTCTTGATGCAGCCTTCGTAGAAACTTGTTTACTATGTGTGCAGCTGTCTTAATGGCCTCCCCCACAAGGACAAGGGTAAGGTAGAATGACTTACATTGCCTGACCATTTCTTAAGCGTTCGATTCCTTCTTTCTGGAACTCCATTTGATATGGACTGCCAGGGGTAGTATATTGTGGTATAATACCCTCCTTCTTAAGGAATCTTGCTAATGGTCGGGCCTTTGTCCATCTCAGTGTACCTACCATAATACTCGCGCCTCTATCAGACCTGACTATTTTGATTACTTTTCCTGATTATTCTCCACAATCCTTCTTGAAATCCTTGAAGGCATTGAAGACATCTGCCTTTTCAAGAAGTAAATAGAGATACATGAATCTAGAATAGTCATCTATAAAGGTGGCAAAGTACCTTTCGCTAGACAAATAGGGTGAAAAGGGACCACATATATCAGTATGGATTATTTCAAGTACTGAGAACTCCTAGTGACATCCTTATTAGGCGTGTGTGTTTGCTTTCCTTTTATGCAATCAACACATGTCTCAAAGTCAGTGAAATCTAGAGTAGGAAGTACTCCTTCTCCCACTAACCTCTTAAGTCTCTAATAGAGATATGACCCAATCTCCTATGCCACAATATAGATGAGTTTTCATTAACTCTACCACGCTTGTTGCCAACACTGAAGTATGCAGGGTATGATGAGATGTTCATTTACATTGCTAAGACACAATTTATATAAACCATCAGATAGAGAACCAGTACCAATAACAAGAATCCTTTATTAATTCAAATGAAGAGTTTCCAAAACATATACGAAAACCTTCTGAATCAAGTTTTGATACTGAAACCAAATTTCTACTAAAAGATGGTACATAAAAGGTATCTTCAAATCTAGAACAAATCCTGATCCCAAAATAATCATATAAATCCCTATGGCCTTGACTTGTGAGCGCGTCTTATTTCCTGAGAAGATGTTTCGCTCACCCTCATTCGGAGGCCTTGGGAAAGAAATTCCTGCATAGAAGTGGCAACATGCACAGTAGAACCTGAGTCAATCCACCATGTATCTTTAGGAACATTCACTAAATTAGACTCATAACAACATAAGATGAGAAATTACCTTTCTTTTCAAACCATGCCTTCTTTTCAGACAGTCTTTCTTAACATGTCCAGGTTGTTTGTAGAAGAAGCACTTGTCAATTTTGCCTTTCGACTTGTTCTTCTTCTTGCCCTTCTTCTGGACACCCTTCTTCTTTCCTAATCCAGAAGCTTTATGAGAGGTAAACACTGTATTATTACTGTACTCTTCCTCTCTAACCCTCTCTCCTCCTCCTGAACACACATGGTCATCAATTCATTAACAGACCACTTTGCCTGATGTGTGTTATAGGAGATCTTAAATGCCTTAATTCATTTTGCAGAGAGTTTAAGATGAAATGAACTAGGAAAGTTCTGAAATGGTAACCTCTATGGTATTGAGTTGTGATGCGATATCTCTCATCATCATGATATGTCCCTAATGCTACCACTGCCCATGTGTATTTCATTGAGGAAAACTTAGCCATCAGAGTGTTGGCTTTAGCTTTATCTGAACTTACAAATTGTTCCTCAATAGCCTTAAGAAATTCACTGGCTATGGTTTTCTCTGGGATAGATCCTTTAATGCTTTGCCACACATGTCCCTGAAGAAATAAGAGGCATAAGCGGTTGGACCTTTCCCATTTTTCAAATGAGTCTTCTGTTCCTGAGTGCTTGTAGCTGTAATAGCAGTAGGCTTATCCTCACGCAATGCTAAATCTAGGTCCATGCACCCTAATGCAAACGTTACCCTTTGTTTCCATTCAGTAAAAATTGTCCCATTGAGATACGGTACTTGACCAGTGAAAGGGACAAAATATGAGAAGAACCTAAAATAACAAAATGCTCACATATAAATCATGACTGAATAGCAAGTTTTGAGATAGTGAACTGAAGTAAAGTATTCTAACAACTTAATGATTACTTTAACAAGTTGTCCTGATGCATCATTATAATTCCTCCTTTGGGCGGTAATACAACATGCTAGTGGACAACCTCCCCAAGAAAATAACTTAAGTGATAGAACTAAAATTTATATACACTTTGATGTAAAGAGAGAGTACCTTTGGTAAATAACTCAATAATCGCCATGCACACAAATTCTATTCTATCCTATTCATGGCATGAAAATAAAACACTCCTTTGGGAGTTAAATTTCACCTCCAAGCCAAGAACCCAAGTTTGATGTTATTTTAATTCCTTAATGAGAACAATTCATTATCTTCATGCATAAGGCCACTTTGGTGATCTACTTATACATTCAGGATGCAAATATTCTCCCCACCAATTAAAATGACAACAAACAAAATATAATGCTCATCATTGATACTATCAAACTTTATGAGTGCACACTAACACCGGGAAACTTCATGGTACAACCTGCTCGTTGGCCATGTGGGAATCCATGGCCAGAGGAGACTTACGGATGTTTGCACAAGGAGTCACTATCCGACAGAAGGAATATCTGACGGAGAGTTCAACCTATTTGTGCAAGTGTGAAGAAAGTGCAGGTGTGCTTAAATTTTATCATTCTTCATGATTAGTGCCACTTTGGTGATCTACCTAACTATTTAGAAATAAAAATTCTCACCAAAACTCATAATAGTATCAATGTAACCCTTAATATGAGCAAAAGAACATAAATACAATAACTATTGCAATCAAAACAGAGATATTCATGCATAAAAACTGTAATGAGGTTAAAACACAAAAATATCTCTAATGATTATTGCAATAATTTTCAGTCCATAACAAGCTTTAATCAATGCTAAAACTAAATTAAAAGGGTTAAAAACAAGTTTAAGCATGCTGTTATATAAATCCTTGCTTTTTGTAGAAATAACCACAGAATTCAAACAAATACCCTTAATTACTATTATATCATCCACTGTTTTGCGGAAATGCTTATTACATAACCCCCATTACATTAAATAACAAGTTTTGTATCCAAATACAATTAGATATACTGGTATCTATAAATTAAAATGAACATAAAAAAAAAATATGGATATTTATGGAATCATAAAATAATCGGTCTCAATGGATCCGATATGGATCCTAATGGGTCTATATTGACCCAATATCCAACTCATACTCCATAACCAATAACCAATAACCAAAAAAACCCCATTTAAAAACCGATCCAATAAACTAAAGAACCAGGGATAAATGTAATTATTAAAAGGTAGGGGTAAAATTAAATCTATCATCTTCTTTCCCATCCTCCCAACCTAATCGCAGGGAGGGGGCGCCGCCGCCATGGGTGCTTTGGCTGGAAGGGGTTAGGATCGAAACCTGGCTTTGATATCACATGTTGGGGATGTGTACCAGATGCAGAAGCCATCCCACGTGCGAAAAAGAAGACGACGCCGGAAGTCGATCAACGTACGGACGCCAGGAAGAGAGACGCATAACTCGCTGTGCTCTTTATCTGGTTTCCTCTCTCTATGTGTCTGTAGTTGTGTGTATGACCTGATGGGAAGTCTCACACATATTTATAGAGAGGAGAGACCAGTCCCAATAGACCTGAGCAGGATCCCACCCATAACAGATCCTAATGGGTACTTAATGGGTTAAGCCTAATAACATATTCCTTTAACTGGATCTAATGGGGTGTCTTAAGTTGCGCGGCCCAATACAAGTGGATCACAATATCGGGTAAAACCCAACAATTTATCTTATATATCAAGCATATATGTTATACAATGATTCTTCTGATCTCTTTCTTGGCCAACTCGATCGCGTCATCCTGTGAAAACTTTCATCTAAATATTTAACTTAAATATCCGAGAGTTTGTCCTCATGACAACTCTTGGAAATTAAACGCACAGTTACGTCTCATGTTTCATTTGTAAATAGGGTTGTAAAAAAATATTTGATTAATGTTGGATTATCCTATTCAATTTCCATATAAATTATAAGATACAAAAACTTATTAACCATCGTTACTAAATCGGATTCGGATTCGAATGTTTTTGATAAATTATTGAAATTGAATATCTATTATATTGATTTCTGAAATTCGATATTTATACATGTTATCTAAATTTATTTTTATCCGAATCTAATTTTTCAAATCTATTTATATTTAATAATATTTGATTTTCGAATTTAATTTTTGATAATTTGAAAAAACAAATTTAGATGTGAAAATTGATACTGGTTATGATATTTTTCAATACTTCTTATCAAATTCGTATATAAAAAATAACAGTTTCTATATCCCAATCGACCCCGTTTACAATGCTACCATGTCTCATATCCACTGCTAAAACTACTACTACTCCCCAAGCTTTTACCAATCCTGCAACCTCGCAAATTCATATCATTTGGTTGGCACTTAATTTGGTGTTGCCTCCACAAGGAACACAGAAGGTTAGATGTTTGATCCTTGAGAACTACGTATACTGGCTCCTCTTTAATTTAGAGTGTCAACCAAATGAAAGATAGCTAGGTCTCCAGTCAATCACGTGTATCCTAACAACCTAAGTTAAAACATGATGGAAATAAGCTTGAACTTTTTTTTTCCCACTCCTATGAATGTGTTCAGAGCTTAGTCTCCTCTCTCTCTCCCTCTCTCTCTCTCTCTCTCTCCATGGTACGGTATAATATTGTACGATCGATCGTGTCACACTCTCCGTGGTACGGTATAATATTGTACGATCTGTACTGTATTGATCGGTCAACCGAAAATGATCAACCATGTCACACTCTCCGTGGTACGGTATAATATTGTACGATCCGTACCATATTAATCGGTCAACCGAAAATGTCAAGTCGATCGATCGATTTTCGTCTCTCTTTGAAGATCAAAGAAATCATGGAATTTGAACAATACGCTCACAGAAATCAGTCGATCGATAAAAAGAAATCGGTCGAATAATTTTCATCTCTCTTTGAAGATCAAATAGACTATGAGATCTAGACATTATTCTGATAGAAATCGGTCGATCAGTAAAAAAAAACCGGTCAACCGATTTTAGACTATGATCTATTGGGCGTCTGGAAGTTCTCACAAGTTGAATCGATCAACTGATAAGAAGAAATCATTCAACCGATTTTATCGTACCGTACCAACCGTGATGGGGCTCACAAATCGTCAAGCATGATATGGCACGAGTGCCGCTGCATGATTTTAGGATGTTTCCTCAAAATCATTTAAATTATGTCAAACTATAACAATATATCTTTGAAGAGATCTTGCTAGATAGAATTAAGGGACAAATATTTATATACCCCCAAAATTTTCATATTTAGTTATATACCCTCAAAATCTACCTATTAGACTGTATACTTCTAAATCGAAAAAAGTATCAGTTATATGCCTTTAGTTAATTTGCCATTAGAATCTAAAGAATATTCCATCTTGAGATTGTTGAACCATTCATCTCCATGTGTTCTTTGATTTTGGCAACAAAAAACTCTAAAAATATTTATTAATAATTTTCTCATAAAATTTGTCAACAAGGTATAAGAACAAGTTCATTTCTTAAGAGGGTACTCTGGTAAGTCCTCAGAATTACTCAAAATTTCTTAAATCAAAGTTGTAATTATTCTAAGTTCATATTGATTACTGATATAATAGCATATCGATTACTGTTTTAAATTTAACGATTGCTAAGCATGTTCACATCGATTACAGTCATAATAAACTATCGATTACTAATATAATAACATATCGATTACTGTTTTAAATTTAACGATTGCTAAGCATGTTCACATTGATTACAGTTATAATAAACATATCGATTACTGTTTCAAGTCTAAGGATTGCAAGGCATGTTCATATCGATTGCCTTTAAGCATATCGATTGTCTTTCATCGTATCGGTTGTCTTTATCATATCGATTGTCTTTTATCATATCGATTGTACTTATCATATCGATTATATTTAAAAGCTTCTATCGATTGTCTCTATCACATCGACTATCTTTTATCATATCGATTATCTTTAAGCACATCAATTGCATTCACTATATTGATTATTCTTTTGAATTCATATCGATTGCATCACTCATATCGATTGTCCGTTATATTCTATCAATTATTCAAGAAACACTATTTATTGACACTGATCCCTATGTGCGACTCACATCAATTTTTTATTAACGATTGTCGACCATGATCTTTACGATTGTCTTGAAAATCGTGTTGAGTAATCTATGCTTGCATTGATTATTCTTTTAGTGAGAATCTTACTTGCGCACTTTATCTTAACAAGCATTGATTACTAAACTGCTATCACAATTTATTTCACCATGTCTAATCTTGTATAATTGTGTATTTCTCATGCAAATCACTCTTAAGTTTAAAGTCATTTACTTTCACGTGTGCATTTGAAAATCGCCTGCCTTCAAGTATATCTTTCCTGCACAACTCTTTAAATACATCTATATAATGTTGGATACTGAATAAAGCTCGTTTGGTAAACGTCCTTTTCTACTTACCATTTACGTGATAAGCCTTCTAACATTTTAAATGGTGACAGAATGGACATAGTTATTTTAATTAGTACCACATCTTGCTGCACCTACCCTTTGACAAGATATTGACTAACACTGATAATATCTCTACATTCTCTCTCTGTATCCAAACATTTAATACATGTAGGTTTTCGGTAGTCACACACTCTTACAATGTTAAACATGTCATGGCTGCATGGAAACGAACATCAAGAAATGAGATACAATGGATACCTCAACGGATATTTTGCTAGAAGAGAAGATAAATAGAAGCACATTGCCATCACAAAAAGCAGCAAGAAAATCCACAGAAAACACACAAACTACTAACAGATCTCATCAATCGCCATTCGTGCTCATCATCGCTTGCTCTCTCCTAGTAGCTTCAGCTCATTTCTTGCCTGAGAGAGAAGTTGTAAAAGTCTGAGAGGATTGTTCTTGCATTTGTTCTTTATGTACTCTTAGACTGTGCCTTAGATCAAGCTCCTAATTATTTATGTAAGCTTGGTTTAGGGGCTTTCTCTAAAATCATTCTCACAGGTGCATATCTCTTTGGATGTGAAGAGAGGGCTTGCTGAGCAAGTAGTTGTTCCCCTTAGTATAAGGAATGATCTGTTGCAACAAGTGGCTGTTTGTCTCTTCGTGGTTTGAGAGAAGACGGCCAGCATGGGCTAGATGTGTAAGTGTCATTGAGGGGGACTATACTCTTGTTAGTGGAATCTCAAGTGATTTCTTGGAGACTGGACATAAGACTCCTGTTAAGTGGAGGTCCGAACCAAGATAAAAATTCTCTTACAGTTGTGTGATTGCTTGTGTCTTAGTTTTCGTTGTTTACTAACTCTAACTTCTACGTTTAGTTTCTATGTTAGTTATGACGAAACCTCAAGACAAGGGCGAAAAGGCAAAAATATCCATGAGAAGAAGAAGAGAAAGAAAGGGAGAGAAAGATGTCCTTGTTGAACCTCTATTCAAATATACATTGCACATTTACACATTCAAACCATAACATATAATAAGTTTTAAAGATGACAAATAATCAGATATTTATTGATATCAAACATGTCAAATTGTAGCAACCCGAAAATTCAGTATTTAAAAATTCGAAATAATATTTTTAAATGTCAATAAAACATACGAAACCATACCCATATCGTATGTGTAAAACACATCTAAAATTTTCGTAAAAATTATAAATCAACCTCAGACATTATTCCTAAGTGTTCCACAAAGAAATTCATGCAATAAAAAATCCGATTGGCCAAGCATACATCACAACATGACTAATTAATCCAAATTAGGAAAACTAAAAAACTGGAAAATTAACACGGAAATATAACGGGCTCAGAATTAAATGCATGTCGGAGAGACTTCCAACGTCATGTAATGATGACCCATTAAGAAATTGGGCTTAGAAAATAATTCGGACCAAGTTTTAGAAATTGAGGTGACTTATTATTGTAATTAAGGATAATTCAGAAAATCTATTATCATATGAGCCAAGTAGATTAACAATTAAAAAATAAAATGATGTAGACTCCAAACAATGTGTAATGATAATCCATCATGAGAAATTAGACCATGGACCTATCATCCATGAATAAAATAAAGTAAGAAAAATATAATAAAATCCGTACCTCAAATAACCATAATTTAAAAGGGAAATCCTATAAGATAAATTCCAATAAATAATGAGTTTTGTTAAATGGACCATATAAGATTTATTGGGCCATAATAGGGATTTTTAAAATAAGAATAATAGGAAAATACCCTAAATTCGTAACTAAATTATTACCTAAATAGAAAAGGGGTATTTAATGCATTAAATAGGAAGTTTGAGTTAGAATTGGATTCTTAAACCTACCCTAATAGGTTGGCCACGAATTTAACTCCCATCCTAACCCAAATAGGAAGTGGAAAGCTTGGAAGGAGGTTAGGAAAGAGGAAATTCAGAATTAAATAGGGGTTATAGTCCAAATAGGAAATAGAAAGAGGAGAAGCTTAAATACCCTCCTAAAACCCTCATGGCTGGCCCTAGCTCGTGCCAAGGGATTGCTGGACCAGGAGGAGAGGCCAAGGAGGAGGAGATTTCGTGGGGAGAAGAACCTTTCAAGCTCTCAACCCCGTTCTTCAAGTTCTATCCCTAGAAGAGGAAATCGAGTCAAGGTAGAAGCTAAAATCCTAATATTTCGTCTGTAGATTGTTCCATGCATCAGGAACAAAACCCTCAAGTTTCATAATTTTCCATCGAGCATATTTTTTGTTCTTGATTTTTGAAGTTCTTTACTCATCTTGACCCCGAACCTTCATATTTAATTCATATCTCCTTGAATACTCTATCTCATATCTCGAAATTTTTATTGAAGATACTGCTGCATGTTAGGCATCTTTCGCCTCTGAAATGCCTAATTTTTATCCACCCTACTTCGTGAATTAATTCTCTCATCTCAACTGCTCACTGTGTCATGTACTCCATGTTTGACTTAAATAAAGCATGTCGAAACTCTACCTATTTTCAAATTCTTAATTACTGTAAGTACCCATGTATGTCCAGATTAATTTTCAACTTGTTTCATGATTTTTCATCGACTATACAATTAGTTATGAATTTTTGAAGAAACCAGTGTCAAAACATGTTAAGTTGACCTGCAACCCGAGGCTCTGTCCTTTTCCCGCTCGAACTCAGGTTCAGAACCTGAGAACGCGATGGCCCGATAGGTCGCGTTCTCAGGCCGTCGCGACGCAGGTACCTGTCATGATCTGATCGCGACAGGGAATCCTGTCGCGTTCTGGCCGCCTGACCGAACGACCCATCGCCATCCTCATAAGAACCTGTCGCGATCTGCCTATCTGTTCAGACCTGCTCGTCACGACCCTTACAAGCCCCCATCGCGTTCACACCTGCTCCTATCACGACCCTTACAAGGGGCGTTGCGATCTCAGCTTTTGCATGAAATCCCCTATTTCTAAAATTCTTGACTTTCTACAATAACCTTTTCCCTGTTAACTGTCTTAAACTTAGTAATAACATTGTTAATCATGGACATGTATTAGTTAATTAAAAGGTCATCCATGTGATTATTTCATGCCCATGATTTTCTCTTACACTTGCACTCACTTGAACATCCTATATGGCTTAACTTGGCATAAAAAATTGTCACTTGTACATCTAGCAATTTATTTCAATTATATATATATATTAATTGACCTATTTTTAAATGAACTTGTCTATGTTTACTCGCGATGTTTTGGGAATACCGTTATCGACGCTCCACTGTTCTAGAATTCCTCTAGAATGTCGGACACTTGTTTCTATATACACACTCTCTCTTGACTTGGACGAACTCTCCGTCGGGTACTCCTTCTGCCGGACTAGTGAGTCTTTGTTCAAGGCCTCTGTAAGTCTCCTCTATCCATGGATTCCCACATGGTCGACGAGCTAGTTGTACCCTAACACTTATGATACACTCTAGGGATCAGTAAGATCTGTATGGCCTTAGATTGTTCTCTCTCTTATCTTGAATCACGCCGGACCTCTGGACTTGTGCATAACCAGGCCAGTGGAAGGGTTGTGTTCCGCCTGACTGCCAACACCGTACGCGTGTGTTGAGCAACTATTACTATCACTCATTACTCGACGTTTCACGTGCAATGACCATAAGATCTCATCTACTGTCTCTATACTCTCGTTCACTCTATTATCTCGTCTATCTCCTACTCTCTTGGTACCTTTGAGCTATTGTGGCTTCTACTGTTTTATACTATTCATGACTGTCTAGCGCTAAAAAGGGTATTGTGACTCTACTGACTGGAATGCATACTGTTCAGGGCACGGAGAGTGTCCGAGGGGCTCCAATTTAGTCTTGGGGGCAGAGAGCCACCCGAAAATACCTGCAGGGGCTATATACGGTGTTCTACATTGCACCGGTTCTGACTGACTGTTCTGAATTAGCTAGACATCTGACTGTTACACTATTACTGTTAGTCTGGTGATTCAGATGTACTGCACTGTTACTGTGCTGCCACTGACTGTTACTGAACTGTTATTGAGCGACTATTATCGTACTCTCTACTTGCTCTATTTGATACTCGCTCTCTTGAGTTATTGCGTGCTATCGCGACTTGATCGCATTAAAAGTGCTATACTCTTTCTCGCTATCTACGGATAACCAAAGTGCCATTACTATTTCGATTGACGAAAGTTAATCAAAAGTGCTATACTATTTCGATTGATGAGAATCACTCAAACTGCATTTGCTTTACATGACTATCGACTCATCTCTCTTCTTGCTATACTTGTCGTTGCTATCTCTTGACAATGACATTACTTTCTATTGCTTACTGACTTAATCATCGTGCTATACTTGATTCATCTGCTAGTTGAACCATGTTACTTGTGATCTCTTGACAATGACATACTGCTATTGCGTGACTTGACTTAATCATCGTGCTATACTTGATTCATCTGCTAGTTGAACCATGTTACTTGTGCTATTACTTTCTCGACTTTACATGACTCTCTCTATCATTAGTACTCTGCCATTTAATGCGTTAATACTTAAAGCCTGCTTGACTATTGAGATTTAAGTCCTACTAGGGCGTTATCGCTCACCCTTCGTTATTTGTATTGTGTCTCAGGTAAGTTAGACCATGCCGTTATACATAACCAATGGGACGGGACCAGAGTGATTCGACCTAGGGTCAAATGAAGAAGTTGCCTTAGTACAATGAGTCTAGTAGTTATTGCTTTAGATTTCTTTTCAATGTAATGATGTCATTGAGCCCTATGTATTGGCTCCGAATTTTTGGTTGTAATGGTCTTAGTGATTTTATAATGAAAGTCAAGGTTTATTCAATCATTGTTCATTAGAGCGCTCTGATGTTTGCGAATGTATGCGCAATCTACGTTACCATACTCGTTGCTCACATTTTCCTCTTATTTATTCTGCTGCTAATTGGAGGGCGTGACACAAATACTACATTTCTCTCTCTTACATATCATATATAAATCTCTAAAGCATACCTCGTCGTATAAGTGATTCCTCTCAGAAAGCTTAAGTATAACTTCGTTCGCCTAAGAATAGTCGAGTCTACTTTCGTCATATATGAAGTCCACTTCGTCATATATGAAATCCACTTCGTCATATCCGAATTTCACTTCGTCATATACGAAGTAAACCACAAAGACTTCACTTAGCCTGATCATGTTGAAATCAAATGTATGAAGTACACTTTGAAATCGTGATATACGAAGTTCACTTTGTCATATCCGAAGTTCGCTTCGTCATATGCGAGGAAAAACACGAAGACTTCACTTCGACTGATCACACTAAAATCGTGATATATGAAGATTCACTTCGTCATATCTGAAGTGTCACCTCAACAAGTTACATTATATTTTATTAGATAAAATGAAGAATATACTAATTATATGATATCTTTGTATCATTAACATTTTTCATCATATTCATGACATTTTTCATTTATAGAAAATTGTATTCATGATTGTATATAAATTCCTGATTTCAACTATATTCTAAAATACGAGTTTTTAGTACAAATTGATTAAATTCAATTGTTTTGTATTTCAGTCTCATTTTATAAAAAGCTCTCAAATATATATTATCATATAGCTTTGTCTCATGAATCTAAAAATATTCGTATCCTGAAGTCTTAGTCCAAGTCTGCGAAAAAGGTCTTCTGACATATGCCATAAGAACATCCATATTGTCTTTTGTCAGAACTACACTATACGATCTCTACCTACTACATATTCTATAATATCCTTGTGCAGAACTTTTTCCACAGAACATTAATTGTTAGTGCACAAAAGATAGTCGTCAATATTTGAAATATCTCACAAGTTCCTATGATCATATCCATAGCTAACATACTGGACCTAGTCTAGTATATCTTGGAACTTGTCTCGTTCCGGATAAAAAACAAAATAGCATCAGGACAAGAACTAACTAATCAATGTGAATGCAAAAGACATGCACGACCGCCCTCGAAGAAGACATGCATGTTGCCCTCGGAAGAATACATGCAACGACTATCTCTCCAATAGATAGATTCAAATAGATCAAGCAACGGCTACAAAGATGAAGCATATAAATATAAAGTTAGTCGAAAGAAGAATAGATGAGTGTGAGAGATAACAATCCATACACAAGCAAGCAAGAGAGATATAAGCGCATACATGAGAAGAGGTGAAAAAGTTGCAAATGTGTTGCGTCAAGCTTCCTCTACGTAGACACTACATGGGCATTACGTTGAAGCCTTGCCTGTGCATGTAGTGAAGCAGCTGTTCAAATCTCACCTTGTAAAGGTTCTCTTCTTAGACTTAGGAAGTCTCTCTTCAGACTAGAAATTCTCTGCCTTATTCTTTTAGTCTGGAGTCCTTCTGAAGTCTAGTCCTTCACATAAGGAGTTTTGTCAAAAGTAAGTGCACCCCTTGAGAAAGGAAAGACTTGCTGAGCAGGGTGTGTCCCATCTGGAAGAGGGAAGGCCAAAGTACTCTTGGCGGTTTGTTCCTCTTTGAAAAGGGCAGGCTAGTTGCAGCTAGCAGGTTATCTTTCCCCTTGTGTAGAAGGGAAGACCGGTAAGTACCGGGTGTAGACACCCGATTCTGACCTACAAGTCGAACCACATTTCTTGTTATCTAATTGAGCCCCAAGTTGGTCACTCACCTCGAGCCCGCCATTAACCTTGCTTTGAGCCCATTAATAGTCCAATTTTCATTATATCTTGTCCATTATCTCTTAAAAGAGTCCTTGAGCCTTAAATGCCCATTATTCTCCTATTTGATTGGCCAATAATTCAAGAATAATCGATTTTCATTGACGCGACGGGTCGTGGTGCCGCGTCAATCCCTGTCGCACCCCCTATGGCTGTCGTGACAGCCCATGCATATCCATGCACGTGGCCTTGCTGTCGTGCCCCTTCTGATCGTCGCGTTCATCCATGTCGCGCCCCTATGACCTGTCGTGACAACAGCCGCATGTGCTGGCCTCCGCAACCACCTCCTATTTATCCTCTTATGGCCTTTGCATTTATCCCCATGCAACCCCCTCAACCTTCTGAGCACATCTTGGGACTGTGGGACTCTTTGGGCACCCCTTTGGACTCTCACCCATGAGATTTAATGGCATTTATCCTTATTTGGGTAATTATCATATAAAAATGGGATTATTCTCTCTCATTTCTCTATAAAAGCAAGGCCCTTCCTTCAGAGCGAGGAGAGCCCCATTTTTCACCCCGAAGGGCTGCCGAAATTTCCTGTGACCAACACTTAGCTCACAGCTCCCCCATTCCTCTCATTTTCCTCCTATTCCCTTCACCAAGCCATGCCCATTTCTTCATCTACAGAGCTTGGAGCTTGAGGAGGGCGGCCCCCCACTTCTTCCGAGGTTTCAGCACGAGCCAAGGACACATATAAACGCCAGGGAGTCGCCCCATATGGGGCTCTTTCTTCCCTCCTCCCTCATTTCCTTTTCCCATGCATGTTATTTTATTTTCTAGATAGGCTGCATTTCTTTTCCACCCACATTTTCCATCACCCAAGGGGTTAAAAACCACCCCTAGGTCAGTTCCCACCGTGCTCTCATCTTCCTCTTTCATTTATGAATAGCCTCTACACTTAATTTGTTCTAACAGGGTTTGTTTGTTTGTTTCTCTTCTTTTGGCAGGTATTCAGGCAACATTCTACGAGCAGCTCTTGTTTTGTGGCCGGCCGGAGGACAGGAAGAAGGTCCATACCAATTTCTCCTGCACTGTAGAGGACGCGACGGACGAGGCTGACGCAATAAAGAGACGCACCCTACAAGGGCGTCGCGACATCAAGCCCATCGCGACGGGGTCCTCTGTCACGATCTCAGTGAGTCCTTTTTGTCCTCATTCCTTTTGCTAGCTTAGTTAGCCCGTCTCATTCTCATTCTTCAGCAACTACCTAGGTGGCGATCACATCCTTGTTTTCCATGCTTCTATGGTTAGTACATGTTTGTGTGTTTTGGGGGTTGCACATTCCCCGTGACTACACCTTTTGGCGATCACGGTGGGACCTTCAGTGCTAGCCTCGTGAGTTTAGCCTATTTGCCTGCCATGTTTTGTTGTTAAATTGCTTTCCTAGAACCTTGTTAGGTATGTTTTTTGTATTGTTTTGACATTCCTATCTTCTGTTGGGAACGCAGCGTATCGCGTCGCCGCGATCTAGTAGCGTCGGCAGTGACAGATGCGACAAAAGGTACACCCTTCTCCTCCTCCGTCCACTCTATTTCTATTCGCAAGATTCATCCATGTCTCTTCCATGCTGTTCTGCCATGTGTGTTCGCATTTCTGATTGTTAGAATCCTGTTAGGGTTCGGATTTTCTTTTTCTTTTGCTGTCTGTTTTTCAGATCCTGTCGCGGTGGGTCGAGGGGCCGCGATTATGTCGCACCGTGCTTGGACGACACGTCGTCAGGTACACATGTTGTTAGTGCTTCGATCCATGTGCCGGTTTCTGTGTGATCCATGAGCCTTGATGTGTTATTTTAGTTATTTCATGCTTGTATTCTACTTTAGGTTAGTCTATGTGTTCTTTGTTTGCTTGTGACTGAGGGTTTCGGCATTCTGCTGATATCGCGGCTGGGTTCCCAGTCGCGATAGGGTCGCGACATATCTGGCCGCTGCGACTTCGCCCGAGGCTTGTTAGTCACCCTGTCTTGCTATTAGTTAGACATTCCATACATTTGTGGGTACTTAGGCCTGCGCATAGACTACTGATCCATACTGTTTAGGTTATCCTCCTTGGTTGAGTGGGTCCTCTCACCTACGAACACTCATGGGCTGACTAGGCAGCCTTCCGAGGGCCTCTATAAGTCCCCGTGACCGTACGCACGTTGCGGTTCACCGGGCTAGTTGTACCCGTTGTACCTTTAGTTTGAGCCATCCCTACGTGTGAGCCGTGTGTCTCCCCTAGTTACACCGGAGGACTTGAGTTCGTACCTTTTAGGGTCCCTCTTGACCGAGTGATATTCCATTAATCAATCCATTTAAAGGTTAAGTGCAGATTCTAAAATTTGGATGTTAATCAAGATAACTTGAATGCTTATTCAGTGCATCCCTTCTTATCTCACAGTCCCTTCTTGTTTGTGATAGAGTCTAGGATTTGTTTGGTTAGTGTCATCTCCCCTAATTGCTTAGGGGTGGTACATGCATCATAGATCGAGTCAGTCCCCATCATCTATTGTACTATATCATAATCCCCTATTTGACATGGACCATTTCCGTGTCCTTGCCGATGATTCTCTGCCCATTAGGCTTTTAGAGGATGTAGCCTAACCCTCCGCGGCTATCCTCTCTAGGCACATCGAGCCCTCTCTTGCTACCGGTGGTCAATCCCGCCCTCCTTCTCCTTCTGGGGCGGATGACCCACACTCCCATTCAGTCAACTCCTCCCCCATCTGAGTCCGAACCAAGTCCGTGAATTTCTGGCTGCTGCCAAAGGCAAGCGACCCTTATCTCCTCCCACTTACAGTTCTGCCCAACAAGCGGCTTCCTCTGCTCCTGTTATTTCAGCGCCACACGTACCCTCTGTGGTGGCAGATCCTACACCCCTCCGTCCGCGGGCTATTCACTTTTTTGAGCCCAGCTATTTCTCGACGCGGGATGTTCGACCCAGATCCCCTCCAGTCTCCTCATTCTATAGGGCCGAACCTATTCCCCTTCCCCGCGAGAGGTCTTACTCTTTAGAGCAACCCCGCTCCCTCATCCCTACTCACCATGCCACGTCTCCCTCCGACTTCCTTGCGGAGTGGACGACCATGAAGAGGGAGCTTCATGATCTAAGGTGACAATTGGACCCGCGAAAGGTCTCGAACATCCCTCTCCCTTCCTTCCAGTATCTTCGAGTTCCGCCCCAGTCAGAACTCCCAGTCTACAGGTGGTATTCTGGGTAGGAGACCCTTATGTACATTTGAAAGATTTTGTGTATGAGTCTGCACCACACAAGTACGACCGCCACCTTATGGCGTATTTGTTCCGGAAGTCATTGGATGGTCCGACCCTCGAGTGGTTTTATTCTTTACCCCCCCAGAAGCCGAGGATTTTCAAATAGTCCAAGAAAGGTTCTTACAACAGTTTCAAGATTGGGTTGGACCCGAATATTCTTTTGTTGATCTAGTGACCGAGAAAATGAAGCCTGATGAGGAGTTGCTGTTTATGCCGACAGATGTCGTGCCCTGGCTGCTAAGGTCTGATGCCCCATGCCGGAGGAAGAGAAAGTTAAATTTCTGATTTCTAATGCCACACCCACCTATTGTGCCATCTTAGCTATGAACGACATCACCACCATGCACCAGTTGTACAGCCGAGCCCGTTTCATCCATACCCAGCTCAAGGATTCACCCATCCACTCTATGTTTGAGGCCCCTAAGTCTCGCTATCCCAAGAAGCCTCAGGGACCTGTCACTGAGGGAATCCAAACCAATGAGTAGGTAGGGGCAGTAAACAACCCCCAAGGCCTAGTAGGTAGGGCACCCCTTAATCAGCAACCCCAGCAACCTTGGAACAATAGGCAGCCACCTCCTCAGGGCCAAAATCCTCAAGATGAACGTCAATACAACTAGGTTCCTCCACCCCAAAAGCCTAATGGGCCCAAAAGAGCTCAGTACCCTCCTCTTCTTGAGACTCTCTCCGACATCTTGTGGCCCTTATGTCTTTAAATGCTCTAAGGCTCCCTTCCGAGAACCAAATTGGAAAATGAAGCAGACCAAACAAAGTTTGTGTATACCATCGCCACCCAGGGCACAATGTATCCGATTGCTTCCAATTTCGGGACATTATATGATCTCCATGAGCAGAATCAATTGATTGGCCGAGATGAAAAGGTTAATCTAAACACTGAGGGACCAATAGGGTCAGAGGCAGTAGCAGCAGCAGCAAAGGCGACAGCAGCCACAGCAACAACAACAACAATTCTAGCAGTAACCGTTTCAGCAACAGTAATTCCAGCAACAATATCAGCAACAACAGCAACCGCAGCAACCACAGCAGCCAGCCAATGATCTCGGCATAATTCGTAACCCTATGCCGCAGCATCAGCCCGCTCCGAACCCTCAGCCTGCTCCACCACCTCCTCCACACGCTCAAGTTAACCCCGTTGTCCACCATCCACCACCAGCGGCCGCATGCGCCTACGATGACGAGCACGAAGTAGGCCAGCTTTTGGTTATTACCCACGCCACACTAACTTCCACCATGCTTACTACCACCACATCCATACCTACCACGCCCACCGTTGTCACCCTTACCTCACCACTCTACAACGACCCTGTCATACAGCCTGTTATCCCGTCACCTCTCAACGTCACATTCTCCTCTGTGCCAGCACCCTTATTAGCCACCCCCTCCATCATTGATACCACTTCACCTCCCCTTCACCATAACCTCGCCCTACGGAGCGGGCGGGTGTTCCACCGGATGTACCCAAATACATTCGTGTCTATGCCGGGTCAGTCGACCCAACATTCCAGCAACCAGCAGCAGCAACAAGAAATTGAGGAGATAGATCTGGTCCCGGGGACCCAATATGACATACTAAAACATTTGGACCAAACTCCAGCCAAGATATCCATCTTGAGCTAATTAAAAGGTCCCAGACACATCATGTAACGTCGCTTATTTTCGGATCCTTTTGGATCGTGTGTGTTATGGTTGTGATGGCTGTTGTAAAGCCAGTGTGGTGTAGACGTGTGGTGTGTGTAGGTGTGGTGCAGGTTAGGTCCCGAAATGAAATAGGACCTGCTACAGTTGAGTAGGAGTTGGCGGCCAGGGGTGGTCGTTGACTGGTTGGCGTCCAGGTTAGTGGACGTTGACTGCATGAACTTGGCGGCATTAGATGTGGACGTTTAGGGTGGCGGTTGCTGTTGGCGGCATAGGGGTTGACGCCAACCTGAGAATTCTGCAGGTTATAGGGTCACCTGAGAGCAGGTTTCCCACCTGCCTCTCTCTTCCCCTTGCCCTAGCTTCGCATCCCAGTGTTTCTAGAGCCTCCAACAGGTTCTGAAGGATACTTGGAGGATCGTGGAACGTGTGGCGGTGATGAATCGCGCGAGGAAACGCTGTGGTGTGGTGCAATTCCCGTGGGAGTTCGCGGAGGGTTTGGTGTGAACCAGGAGATTGCGGGAGGTTTGAGCGTGTTCTGAGGTAGGGGACGAACCCTGTTAGCTTGTTAGAAATATTAAAACACGACTTAACCACTTGAATCAGTGTTTTTAATGTACTTTCGGATTTTATTGCACCGTGTGGGGATAATGGGTGGTTTGATGATTTTATGTAGTAAAGCATGCTGTTTTAGTTTAATTATAATGCATGGGAGTTAGAGGAACTGTTTCCTCCTATCTTCTTGATGGTTTCGGGATCAGGAATGCATGTGGGATCGGTTAGGGTTTCTGCAGGAGTAGAAGCTGAAGATCTTGGCGTCAACATCGTTGGTCGCCAGTTCATCAGCCGGGATATAGACGGCCAGATCCATTGCCGTCTACTTCCTATAAGCGGCAGTCGATGTTGCCGCCAACTGTGCATGTACTCATGCAGTGTGGTTCACGTAGCTTTTCTGGTTATGAGTATTGCGTGTTTGTGTGTGCATGGCGATGACCGGTGTGAGCCAGTGCACTTGTTATGCTCTTGGAGCATACTGATCATGTAATGGGCATGTTTTACGTGAATAATGTGTGGTGCACGTAGAGGTTTAAGTATGTGCATATTGTCCATGTGTTGGACATCTTGTTTACATAGATATGTGTGATATTTCATCGTGAGGTATATACACGTGATTCTACGAGGTTTGGATGCCATGTATTGTTTGTATGTTCATGGCATATCGTGCGTTATTGTGTTTAATATTTAGTAGATCAGTCTGCGTGTTGCAGCGATGAGTTCCTATGATCCTTTAGGATCTCTTGTGAATTATCCTAGATGGATTATTAAGTGTGGTCAATGTTTATGTAACCTCTACTGTCCACGATGATCTATGATAGGCCAAGTATGTTGGCTATCGTGGTTTATATGTGTGTTTGTGTGAATTAGCTTGGAGGTCACCGTGTGAACCAATGACAACTGCGGTGTTATTTTTAATATGGTTAGTAACAGAAAGTGTTTGTGTAAGTATCGTGGTTTGTGCTAGCCGAGTGTGGTGGTCCGGCACCTATTCCGGAATGCCTCTCTAGTCGGGTACCCAAGGTTCTTTGTGAGCCAGCACGGTGTTTGTTGTGCTCGGGGTTTTGTCCCGGTACTTGTGTTGTACCTTTGAGGTCTGTGTCGTCTTCCTGGACACCTCACTCCTGTGTTTGAGTTGTACGTCCGGCTGAGGGAAAGACGGCAGTGGGGCAGCGACTTCCCAGAGTTTGTTCTTTTGTCGCTTGTAGCGCGCTCGTAGTTGGGGTACGGACACCAGTAGACGTCATTGGTCCCCAGCTAGTCCTGTTTTCCAGTGCCTCACTTTAGGGTGCTCCGGCCAAAGACCCTAGAGGTGCCAGGCATGGGCCTGCAGCTGTGTGTCTGCAGGTGTGGTGTGGTTGGTCTCCACAGTTGTTTGACTTCTTCCTTGTAGAGCGGCAGTTGGACCTTTCGTTCGTGACTGCGAGGTTGAGAGGTTGTTCTTGTGTTGTGTTGTCCGGTTGGATACTGGCCTGATCAGCCAGTAGTCCGTTCCCGTGTGGGGCATCGTTCCCTCCGACTCGTGCTTTGCTACTTGTCGTGGTTCGTGAGTTTGTGACTCATGGTCGAGGTTTGACCAGTTCGAGGTGTGCCCTGGTGTTGGCACAGCTGTGACTGAGTTGTGGTTTGTATGACTCTCGATTAAGGTTTCACTTGTAATGTTGTGTCTAAGTGAGGGCACAATATAATCGTGGTCAGTGTGGTGTTTATCACCTACTTATACCCTTGTTCGGGTGTTTGTGTTGTGGTACCTCAGAGTAGCAGGTACCTATTTCCTTCGGGTTACTTTATAGTTTTGTGATGGTACATTGTGTACCAACCTTCCGGTACTTGTGTGTTACGGAGGTCTTGTGGTTTGACCTGCCACTTGTTTTATCCTAACTGTTTAAGTAGATCTTTGTTTATATTTTATTGTGAATTAGTTTGTGATTATTAATTATGTTACCTTTGCGGGTTTTTTTGCCGATGAGGCTTGTGGCTTAGGCATATTGTGTTTAGTAGAGCTATGCTCCGTGGAGGCCGTGTGAGACCTTCCACTTGTTGAGTTTTACCTTTCTTGGGCATGGTTCCGATTATGGATTTAGTGTGTGATGGACTAGCTAGCTGTAGCCAGTCCTACCATTTATGTGTGGCTCTCGACGTAGTATGATTTGGAGTATAAAGGACCAGCTCTTTGTTAGCAGTCCTGTTACTTAAGTGTTCGAGATTTGCTTGTGAAGCTTGCACTTAGGCAGTGACCTGCCTGTGTGGCTTATAGTTTAGGCAACCAGTTGGTTGTAGCAGTGTGCCAATGAGACTGTGGTTTAGGCACTTTAGTAGTTGGGCTGACTAATGATTTTATGTTAGTCCTGTAGCCCTACTTTCCTTCTGAGGACTTTGTGTTTATTATCGTGAGTATGTTTATTGTTATTTATTGTTATGATGTGAGCATGAAATGGTTTGGCCATTGATGTTGCCAATGAGACCCATTGAGGTTGAGGTGTTTTGTGGTTACGGTGTTGTTTTGGTAGCCCCTACTGAGCCAGTGACTTGTTGAGACTCACTCCCCTACAGTTCTTTCAGGGCTTGCCGTGTGTTTGGCTTGCAGTGGCGTTGTGTCAGACTTGTACCACCAGCAGTTGTTTAGTAGTTAGTGTTGTGTGAGCTTGTGCTCCCTCGGGGTATGCCCCAGGTAGTTGTACTCTTTTAATTGGACATGTATTAATGTAATGGGATAGTTGTAAAATCAGTGAACAGATATGAGCACATGTACTTTCTTGTGTCTTATATTCTTGTGGTTTGTCTTTTATACTCTTACTGGACACTGTGTGAGACATCCCTTGCGAGACTTCGGTCCGTTCGCGGGAGGCGGATCTGGATATGGAGCCTTATTGGGCATAATACCCCGGTCCGTCACAGTTGGTATCAGAGCATGTCCAGTTAGAATATGAAAAGACATTGAAAGTACAATGTCCCAATACATGGCTTAATGTTCACTGCTGGTAGTAAGTCTGAGGTTTTGTGTGTATAAAGTGGTTTTTTTACGTAAGCTTTTGGCACGTAAACCGTGTGTTTTTTTATTTGTTAGAATGGCAGTTGTGAGCAGTTGTTGTGCCACAATGTGGATAGTAGCATAAGTTGTGTGATAGCATCCCTGGCACTAGTGCAGTTAAAGCAGTTAAAGTATAGTATTTTAAAGTTTTAAGTTGTAGAGATTAGAAGAAAAAGGGCACTACTGAGAGGATATACCTGTTATATGTTAATAAAGTGCAGAGTTAGCAGAGACAAGTATAGAGTATTTCTGTGATAGATCAGTTTGGTTATTAAAGAATTGCAGTTAAAGGAATTGAAGAGATTAACAAGTTTGGATATGAATTCAGTAAATAAGTTATAATGAGATAGAAAGTTGGCAGAGACAGGTGCATGGTAACATAGTGATAGGATCAGGTCATGTGTGTGTGATAATTGCAGTTGAGAATCTCAGCAAAATGTATTGTGGCATTAGAGATTTGAGTCAAATGATATTAAGAAACAGTATGGATGGAAATGTGATTAGAGTTATGAAGAGTTGATATGATCAAGAAAGGCAGATCAACTTTACAAGAAGTATCAGTACATAAAAGAGCAGTGATTTATGGCAGATAGACTAAGTATGCCTGAGGTCAGAATTTGAGAAAGGTGTTGTTATGGATGATAATGGTAACAAGAAGTGTGATATGAAGATTTGTATAAATATGTATTGAAAGGATCAGTTGAATAAAGAAAGAGAGAAAAGAAGGATTAGTGTGCAATAAGAATTTGTGAGAATTGCACAAGAGGAATATTTGGTTAATGAATAGCTGATTATGAAAAGTTTATCAGAAAGAACATTTAATGAAAAAAAGAGGTATTTTGCAGAAAAGATATGGATTAAAGAAAGGAAGAATTTAGCAAATGATAAAGTGAATAAGATCAGAAGAGTCAAGAAATATCAGTTAAAGTTTGCATATTGGTGCAAAGAAATGATTTAATTGAACAGAAAGGAATTGTTATTAAGATATTTCCGGGTTTAAATGCTAGAGCAGATTGATTAAGAATATTTGAAAAGTTTATGCCCCAGAATTATGGGAATTAGCCAGAGAATGTCAGTAAAGCAAGAAGATATATGAAGAGTATAATATATCAATAATGGTTTGGCAGAACAGAAATTGCAGTAATTTCTTCAGCATGAATTAATTGAATGGGATGATTTGAGAAGCAGTTGAAGCCAGAAGAAAGTAATAATGTAAGCATAAATTGTGGAATATTTTGCAAAAGTATTCAGTGTGATCAGAGTAGCGCAGCGGAAGCAGAAGTAAAGAAAGATTTAGTATTCAGAGATTGTTTAAGTTTGCTTGATTAAGGAGAAAGTGTAAAGTTTTGCGCAAGGGAATAAAGGAACAGAGTAATTGTGAGATGAATTGAAAGACTGAAGCAAAGAAAGAGTATCCTACTTGTTCTGTGTTCGGCTTTATTTATTTTTAGGTGATAAATCGGATTGTTGTGATTTGTTTTATATGTCGAGGACGGCATTTGTTTTTAGGTTCGGATCCTTTTGGATCGTGTGTGTTATGGTTGTGATGGCTGTTGTAAAGCCAGTGTGGTGTAGACGTGTGGTGTGTGTAGGTGTGGTGCAGGTTAGGTCCCGAAATGAAATAGGACCTGCTGCAGTTGAGTAGGAGTTGGCGGCCAGGGGTGGTCGTTGACTGGTTGGCGTCCAGGTTAGTGGACGTTGACTGCATGAACTTGGCGGCATTAGATGTGGACGTTTAGGGTGGCGGTTGCTGTTGGCGGCATAGGGTTGACGCCAACCTGAGAATTCTGCAGGTTATAGGGTCACCTGAGAGCAGGTTTTCCCCTGCCTCTCTCTTCCCCTTGCCCTAGCTTTGCATCCCAGTGTTTCTAGAGCCTCCAACAGGTTCTGAAGGATACTTGGAGGACCGTGGAACGTGTGGCGGTGACGAATCGCGCGAGGAAACGCTGTGGTGTGGGTGCAATTCCCGTGGGAGTTCGCGGAGGTTCGGTGTGAACCAGGAGATTGCGGGAGGTTTGAGCGTGTTCTGAGGTAGGGGACGAACCCTGTTAGCTTGTTAGAAATATTAAACACGACTTAACCACTTGAATCAGTGTTTTAATGTATTTTCGGATTTTATGCACCGTGTGGGGATAATGGGTGGTTTGATCATTTTATGTAGTAAGCATGCTGTTTTAGTTTAATTATAATGCATGGGAGTTAGAGGAACTGTTTCCTCCTATCTTCTTGATGGTTTCGGGATCAGGAATGCATGTGGGATCGGTTAGGGTTCTGCAGGAGTAGAAGCTGAAGATCTTGGCGTCAACATCGTTGGTCGCCAGGTTCATCATCAGCCGGGATATAGACGGCCAGATCCATTGCCGTCTACTTCCTATAAGCGGCAGTCGATGTTGCCGCCAACTTGTGCATGTACTCATACAGTGTGGTTCACGTAGCTTTTCTGGTTATGAGTATTGCGTGTTTGTGTGTGCATGGCGATGACCGGTGTGAGCCAGTGCACTTGTTATGCTCTTGGAGCATACTGCTCATGTAATGGGCATGTTTTATGTGAATAATGTGTGGTGCACATAGAGGTTTAAGTATGTGCATATTTTCCATGTGTTGGACATCTTGTTTACAAAGATAATGTGTGATATATTCATCGTGAGGTATTATACACGTGATATCTACGAGGTTTGGATGCCATGTATATGGTTTGTATGTTCATGGCATACCGTACGTTATTGTGGTTAATAATTAGTAGATCAGTCTGTGTGTTGTAGCGATGAGGTTCCTATGATCCTTTAGGATCTCTTGTGAATTATCCTAGATGGATTATTAAGTGTGGTCAGTGTTTAATGTAACCTCTACTGTCACAAGATGATCTATGATAGGCCAAGTATGATTGGCTATCGTGGTTTATATGTGTGTTTGTGTGAATTAGCTTGGAGGTCACCGTGTGACCAATGACAAACTGCGGGTTATTTTTAATATGGTTAGTATGTGTAGTTGTGCAAGTTAGCTTGTGAGTCACAGGGTGACTAGGACAAGCTATCCTTTATGGTGATTTGTGTACCGTGATCGGTAACAGAAAGTGTTTGTGTAAGTATCGTGGTTTGTGCTAGCCGAGTGTGGTGGTCCGGCGCCTATTCCGGAATGCCTCTCTAGTCGGGTACCCCAGGTTCTTTGTGAGCTAGGCACGTGTGTTTGTTGTGCTCGGGGTTTTGTCCCGGTACTTGTGTTGTACCGTTGAGGTCTGTGTCGTCTTCTTGGACACCCTCACTCCTGTGTTTGAGTTGTACGTCCGGCTGAGGGAAAGACGGCAGTGGGGCAGCGACTTCCCAGAGTTTGTTCTTTTGTCGCTTGTAGCGTGCTCGTAGTTGGGGGTACGGACACCAGTAGACGTCACTGGTCCCCAACTAGTCCTGTTTTCCAGTGCCTCACTTTAGGGTGCTCCGGCCAGAGACCCTAGAGGTGCCAGGCATGGGCCTGCAGCTGTGTGTCTGCAGGTGTGGTGTTGGTTGGTCTCCACAGTTGTTTGACTTCTTCCTTATGGAGCGGCAGTTGGACCTTTCGTCCGGACTGCGAGGCTGAGAGGTTGTTCTTGTGTTGTGTTGTTCGGGTTGGATACTGGCCTGATCAGCCAGTAGTCCGTTCCCGTGTGGTGGCGTCGTTCCCTTCCGACTCGTGCTTTGCTACTTGTCGTGGTTCGTGAGTTTGTGACTCATGTCGAGGTTTGACCAGTTCGAGTGTGCCCTGTGTTGGCACAGCTGTGACTGAGTTGTGGTTTGTATGACTCGTCGATTAAGGTTTCACTTGTAATGTTGTGTCTAAGTGAGGGCACAATATAATCGTGGTTCAGTGTGGTGTTTATCACCTACTTATACCCTTGTTCGGGTGTTTGTGTTGTGGTACCTCAGAGTAGCAGGTACCTATTTCCTTCGTGGGTTACTTTGTAGTTTTGTGATGGTACATTGTGTACCAACCTTTCCGGGTACTTGTGTGTTACGGAGGTCTTGTGTTTGACCTGCCACTTGTTGTATCTAACTGTTTTAAGTATCTTTGTTTATATTTTATGTGAATTAGTTTGTGATTATTAATTATGTTACCTTTGTGGGTATTTTGCCGATGAGGCTTGTGGCTTAGGCATATTGTGGTTAGTAAGCTATGCTCCGTGGAGACCGTGTGAGACCTTCCACTTGTTGAGTTTTACCCTTCTTGGGCATGGTTCCGATTATGGATTTATTGTGTGATGGACTAGCTAGCTGTAGCCAGTCCTACCATTTATGTGTGGCTCTCGACGTAGTATGATTTGGAGTATAAAGGACCAGCTCTTTGTTAGCAGTCATGTTACTTAAGTGTTCGAGATTTGCTTGTGAAGCTTGCAGCTTAGGCAGTGACCTGCCTGTGTGGCTTATAGTTTAGGCAACCAGTTGTTGTAGCAGTGTGCCCGTGAGACTGTGGTTTATGCACTTTAGTAGTTGGGCTGACTAATGATTTTATTAGTCCTGTAGCCCTACTTTCCTTCTGAGGCTTTGTTTTTTATCGTGAGTAGTTTAATTGTTATTTATGTCATGATGTGAGCATGAAATGGTTTGGCCATTGATGTTGCCAGTGAGACCCATTGGGTTGAGGTGTTTGTGGTTACGGTGTTGTTTTGGGTAGCCCCTACTGAGCCAGTGACTTGTTGAGGCTCACTCCCCTACAGTTCTTTTTAGGGCTTGCCGTGTGTTTGGCTTGCGGTGGCGTTGTGTCAGACTTGTACCACCAGCCGTTGTTTAGTAGTTAGTGTTGTGTGAGCTTGTGCTCCCTCAGGGTATGCCCCGGTAGTTGTACTCTTTTAATTGGACATGTATTAATGTAATGGGACAGTTGTACAAATCAGTGAACAGATATGAGCACATGTACTTTCTTGTGTCTTATATTCTTGTGGTTTGTCTTTTATACTCTTACTGGACACGTGTGTGAGATATCCCTTGCGAGACTTCGGTCCGATCGCGGGAGGCGGATCTGGATATGGAGCCTTATTGGGCATAAATACCTCGGTCCGTCACACATCAAGATGCCTTAAGGGCGTTTCTGCAAAGGGTCATGGTAAATGAAGATATGAACCCTGATAATCTGCCATCTATTCTTTCCATTGTCAACAAAGGGCCAACAATTACTTTTTTAGACAGTGAGTTAGCTTCCCCAGAGGCCAGGAGAATGCCTTTATGTGTCACCCTGACCATAAACAAAGTGGCTGTTGATGCAGCATTGGTCGATACCGGAGCTTCTATAAATGTGTGCCCGCTGAGTACTCTAAGGTCCTGCAACATCTCCGAGCGCCGCTTGCAGCCCACTCCTACAACCATAGCGGCCTATGACAATTCCCGGTGGGCCTGCCATGGCATCATTTCTTTACAAGCTGAATTGGGCCCACTTGTCATGACTGTGGATTTTTATGTGCTTGATATTGATACGACCTTCAAAGCCATTATGGGTCGCCCATGGATTGAAATTTCCATTCCAAGGACGATAATTAAAGTCAAAAGTGCAGCGACCACCCACACTATAGAGGCCATTGAGAAGATAATGCCATCGGTCTGGCCATCTAACAAGCCCGTCATCTTAGTGCTCGATGTGAATTTTCCATGGGCTTACACATTTTTCAGCAGCCGTCAGATTGTATCTCCATCAGTGGCCGCCGTTAAAAGGGCACATTGACGAACACAAAGGGCTAGAACATTATGGTTAGAATTGGGTAATCAACCAGGAAAGGGTCTTGGCTCTCACCTTCAGGGGAGGACTCAATTATTAATGATCCCAAGAAATTTACAAAGCGGGGCCTTGGATACCAAGAAGGGTTTAAGTTTTGGGCAGCACAGTCATCTACATCGAAGTCAGACCAAGAGCCTCTTACCTGGACTCTATATGATCATTTTGTCAGAGGGCCCGTGCAGCCAGGCTACAATACTGTCATGATAGAAGCACTATTGTCCCCATATCAAGCTTTAGAGGCCCAACGGCCCAGCAAAAAGAGGAAGCCAGAAGAAACAGGGGCAGAAGAACCAGATCTGGAAGATTTAGTCTCAGCCATCAGTTTTTTGTTCAAGGAGGACAACACCATGCAATCCCCGATAGTAGAGGTAGAAGAACAAGACCTCGAAGACCTCATTTTGGCAGTCAATCAGTTGTTCAGCAAGGATAGCATTCCGCACTCTCCAGTAATGGAACAGTCAGTATCAGCAGCCACCACTAAGCGATAGTTGCTTAGACCTGGTGAGGATTTTGAAATCATAAACCCCCATCACCCCACAAAGGAGTTAAACCCCAGCAACAGGGTATTCCCGGGAGTTCTAGCCAGGGTATTCCCGGCCTTCTTAATCATTTTGTATCTTCCATCCTTGTTTATAATTCGCCTTCATCCCTTCTTCTCCTCCTCTTATCCTCCAATTCTCCCCTGGCACTCTCAAAGTGTTAACCGTCTCTTCGTCCCTTTCACTATTTTCTTTAATAGCTCAGTGTTGTCCTTCTCCCGACGCCTCCGCATGTAGGGTTGTTTATTTCTTCCTTAGTTTAATATATATAAAAAATCAATTAAAAAAATAAAAAAAAATCAATCAAATAAAAAAAAAATATGTGTGCTTCCTCCCTTTAATCCCCTCACCAATTGGACGACGATCCCCGTCTTCTCTCCCTTTTCTTCGGATGGCGATCCCCGTCCTTCCCCCCTTCCTCCTTCATCGGACGGCGATCCCCGTCCTTCCTCTCCTTCCAAGCACCAATTCCCCACTTCGATCCCAACTCCTGGCGGCGATCCCCGTCATTTCCTGCCGCAATTCTCTTTGCTTAATGGCGATCCCCGTCACCCTGGTTCTCAGCACTCGGACAGCGATCCCTGTCCCGATGCTCCCTTGCTTTCGACGAAGATCCCTGTCACCCGCGCACTCATTCTCTTCCTTGACGGCGATCCCCGTCACTCTCTCCTCCTCCTTGGCTGCGATCCCCACCTGAGTGTGATCTTCGGGGTCATTTTGGCGATTCTGTTCCCCTACACCCCAACTCTGCTGCGGGCACCCTGAGCTCGGGTGGCCCGCCTCCACCTCCAGACCCATCGGAGGATTCCCGCGGCCTAGCCGCGCCCGTTTCTTTCCCTTCAAATAAGCCTCTGGACACTTCTCCAGCACCTCCTGTAAATATCAACCCTAGTTTAGACTCAGGGGTAGAATCTAGCAAGTCCTCGTCCCCGTCTAGGAAGCGAAAGGGTAGTGGCATACCCCATAGGTATTTGTTAGATCTGGTGCAAAGGTGTGGCGCTCTTCTAGCTGTTGAAGAGTTTGCCCAAGAAGCAGTTGCTTTGGACATAGAAGCTCAGCACGAAGAGGAAGGGCTAGACGATGGATTTGGAGTATATGAAATCTTAACTAAGGAAGACCCAGTGGATGAAGAAGATGGTGAGATAGAGGACGCTGCCGACATGTATGCAAGTGGCATGAGAAGATTTGATGAACCCACATCGACAGTGGACGAACCCACCAAAGAGGTAAACGTTGGAACTGAAGAAGATCCCAGGCTCCTAACCATAGCTTTCGATCTCCCTCCTGAGGAAGAAGAGGCGCTCATAGAAATGCTAAGGGAGTTCAAGGATTCTTTTGCCTGGTCATACGACGACATGCCTGGCATCGACCCCGAATTGGTGGAACATAGGTTAATCTTGAAGCCAAGGGCAGTTGCCGTTAAACAAAAGTTGAGGCGTTTCCTCCCCCACATTGCTTTAAAGATGAAAGAGGAGATGGATAAACTACACAAAGCTAAGTTCATCCGTGTAGTCCTTTATCCTTTGTGGGTGGCTAATATAGTCCTGGTAATGAAGAAGGATGGAAGGGTGCGAATTTGCATAGACTTCCGGGATTTAAATAAGGCATGTCCAAAGGATGATTTTCCTTTGCCTCATTTGGATGTTTTGATTGATAACACCACTGGGTATGAAACTCTATCGTTCATGGATGGATACTCAGGATATAATTAAATCCGTCTAGCCCCGGAGGACCAAGAGAAAACCTCCTTCACCACGCCCTGGGGAACTTATTGCTATGTGGTCATACCGTTTGGATTGAAGAATGCTGGCGCCACTTATCAAAGGGCAATGCTAGCTATCTTCCACGATATGATCCATATTGATGTTGAGGTTTACGTGGATGATATTGTGGTGAAGTCTCGGACTCGAAGAGAACACTCCTCCGTGCTGGCCAAAGTGTTCCGTCGTGCACAAGAATATCAATTGAAGATGAATCCAAAGAAGTGCGTGTTTAGGGTTTCTTCAGGCAAATTGCTGGGTTTTATAGTCAGTAAGCGGGGGATTCAAATAGACCCAAACAAGGCCAAGGCAATCAATGAGATGCCTCCTCCTAAGAACATATATGAACTTCGAGGTTTGATTGGTCGACTACAGTTCATAAGGAGATTTATATCTCAGCACTCCCAAAGATGTCGGCCTTTCTATAAACTGTTGAAAGGAGGAGCCAAATTGAATGGAACGCCAAATGCCAAGAAGCCTTTGACGAGCTCAAGAGTTATCTCATGAATCCGCCCGTACTGCAGGCGCCTCTCCCTGGGAAACCCTTAATCCTATATCTGTCAACTATTGAGGACTCCCTAGGAGCTGTCCTTGCGCAACATGATGATTCTGGCAAAGAAAGGGCAGTCTATTACCCATCTAGGCTCTTCAATCCTTCCGAGCTCAAGCTCACCACAATGGAGAAAACATGTGCAGCGCTAGTGTGGGTGGTGCAGAAATTGAAGCACTACTTCCTAGCCCATAGGGTGAGTTTGATTTCTAGAATGGATCCTATTAGGTATCTCCTGGAGAAGCCAGTCCTCACCGACAGATTGGCGCGTTGGCAGAGCTTCTTGTCTCAATTCGATATCACCTTTGTAGTCCAGAAGGCTATAAAAGGGTATGCCATTGCTGAGCACCTTGCTCACCTTCCTCTTCCTCACAGTGACACTGTTCAAGAGGATTTCCCCGATGAAAACCTGTCACTCATCTCTCGTGATCCCTTCTGGTCGCTCCACTTTGATGGGGCTCTCAATTCTAGGGGACGGGGCATAGGTGCTATCTTGCTCACCCCAGAAGGGATCACCATTCCACTAGCATATCAACTCCAGTTCCCTGCCACCAATAATGTCTCCGAGTATGAGGCTCTCCTAGCCGTTCTGAAGCTCGCCTACCTCTTAGGCGCATGCCATCTCAAGATCATAGGGGACTCTCAACTTGTTCTCCGACAGGTCCTTTCTACCTATTACACTCGTGACCCTAAACTCAAGCCCTATCAAGATCAGGTCACGCTCCTAGCTAAACAGTTCTGCAAACTCATCTACATTCACACTCCTCGCTCTCAGAATATCCTGGCCGATGCCCTGGCATCCCTGGCCTCATCTCTCTCATTCCCTCTCAGCCGCAGCGCTGAGACAATTACTGTCCAAAGGTTAGAAGCTCCCTCCACTCGGGATCCTTGGTTTAATAACCTAAGGAGCTCTTTAATCTTGAAGGCAGAGAGAAGAGAAGCGAAGGAGGTATTGCTTATGGAATTAGGAGAAATGATGGTAGAAGAAAGGCCATGGTACCATGAAATTGAGATGTATTGCAGAAACGGTACCTTCCCAGAAGAAGTAGAAGTAGAAGATAGGAGAGCCATCCATAGAGCGGCGCTGAGATATACAATTGTTGGAGAAGTGCTGTACAGGCGTGCTCTAAATGGAATGCTCCTCAGATGTTTGTCGGACGAAGAAGCCTGGAAGGTAGTGGAAGGAGCCCACTCTAGTGAATGTGGAGGGCATGTGAATGGCCAAATGTTGGCTAAGAAGATCCTTAGGCAGGGCTATTATTGGCCAACCTTAGAAGAAGACTGTGCCATCTACGTCTGTAGGTGTGTCAAGTGTCAGCTCCATGCCGATAAGATCCATGTTCCGTCCTCTTCTTTGCATCCACTATCTTCTCCTTGACCTTTCTCCATGTGGGCTTTTGATATTATCGGGCCTCTTGGTGATCCTAATGCTCAAATAAAATAGAAATCTTTCATCCTTACTGCTACTGAGTACTTCACCAAGTGGGCCGAAGCAGAGGCATTTGCAGAAATCAAAGGCTCGACCTTGTGCAGGTTCATCATGAGGAACATCATCTCGCGGTTCGGAGTGCCAAGTGACTTCGTCACCGACAGTGGACCCCAGTTCATATCACAGGAGCTTCAAGACCTATGTAAGAAGTTCAATATTTCCTTGCATCATTCGTCTCCTTACTATCCACATGGCAACAATCAAGCTGAAGCCACAAACAAAACACTTTAGAAAATCTTAAAGAAAACTTGTGAGTCTCATAAGTTTGCCGATTGACCTGAAAAATTGATTGAGGCTCTGTGGGCCTATCGTACCTCCGTCTGCATGCCCACTGGGCAAACTCCCTTTTCATTTACATATGGGATGGGGGCCGTATGCCCACATGAGATCCTCATTCCTTCGCTAAGAGTTTAGCTAGACAAAGAACTTAATCCCGACGAACGTCGAGAGGCATTACTTACACAGCTGGAACTCCTAGATGAAGGTCGTCTAGCCGTGGCCGATCATGTACTTTCATATCAAAATAAACTCTCAAGATCTTTTCAAAAGAAAGTGATTGAACGCAAATTCCAAGAAGGAGACATGGTTTTGAAGCGAATTTTCATAAAACCTGGAGGTCCTAGGTCAAAATTGCAAGCAAACTGGGAAGGGCCGTATGTCGTTAAGGAAGTGTACCCTGGGAACGCATGTAGGCTTATCAATGCTGATGGTGAGGAGCTCTCTCACCCGTGGAATGGGCTGTATCTTAAAAGATTATACCATTAATAAAAGGTTTTCAATAGCGACATCGTCTTGTAAAAGAATGTTAATAGCTATGTGTCTCACTCCCTTTTATTTGATTGTCAAATGACCCTTATGCTCGGTCACACACACACCACACGACAACCCAGGGCTAATTTTCCTTAGTTAGTGGTGTTTCTGTCTAGCCCTAGTTTGGGGTGCGAAGGTCAATTCTCTTCTTGCTCGGACAAGGTCTAGGGGCAGAAGGACGCTGACTTGTGCACTAGAGGAGGTGTAGCTCATATGTATGAAGTCTCAAAGAGAGACGGTCTGTTCAAAAGAAAAAAAAGAAAAGGAAAGGAGAAAATTCATAAAAGATGAGAAGTAAGCGGAAAATTGAAAATAGGGGCATGTCAAAGAGTGGCAGTATAGTTCCCCGTGGGACGCCCTTAAGCCTGGTCGTACGCATGTCCCGGACAAAATAATGACCACAAAATCTCCAGACAACAGACGTATTCCATATGAGGTACACCCTTGCAAGTCATACAAGCTAGTCTCCCAAGCACCAAGTCTAAGTCTTGTCTCCTTTAAGTCTTCCTATCCCCGCTAATGACTGGAGGACCCCACACCTGGTCTACGTTCGAACGTTAGCTGTAGCAACCTGAATTTTTGAGAAAAATAAAAATTTAAATAATAAATTAAAAAAACTCAGCTAAAGGGATATTCAATGAAAAGAGTATTAAATAAAACCCGTTAAATGGAAAAGAGTAATGGGCTTTGCTTAATGGATCCTCTAGAACATATTGGGTCAAAATATGAATTTACAAATAGGAAATAAAAAGAAAATACCCTAAATTCGGAGTATTAATATCTCCTAAATAGAAAAGGATTCTTTAAGCATTAAAAGAGGCAATAAGAGTTGGAATTGGATTTCTAAACCTACCCCATATAGTCTAACACGAATTTAGATCCCATCCTAACCTAAATAGAGGTTGGAAAGCAAGAAAGGAAGGTTGGAGTTAGGAAATCTCGTAATTAAGAGGAATTTGAGTAGTAGTAGGAATATGAACTTGTATTTATATAAATACATCTCTTAAACCCTCTTGGCCGACCCTAGCTCGTTGCCAAATGTTGTTGGACGTGGAGAAGAGGCCAAGGAGGAGAGAATCTCGTGGGGAGAAGGAGTTCTTGGAGCTTCTTCCTCGTTCTTGGAGATTTTAACCCTAGAAGACAAATCGAGTCAAAGGTAGGCATTCTCACGAGCATAAACCATGAAACTTTTCTGTAGGATGTCTCGTCTATCAGGAGCAAAAGCCTTTGGTTTCATAATTTTCCAACGAGCATATCTTTTGTTCTTGATTTTTCATGTTCTGCAACTTACATGACCCCGAACCCTCTTCTTAACTATTGATCTCCTTGTATACTCACCCCATGCTACGAGATTTTTACTGTAGGAAATGATGCATGTTAGGCATCGTTTGCCCCTGAAAGCCCTAATTTTTTTTGAGCATGTTGCTCGAATTAAATCAATCTTGCTCTCTGTATCATGTTCTGTGTTACTCGTTATTGTTCATGCTCAAACCATGTTCAAACCATGCTCTCTCTCTAATTCCTATTTACTGGAAGTACTCTCGCATGTCTAGTTTCATTTTCCCCTGGTTTCATGATTTTTCATCGTGTATACAATTAGTTATGATTTTCTGAACGACCCTGTATCCAAATCTGATATTTCTGGACCGCAATCCAAGACAGAGCAGAACTCTGTCAGACTCAGCCCACGGACCTGAGAACATGACGGCCCGATAGGTCGCGTTCTCAAGCCCATCGTGACGCCTCATCTTGTCGCGTTCTGAATGCGACAGTACCCTACGTCGCGTTCTGGTCTTCTGTCCTGGCAGCCCTGTCGTGACCCTTTTCAGGCCTTGTCGCGATCTGCCCTGACCCTGTCGCTACCCTTACTGGCCTACGTCGCGTTCACAGGATTTTGCATGTAAAGCCATAAAATTTGTTACTCTCACTTTCAAAAATATTCTTACGCCTTTTTAACAGTCATACACGCAGTAAAAACACCTGTTTTAAAATGGAGCTATATTGAATGCTTTAAAATACATATTCACGACTTCTTTTCTGTCTATGATTTCTCTTACACTTACACACACTTTGAACCATCCAAATATGGCGTAATTTGACATGAATTTATTTCATAATACTTCTGATAATTTATGTAATTAAATTGTCATATTTTAAATAATACTTGTCTATCATTTCTCGCAATGTTTGGGAATACTGATCTCGACGCTCCACTGTTCTAGAACTTCTCTAGAACGTCGAGCACTTGTTTCTATATATACACTCTCTTGGCTTGGACGAACTCTCCGTCAGATACTCTTTCTGCCGGACTAGTGAGTCTTTGTTCAAGGCCTCCGTAAGTCTCCTCTGATCATGGATTCCCACATGGTCGATGAGCGGGTTGTACCATAACACCTATTACACCCTTTAGGGATCAATATGGCCCAAACGGCTATTAGAAGTTCGCTCTCATCTCGAATCATGCCGGACCTCTGGACCTGTGCTTAACATGGCCCGTGGTAGGGTCGTGAGTTCCACCTGACTGCCAACACCATGTGCGCGTGTTGTGCAACTATTACTATCGCCTGTTTACTCGGAGAGTTACGTGCATTGTCCCTCAGCCCTCATCTATACTCTACTCGCTCATCTATTCACGTTCACTCTATTATCTCGTCTATTCATCTAGTACTCTCATCTATTTCTTGGTACTCTATTTGGCCATTAATTGATTGTCTACGATAAAAACATGACTATGCTAGGCAACATTATAAGGGCCCGTCTGGTCCTTGGGAGGAGCACCTGAAAGGCTATAACTCGCGGGGGGTCTAATGATCAGAGTGATGGCATACACCTAACATGAACACGCAAGATTCGATCTATGGCAATCAATTAATCAAATAGTCAATTATTGGTTTACTTGAATCTCGTGGTTGAAAGAATATAGACCAACACTTGCTATCGTGACTTATGCACTGAAGTGCAACTTTACTTGTTATCTTGTTATACGGCCAATCCGATATCAAAACTTGTCGTGCTATACTCTCGTGCATTGTGCTATTGTCCCTTGTTATCGTGTACCAGTACTTTCTATATGTTTCTCGTTATTCTCTCTAGTTATCCTGCTTTATAATACATTAATCACTTAAAACATGCTTGATCCTGAGATTTAAGTCCTACTGGCCGTTATCGCTCACCCTGCATTATTTGTCATTGTGTTCTCAGGTGAGACCGAGGATGAACCATTCACTCAAGAGGACGGGAACGACCTGGAGTGATGTCTTGAGTACCCTAGCGTCCTGTTGCTATATTTAGCATTGTAGTAGTTAGATTTGAAGTTTAGTCTTTTACTTTCTTTCAATGTAATTGGGCCCTATAGATTGACTCTGATATTAGTGGTTGTAACTAGGCATTGGAATGTATTAATGAAATGAATTTGCTTTAGTATTATTCATTGTGCAATGGTTTGATGTCTAGCGCTCGCTCTATACCCGTTCACTTGCAACTGCCTTCGCGCTCCGATATTTCGCGTCGGGGCATGACATTAGCAACTAAGGGCAAGTAGTCTTTGGGGAGCCAAAAGCAAATGCACACAGTGTTCAGGGGATATTTTGGCAAACATAAGATAGGAATGAGATCCATAGCCAATCACTCAAATGCGGAGGATGTCGTTATTAGAAAACTTAAAAAAATCCAAAAAAAAATCAGAAGCCCCAAAAAATAAAAAAAAATAGAAAGCCCAAAAAATCCAAAAAAATTAGAAAACCCCAAAATCCAAAAAAATCAGAAAACCCCAAGAAAATAAAAAAATTCCAAAAAATAGAAAATCTCAAAATCCAAAAAAATTAAAAATCCCAAAAATCCAAAAAAAATGTGTGTACATATTGCTTTCTTTTGGCATGCATTATTTCAATTCTACTTTTGGCCTATTTAAATAAGGCTCAGTCCCTTGACAATTACGAAGTTGGAATCATTTTACTTAGCGCAAGGGGCTGAGCCAAAGAGCAGATCTAACCTATTTTCCTAAGTGTGCATAGACAGGAAATTTTGGAATGTGCGCAATGATGTACTCAGTGTACTCTCTTCCACTCTCTCTTATTCGGATCTCATCTCACACTCGTGTCAGTTGCAATTCATTCATTTTTTTTATAAATATTAACATAAAAAGATCCACTAAGAGATAAGCAGTATGTACAAAGATAAGAGGGAGGTGGCTCACAAGCTCCTCATTGTCCACCACCACTCTCCCCAGATCCCTCCTGCCTCTCTGGTGGTGGTGGCATCTCACCACCACCCCCACCAACTCCCTCGTCGCCTCTGCCGCCTGTAACTCCGCTGCCTCCGCCTAGATGCGCAGCTGATCTCTCTCTCCCGCCGCGGCATCGACCTGCCCCTGCAAGTGGGCTGCTCGGTCAGTGGCGGTCTTCAGCTCTGTCACCTGTGGAAATCCAAGTCAGTGCCAAGTTTAAATGATATTCAATTATTTTACTGTCTTACTCATCCGCTCTGTCAGATCTCTCTGCGCCTCCTCGGCCCTCCTCACCGCATCTGCCAACTACTCCGCTAGCTATGACTGGGAGCCCTCTGCGGCTGCCCTGGAGGAGGAGGCACCAGCCTGTGCCCTCCTCACGCGATCTAGCTCCCTCCGCTACACATGCAATACTTGTTAAATGTCTAACCATCAAAATTTGATAAGCTACTGAAGTTTGAATAGGTACTTACCAGCTGCTCCACCTCCCTCTGAGCCGTCTCTCGGTCCTGCACAGCTGAGTGGTAGGGCCCAAAGTGAGGCAATCTCACCGGCTACATCTATCTGAAATTCATTCAAAGTTCTGTCAGCTTAATTGAATTAAAATAATTCATAAGGTCTGAGTTTAGAAGCTTACATGTTGCCTCGTTCCCTTGTAAACTCTCGCCCCGTACTTTAAGGCAAATGCCTGCAAGTACGCATCATCAGACACTGCCTCGGATCGGACCCGCTTGCCTCTGCTCCCCCAATTGTTTATCTGCTCACGGGCCCGCTCGTGCCAGTCGGTAGTGTCGTGGAGTCCCCAAAAGCTCCGAACAGGCCTGGGAGTTCGGTCTCGGATGGGGAACTCCACTACACTCTGGCGGAGGCCGAGTGACCTCTGGGTCAGCTGTAGGTGAAGAGGTAGCACAAGGTTGAGTGCATGCACCCACATCTCCCTACCAAAGTAGGGGCGGGCCTGCACCAACTAGGGCTGTCCCTCATCACCCTCCTCTAGATATGGCTGCCACACCACCTGCACATCAATGAACATCTGATTAGTAGCCAGGCAATTAATTCAAATCATTGAACTTAGAGAGAGCGGTTAGATCACTTACATCTAGCTAAGGGTAGGTGTCGATTGCATCCTGGATGGACGCCAGCTGGTCCTCTAGCGTGTGCTTGTCGCGGCGTGACTCCCAACATTGAGCTATGGGCACGAGGCTTGGTCGCTCCAGAATCCCTCTCCTCATGCGGGGGAGGTGAAGGTAGGCCCAGACCTGCAAGAATTTGAAAGCAGTCAGATCTCAATTCATAGCAAGTACAGTGTAAGTAAAGGAGTAAAAGGGAAAAAGAGTACCTGAAGAAAGGGGAAGAAGCCGCTCGTGGACGTCTGTCGCTCGGAGGCGCCCAAGCTGTCGAACTGGTGAGCTAGGAAAGCTGCTCCCTACGCAAAGTCCCCCACCTGACCCAGGTCCTCTAGGAAAGGCAGAAACCGGCAGTGGACCGCGTCGCCCCTCGTGACAAACAAAAGTCTGCCAAGGAACAGGATGAGAAAGCGACGCAGGTCCAGGTCTGCCTCAGCCCCTGGTTCGTCAGCTAACACCTCCTGGCAGCCCCTAGTCAATCTCTGCAACTGCCCATCCACCATCTCTCCTACCTTCTTGCTTGTCTCATAAAGCCCTAGACTCCTCTATAGCGCCACCCTAGGGATGAGAGATGACCTCTGCTCTACTGTTAGTCCTAGAAGTCTGCGGGCTGGATCTCGGTAGCAAGGGTAGGTGAAACCACTCACAGGCCGCCCATACACTCTCAGTCCCGTGATCTGACTCACATCTTCCAAGCTGGGGATCATATGACCCCATGGGAACACGAAGGCACTCGCCTCCACGTCCCACCTTCTACGCAGGGCCTGGTTGAGTGCGGGGTCCGCCCTCATCCTATCCATCCTGAGTACCTCACCAAATCCCATCCCATCTAATCTCTCTCTCTGGAAGATAGGAAGGGCTAAATACACCGCTAAGACTAAGAGCCAGAAGACCAGGGCCCTCATTTCTCCCTGCAAGCACAATTCAATCACATAAATCAGTTAAACCTGTCCTATTTTGCTTGCTCGGCTGAGGTTGCGTCGGCCTTGTGGGCTGCGACCTTGTCGGGGCGCCACGATATGCCACGGCAAAATCACGACCCCTTAGGTCACCGCGACATTGTCGCGGCCCTAAACCTTGTCGCGATATCTGGTGTCGCGACAAGGGCGGCCGTCGCGTTCTCAAGCGATGGCCGGCCTGGATCTTTCTTGTCTGGGGCCATTTCCTTTGGGCGTTTCGCCCTACATCTGCCCTCTTGGGGTTTTCTCACCCTCGCAATCCATTCAAGGTTTAGGGCACCGAGGCTTACCTTTTTCATGGCCTCTTCACGGCCAATGTCGCCGCCTCGAAGTCCATCGACGGTGCATCCTCCTCCGCCATCACCATGTCCTGGGCCTCCTCCTCTACTGGAAAAACCTCCTCTCGCCGCCGAGAGGCCCTTGTCACTGGCCGTTTCCTCCGCCCGTCGCTCGGCGAGCCGCCATCGCCGCCCTCCATTGCAGAGAAAGAGGGAGAAAAAGAGAGTGTAGGGTGAGAAAGAGAGTGAGTGTGCAAAGGGGGGTTCGAATCGCCGAAGGGGGGAAGAGAGGGTTTGAGCACGTAGGGAAGAAGAATGGGCGCCCCTGGGTTTTGAAATGCCGATTCTTGTCGCAATGCTTGTGGGCGTCGCGTTCCTGTCGCGACTCTAAGGTGGGCTGCGACAGTGTCGCACACCCCCGCCACGTCACGACATGAAGGCGACGGTCCTAGGCATCGCAACATCAACAGAACATTGCACAGTGCGTAGAACTTAAGATGTAGTCTTTATTAATTCAATTCATCCATTACAATGTCCAATCCTCCCTATAATCAATCAAATGCACTTTTCTACCCTAACTATCATCTGATACAATGCCTACATCAATCTAATCCATCTCAAGCTCCCGGTTCAGCTAGACGAACCCTCTTCAGTGCCTCGAGGTACTCTCGGGTCACGTCCTCATCCTCCACTACCTCCGCCTGAAGAAGGCTCGTAGCGCATCCCTCCCAGTGAACGATGGCACTTCTCACGTCCCGCTCATCTTGATCATCACCTCTCTTCCGTTTCTGAATGGGTGGGTAGTGAGAGAGCAGAGGCACCACCGTGCGTGCAGCATCGCATTGGAGATGGCAGCGGTCCGGGTTGTAGAGAACCAATGCTTCATCGTCTTGCACCACGCCTGCGGTGTCATGTATAGGGGTGCACCCACAAAAGCCAATGGATGATGCAGCATGCTCTTGCACTCAGTAGAAAGATTGTCCATCGCCCAGAATTGTATGTGCATTCCCATCCAGAGCTCGAGGGCGACGACAGAACCATAGAAAGGACCTCCAGTGGCTGCAGAAGAGAGACCGGCATAGAGATAACCCAGGACGGCCTGTGCAATGCTCATACCTTCAGATACAGAGTCGATTATGCTCAGGTTGGCGAAGGAGATGGCACCGTCTTCTGTTGGGAAGAGAATAACACCGCAGATGCAGATGGCGGCGGCTTTGGCTATAGCGAGGTGGTTCCCAGTCTTGCGTTTGCACTAGGAGACGATCCACTGGGAAATAGGGAGGAGGTGGACATGGTTCTGGCTAGTCATGCTGTGCAAATTTGTCTTCTTGATCGTGATTTTGCCGAGGATGCTCCATGCATCGACAGGCACCACAGTGTAGGAGAGGGCATGCTCCTCACCTCTCTTGTACTTAGGGAGACCCAGCATCAGCTCCAATTCCTCCAGCAGGATGGTAGCCTCGAACCCGGGGAAGATGAACGTGTGTGTTTGGGGATGCCACAGTTCTGTCAGTGCAGTGATACTATCCCACACATGCACAATCTTATGATATTGCTTTGCCAATGTGAGCACAGTCGACAGCCCCCATTCATGCAGATGACGAGTAGAAGCTAGAGGGAGCATCTCTATCATGGGTGCCAACCATGGGACTTTGGAGAATCTCCTATGGCCCGGGAGGATCTGGAATAGCAGAAAAGAGGAAAAGGGGAGTTGGTAGCAACAGGAGAGGAGGAAGAAGAAGAGCATAGAGAGAGAGAAGAGCATGAAGAGAGAAAGAGAAAGTGCGCTTACTTGGAGTTCCGGCCTAGCACAAATGTGCCCGCGCACGGAGGAGAGGCGTTGTAGCTCGGCGTGGGACACTCCGACCGCTTTGGGGCCTGCATATGGCTTGATATCATCCTGGAAGGCAGAGAAAGTCCTCTTCATGGCTGAGGAGAGAGAAAATTAAAAGAGAGGAAGAGAGAGAGAAAGAGCTACGAGTTTAGCCCCCTAAACACCCCTATTTATAGAGCCCTGGGGTAACAAGTTCAACTTAATCCCAAATCTAGGTGTTAGGATAACACTAGGAGTTGTTTAGGAGTCCTATTAGTAGTCTAGATGGTCTTAGGATAGGATAAACACAGATTTTTCTGTGTTTATCGCCTCGGTCAATATCGCGACGCCACTATATGATGCCTTCATGTCGCGACCACATAGGGCGTTGCGATTATGTCGCGGTCTCCTGGTGTGTCGCCTTTCTATCTTGAGTGTTATTTTGTGTCTGTGCATAGTTTGTTTGCTTAGTTTATTGTATGTGTGTATTATGTGTCATTATTGTGCTTATTGCTTTGATTAATAATAATAATATAAAAAGGAAGCAAAAAAATCAGAAAATAAAAAAAAGTGGGACTTCACAAGTAAGTTCAGGTAAGTATTTCTATCCCTATTCCCTTGCATTACTATATGGTATCTTACTTATTATATCATTTCAAGGACCGGCTAGTTCTCAATGTGCTATGGGATTTGAGTTCCCCTTTACCAAAACCAGTGATAATCCAGGTGCACATTGTTAATCGTTGGATAGGCCGTTAAGTCAGGTAAGTCTGGGAATGACAGACTCTGTCTTGCACAGCGGTTGCAGGAAGACTCTCGACCCATTCTTGTCTAGTTTAGCAATATTATCCTTGATATATTTTCTATTTTCTCATTTCTTTGCATTCATTTTGATGATTTCTTTTCCTTTAGCCCAGCATGCATCATGTAGGACTTTGAGTTTTCACGTCTCATCCCTGGCTAATAGTGAGCCCTTGTTGAGTGCCCGACCATTCTTCATTTTCCGAAACAAGAAATCCTATTTCACTCTGAATCGGAAGGTTTGCCTCCGAGTGAGTTGTTCCCGTCAGTTTGTCAACGATTTCCTTGTCTGGATTCTCTATACAATTTCATCATTATTCCTTTTGATCCGTTTTAGTTGCGAACCGCTTCCAGGACAAAGTCATGAGTTACCTGCCTGGCACGTATATGTCCCTCCAAAATGAAACCTGCAGGCCAATCGGCTAGGGTACCTCTCAATCGAGGGGTTGATCGTACTTTTCTTTCTTCCTTCTTGTCCAGACTTGTGTCTTCCTTGCATTCTTCTTGAGCAACTAACTCGAGGCTTTCACGAAGATTCCAATTGCTTATTGATTAGATCGGGTGTCTCTTTACCTTGGCTCCCACTTTTCAGTCCACTCCGCATCATTTCCGCTTCGCCGTCACTTCATGACACATCCGCTTCACTTCTGCTTCGCTCCCCTGCAAAGTGGAAGCCAAGGAGGGGTAATCTATAGACACCCGATTCTGACCTACAAGTCGAACCACATTTCTTGTTACCTAAGTGAGCCCCAAGTTGGTCACTCACCTCGAGCCCACCATTAGCCTTGCTTTGAGCCCATTAACAGCCCAATTTTCATGATATCCTATCCATTACCTCTTAAAAGAGTCCTTGAGCCTTAAATGCCCATTATTCTCCTATTTGATTGGCCAATAATTCAAGAATAATCGACTTTCATTGACGTGACGGGTCGTGGCGCCACGTCAATCCTTGTTGCGCCCCCTATGGCTGTCGCGACAGCCCATGCATATCCATGCACGTGGTCTTGCTATCGCGCCCCTTCTGATCGTCAAGTTCATCCCTATCACGCCCCTACGACCCATCGCGACAACAGTCGCATGCGCTGGCCTCCGCAACCACCTCCTATTTATCCTCTTATGGCCTTTGCATTTATCCCCATGCAACCCCCTCAACCTCCTGAGCGCATCTTGGGACTGTGGGACTCTTTGGGCACCCCTTTGGACTCTCACCCACGAGATTTAATGACATTTATCCTTATTTGGGTAATTATCATCTAAAAATGGGATTATTCTCTCTCATTTGTCTATAAAAGCAAGGCCCTTCCTTCATAGCGAGGAGAGTCCCATTTTTCACCCCGAAGGACTGCCGAAATTTCCTGTGACCAACACTTAGCTCGCAGCTCTCCCATTCCTCTCATTTTCCTCCTATTCCCTTCACCAAGCCATGCCCATTTCTTCATCTACGGAGCTTGGAGCTTGAGGAGGGCGGCCCCCCACTTCTTCCGAGGTTTCAGCACGAGCCAAGGACGCATATAACGCCAGGGAGTCTCCCCATTTGAGGCTCTTTCTTCCCTCCTCCCTCATTTCCTTTTCCCATGCATGTTATTTTATTTTCTAGATAGGCTGCATTTCTTTTCCACCCATGTTTTCCATCACCCAAGGGGTTAAAAACCACCCCACAGGTCAGTTCCCATCATGCTCTCATCTTCCTCTTTCATTTATGAATAGCCTCTACACTTAATTTGTTCTAACAGGTTTGTTTATTTGTTTCTCTTATTTTGGAAGGTATTCAGGCAACATTCTACGAGCAGCTCTTGTTCTCTAGTCGGCCGGAGGACAGGAAGAAGGTCTATACCAATTTCTCCCGCACTGCAGAGGACGCGACGGATGAGGTTGACGTGACAAAGAGATGCGCCTTACAAGGGCGTCGCGACATCAAGCCCATCACGACGGGGTCCTCCGTCGCGATCTTAGTGAGTCCTTTTTGTCCTCATTCCTTTTCGTAGCTTAGTTAGCCCATCTCATTCTCATTCTTCGGCAACTACCTAAGTGGCGATCACATCCTTGTTTTCCATGCTTCGATGGTTAGTGCATGTTTGCGTGTTTTGGGGGTTGCACATTCCCCGTGATTACACCGGGGTGTTGTATCTTTGAAAAGATAGTGAAATCCTAAGTTTGACTTAGGGACTGGACGTAGAACTTCCATTGAAGGAAGGTCTGAACCAGGATAAAACTTCTGTGTCATTTGTGGTTTGACTAACATAACTAACGTGTGTTGTTAAGTTGTTCTTAAAATTAGCTTCCGCGATGAAAACACCTATTCACCCCCCCTCTAGGTGAAAAACTCTACTGTCAACGATCCAATAGTCCTTACGACATATCCCTATCCTATTCACCTTGTTCGGCTCCAGCGACCGCGGCCGGAACCCCAGTTGGTGGATCCGGCGTAGGGCGCGAGTAGAAAATGTGTGTGTGTGTGTGTGTGTGTGAGAGAGAGAGAGAGAGAGAGAGAGAGAGAGAGAGAGAGAGAGTTGTAGGTTTTTGCGAGAATATAGGGGGAGAGGGGGGGCCAATGCACAGGGAGAGGAGGCGGTGATGCCATCGACCTCATTGGCAGGCGGTGGCGTGAGCCTCCCTCCCCCATTATCGTCACCGAGAGGAGGTGCAGGGGTAGATAGAGAGAGTGTGAGAAAGATGGCCATGGCGTTGGAGTTCAAAGAGTTAGTGCAAGGGTAGATAGAGAGATAGTCCAAGAGGCGAATCCTGCAACGAGCTCTCCATGGCCTCTGATCTTCTCAGAGAGCTCTCCATGGCCTTCGATCTGCTTGAAGCTTCCTTCTCTGTCTCTGACTAGGGTGGGTGATCGGATCAAATCGGAAGAAGTAGCAGTGGCGGTGGGAGTGGGATGGTGACAGAGGGGGAGAGAGAGAGGGTTGGGGGGGGGGGGGGGGGAGGTGTCGAAGGAGTCTCCCCCTCCAACTCCGGCAAGTGGGAGAGAAGAAAATGGATGGAAGGAAATGGTAGGGACATATATGATATTTTTTTCCGATTTTAAAAGTGTACAATCTAATAATTAGATTTTGGAGATATATTATTGAATATAGAGAATTTCAAAGGTATATAGGTAATTTACCCTAGAATTAAGTTATTTCCGTAAACATTTAGAGCCAAAAAAATCTTCCATAAATGTCGTAACAGGATGCGCATTTAGAAGTTATATTTACAAGGGAAAAAAGTCATTACTTATATTTTCACAAGTATTTCTTTTTACGAATATTTATACAAATAAGATTTACATCATACAACGAAACATATGAATTTGAATATTTGCTATCATGGGTCAAGTTTTAGATTGTTGCCTCCAAACCACATCAAATTGGCACGGCGGATAAAATATGTCAACATAAAAAAATATTATATGAGATATAAAATATTGCATGCATTGGAATACGGGATCAATTGAGAAATTGAACGTGCAACCTCGAGGGACATATATAGTATAATTTAATCGCAATTGGACGTAATTTACTATAGCAATGTGGTATACCCGTATCATATCGTGTTTGGAAGAACCTAGTTTTCAAACACAGGTAATTTATCTACAGTTTTTTCCTTCTTTATTTTTATAATTAAAAATTAAAATTTTTAAAGCCGAATCAAATCAATACAATACGATTTGTTTGGTACTATCATGAAAAGCTTTAGATTTTATATTTCCTTCCACCTTTTGTATAAAGATATGAACAAGTTAAACCTTACAAGTCATGATCCTTTTCATTTCATTTTCAAGGGCAAATTATATAGGGACGAACAACATCAACTCAAGGCGTTTATGCTATAAAAGAAATATATTTGTAGAAATAAACTTTAATACAGAAGTTTGTCTTCACGGACGGCAGGGGCATAATCGCCAATAATTGGATATAGCAGGGATATTTCTGGCGATTGGTAAAGTAAGAAATATATGTATAAATATGATAGTTTGTGGAAGCATATACACAAAAGACTTTTATCTGCTAGCGTAGTACTTTTATTGTAGATACCTTTTAATTTTTTTTAAAAAAAATTATATAGGATCTCTGTGCAATTAATGGACGATCTAAAAGATATATTGTGGAGGAGTTTTTCGTTGTTCGGTAATGGGCTGAATAGATTCCCCACTCAGAACAGAGAAATAACGGTTGCCGGTGCGGACAATGACCTGCAAGACCAGATGACGTCAGGGGGACTCGATCGATGGACCGGGAGAACCCTCCGATGTCTAAGTCAGAGATGACTATAAGACAGGACGTGAAGGAAAATGTAACGTAGCGCATTTTTCAGATCTTCACGGATTGTTGATTAGTGGTAGTTAGGATCTGTGTTTATTGGTTTTGGTTTGGTGCTCATGACCAATATGGGGTCATTGGGCCTTGGTTGTGGTTTCCGCGTGTTGTGTGAAGCTTAGTGGGCCGGCAGGTTAGGCCCGTGGTGCCCGTTGGTTCACTGATGTGAACGCGACGGAGGTGTAGGTTGCATTCTGAATGCGTCGGTAGTGGGGGTCGCGTTCTGGTTGCCGCCGCTGGGGTCGACGTCTGCATGTGCGCCGCGTGTCGCGCATGGAGTGGAGCTTGCTGACGTCAGGATTGGGAAGGCGACGCCCTAGTCCATCGCAATCAGGTCGCGATGGGAAGGTACGTCGCGATTCTAACCACTGTTCGATTTTTAAGAAGGTTGGCCGAACAGAGCTTTCACAAGTTCTGCTCGACCAGGGGAGGAGCTGCTGCGGGCGATTCGGCGTTCCGGCGTGGTGTTCGACACGCTCTCGACGCGAGGACGTCGCGAGGAGTGGGGGAAATGCCGCGCCATGCATGGATTGTGCGTTCTTCGTGAAAGTAGGGAGTTCTACCTTGATTTGTTGTGTAGATTGCATATTGGCTTGTTTACTGCTTTTAAAACAGTTGATACCATGTCTAGGAGGTGAAATGAGCATGACAACTGAGTTGAAACGAGATTTAGGGTGGTTTGCATGGAAGATCCAGAGATGGTTCCCGGATTAGGGCTTTTGCCTGAGAAGGCGACAGACTCTGCTGTCGCGACTAGATCGCGACAGGTCGACCCGTCGCGACAGGATTTCTTATCGCGTCATATCCTGGTGTCGCGATTAGAAGGCGGTCATGGCCTCTATCGTGATCACAGCCGAAGGTTTTGCTTTGCATGCTATTGATGTTTTGGTTATTCGATTATCGTTTAATTATTGTGCATGGCAATGCTAATGATGCCTTGGCACTTGTAGCGCTCAGTGAGCATGGTTAGTGTGTCATTTGTGTGTGGTTTACGTGTTTAAGGGTGGTGCTCATGAAGTGAGCATGCTTTTACATGATGTTTATATAGTTTGAGTGTTGTGCATGAGTATGCATGGCTAGTGGTTGATATTGTGATTATTGTAGTATAGTTGGTATAGCTAGTATGAGGTGATCGGGCAGTGAAGGTTCACATATGAACCCAGCCCTAGTCTATTAAGGTCTTTTAAAGAGTATTATAATGATATACATGTTAAGTAATGTGTATTGCCGTAGAGGTCACAGGGTGACCAATGAGAGGCAAGGTTGGGTGTATTGTTGTGATATATGTATGTATTAGTGTGAGATGGTTTGGAGGTCACATGGTGACCAATGATAGGCCAGGTATGGTTAACTTCCATGATTTATGTGTGTGTTGTGTAGAATAGCTTGTGGGTCACGAAGTGACCAGGTCAAGCTAGTTCTTACGTTTGTATCATGGATTGTAATAAAGATTATATGAGTTTATGATGTGATTAGTGCGTTTCCGAGTTTGGTGGTCTGGCGCCTATTCCGGAATGCCTCTTCAGTTGAGAGCCCCAGGTTTTGTGTGAGCCAGGCACGTGAGTGTGCTCGGGGCTTGTCCCGGTGCAGTGGTACCGTCGAGGTCTTGTCGTCTTCCTGGACACCCTCACTCTCGGGGAGAGTTGTCGTCCGGCTGAGGGAAAGACGGCAGTGGGACAGTGACTTGTGAGAGTTTGTGTTTAGTCACTTGTAGCGCACTCGTAGCTGGGGGTTACGGACACCAGTAGACGTACTGGGCCCTGGCTAGTCCTGTTACCAGTGCCTCACATTAGAGAGCTCAGGCCAGAGTCTCTAAAGGTGCCAGGCATGGGCCTACAGGGTGTGTGACCTATAGGTTGTGGTGGTTTGGTTGGTCTCCACAGTTCTTTGGCTTTACTTGTGTTGTGGAGCTGTAGTTGGACCTTACGTCCGTGACTGTGAGACTGAGAGGTAGTTCTTGTGTTGTGTTGTCCGGGTTGGATACTGGCGTCATGAACCAGTAGTCTGTCCTGTGTGGTGGCGTCGTGCTTTCTGACTCGTGCTTTGCTATTGGCTATAGCGTGTGTTAGTTGTAATTTTACCGTTAAGGTTTGCCATGGTGTTGGCACGGTGGTTATTGTGGTTAGTGAGCAGAGACTCACTGGTTGTGGTTTGTTTGGTAGTGGTGTGCCCTCGTGGTGGCACAATTGTGTTTGTGTTCCGTGGTGTGTTTGTGTTCCGTAGTGGTACCTTGTGGTAGTAGGTACCTGTACTCTTTGTGGGTACTTGTTTCTTGTAGTACGTTAAGTACTGGCCTTTTCAGGTGGTGAGGTGGAGGTCATGCGGTGAGACCTTCCACTTGTTGAGTTTTACCTTTTCTCGGGTAAGTTTCCGAATATGATTTAGTGTGCGATGGATTGGCATCGTGGTAGCCAGTCCTGTTTCTTTAGTATGACATTCAATATATCGTGATTTAAGGGTATATGGGATTAGCACTTGGTTAGCAATCCTGTTACTCACATGTTTAGAGGCTTTCCAGTGAAGCTAGTAGCTTAGGCAATGCTTTGCCTGTGTGGCTTACAGTTTAGGCGACCAGCTGTTGTGGTGGTGTGCCTGTGAGGCTTGTGGCCTAGGCTTTCCAGTTATTGGGCAGACTAGTAGCGTGGTGCTAGTTCTGCCGTTGTCTCATCTTATTTCCAGAATTAGTGTGAATTGATATAATTACGCTTTATTGTGAGCATGAAATGGTTTGGCTTCCGGTGTTGCCAGTGAGACCCGTTGGGGTTGAGGTTCTTCTGCGTTGTGTGTTGTTTTAGGTGGTTCCCTACTGAGCCAGTGACTTGTTGAGGCTCACTCGCTTACAGTTCTTTTCAGGGTTTACCGTTGGTGTCGCTTGAGGAGGTGTTGTGATAAACTTGTACCACCAGTAGTAGTGTTAGTACAGTTTTGTGAGCTGGTGCTCCCTCGGGGTATGCCCCAGGTAGTTGTACTCTTTTTTATTTGGACATGTAATAATGTAATGGGACAATTGTAAATTGTATAACCAGATATGAGCACATATCTTTTCTTGTGTCTCTTACTGTTATGGTTTGTCTTTTATATTCTTCCTGGACACGCGTACGAGCTATCCCTTGCGAGACTTCGGTCCGTTCGCGGGAGATAGATCTGGGTATGGACCCTTATTGGGTATAAATATTCAGGGCCATTACAGAAAAGGTTCTTTGGATGTGTGGTCTTGCGCGTGGGCGATTATGAGGGAATCATTCTCGTACCTTTGCCTAAAGGTTAACTTCTCTTATATAGGCCTAGGACTTGAAGGGTCCGAACACATCCTCCACAAATGTTATTTGGGGGGTGCGATTGTTGAGTTCCCAAGACGGGATTTGTCTATTCGAGAAGTCCTCTGGGGTTTTGCATCATGACTGCTCCAAGTTACGGGAGGGCATGTCGCGCCGTCCCATTGAATGTTGTTGGAAGACTAAAGGTCGTTTATCATGATTGCCTTTCGTAGGTACCGAACAGGAGCCCGTGGACTCACTCGGTGAGGCTGTCCGATATTCAGTGGCCTTTTGCTATTCGGCGTTCGATGCGGCCAAGCTTGGAGTTGCCTGGAGGCCTCCAGGAGTGGATCTTGTTCAGTGTCCGAAGACACGTGGCTGAATAGCTGTTGCTCTGGGTCCTGGATGGTACATGATGGGCCTATGAGCCTAGGAGGCCAGAAATGGCCTCTAAACTTGCCCCCTCCTCTCTCAAGTTTGCTCAAATGTGACTTAAGTGCTCGAGAGGGGAAATGACCACCCGACGTCGTCCTTTTGCATTAAATGTGATGCGGGCCGTGACAGGATGTACAGCTGTTGACGACACCACCAAAGTTTATTCAAGGTTCCTATTTAATGATGATAGAAGAGATATGAAGTGACTAGGGGGCTCGAGCGGGTTGTTCGAGCGGGCGAACCACCATTTTGATTCTTCAAATTTCGTGCCTCTTCTTCCTTATAAGCAAGGGAAGATATGAGAGCACCTTATGCTTTTCTGCTTCAAACATTTCATTCTGATCTTCACCGCTAGCTTCCTTGCTTCTCTTCATCTTCTCATTTGTTCGCTCATTCCTTCTCCGACTCCGGCATCGATGGCACAGAGGGAGGGAAAGGTTGTTGTTGTTGTAGAGGCGAGTGGATGACCGTCAACAGGGACAAAGGGCCTAAAGTACCAGTCCTTCGAGGGCCTCCATGAGCGATTTCATATTGGAGAGGAATATGAGATCATCTTGATGCGAGAATACCAAACATACCTAACAGACAAGCCCGGCTGCTTCGTGCTTTCCCTGGACCTCCTAGAAGCAGGGTTCTGACTACCTGTGCTGGAGATCGCCAAGGATCTGCTCAATGCTTGGAAGATCGCCCTCGTTCAACTGACGCCGAACTCGTGGCAGACGATCTTCATCTTCTACATCATGTGCCATAAGCGCGAGATGCCATTCTCATCTGATCTCTTCCGGAATCACTTCAGCCTAGCATCATCTTCACATTCCAGATACGACATCATGTACACTAAGCACTTCCCGAACAAGATGTAGGTCAATTTCTCCCCCCTCCTTTCTAACAATAAGGGGTGGACCGGCTGGTTCTTCTTCATCGGCCTAAAGAAAGGGATTGGCCCCTCAGAGTGGGGAATTTCTGTTTGAGTCAATGAGCTGCTGAAGAAGATGGACGTTACCCCCTTCCTCATTCAAGACTTGGCCAAGGCCTCCTTTGAACTATCGAAGGTGATTTTGTCCAAGGCCAAGCTACTACTGACCAAATACAAGCTTGTTAAGTACAAGCTGAGCCACCTATGGGGTGAGTTTTTTCTTTCGTCCTTTGCCTCGTCTGGTTATAGGATCTTTCTGACTTGTTTGATTTTTCCTACAGATGCTGTGGAGGAGTCCTCTGGTCGGAACCAGAAGGACCAGGCCTTGTTTGCCAAATAGATCCCCGTCAACTTGTATTTAACATACATTGACGAGGACACGCCGACAACCGAGGTGGACGGCACCAGCACCGTCGTCGGGAGTTAGTCTTCTGGGCGGAAAGCATTGAAGATTAGTTTGCGGAAGGAGGCTGTGACCCAAAGGAGGGAGGCCGACAAGTGGACACAGGAAGAGGAGGAAGATGCTGCCCCCCCCCCCCCCCCCCCCCCCCCCCAACTCCGGCTTTGGAAGAGGAAGAAGCTGGTAAAGGCGGCCGAGAAGAAGAAGTCGAGGATCACGATGGCAATCACAGAGCTTCCATCCACCGGGGCGATGCTCAAAGAGGTGGGCCATCCTGTCGGTGGTGAAATGGTTGTCGTTGATGATGACCTAACAGATGAAGGCTCAACTGTGGAGCCGATCAGGGCATTGGAGCCCTCCACATCCACTGAAAGAAGCGGGGCGACGGCAGCCATGGAGGAGGCGTCAATCGTGGAGCTCGCCCTAAGGGTGCTAGAGCGTCCTCCAAAGAGGTGTCGGCCTTGGCCTCTGTTGTGGAGGTGCAAGCGGCGGCATTTGTGGCGGAGCAGGCGATCGTGGTTCTCGCCGAACAATCGGGGGGACCATGGAGAGGCGATGATTTTGCAAGGGGTGCCTGTAAGGGTTGCCAAGGACGTGGAGGCCACAACGGAGAGTGCAGTTGCTGATAATAAGGCTGAAGAGCCGATAGCTTCTCCCGCACAGACCTTCAGGATGAATGATGCAAGGGCAGAGTTAGATGAAGACCATGTACCCTTGACAAGGGTGTCTGGAGGTGGCTTTGGAGCACCTCCGAGCGGGTCCTTACCCCAGGGCCCTGCCCCCCTGTCCTACCGTCGAGCAGTTGGAGGTGCTTCTGCATACCAATGGGAAAGCACGGAAGATTATGCGACGAGGGTAGGCGAAGTTTCTTCTACAAGAGGAAAGCTCCAATGTCGACATTGATGAGCTCGTGTGCGACATGTGCGGTCGGTGGAGACGCTTCAGAAACTGGCTTCGTGAGCGCAGCTTCAACAGATCCTCTGGGATGCCGAGATTATGGCTTCGGCAGACCGTGAGGAGCAGAGTCACCACCGTGAAGCCGAACAATAGAAGGAGATTGACTACCTTCGCGCTATGTTGAAGGCTTCCTAGCTGAAGCTCGCTGCTGCCGAAGTTGAGAAGGGTGCCCTTGCCGAAATACTCCATGAAGCCGAGGCTCGGGGAGCTTCCGAATACAAGGCCGGGCTTGAGTTCCAGAAGGATTTGGAGCAGTATGGTGCAACTTGCTACGAGGTTGGCCTTGACGTTGGCGACCGCCGAGGTCGTCAATGGGCCTCCTTGGAGTATGCCCGCGAAGCTTTTGAGGCCGCCGGCAAACTTGGGACCCTCACTTTGATGGGGTTCATTTTGCTAGCTTCCAACCGGGGAGGATGCATCCGAACACCGAAGACGTTGGTCCTTCTTCATCCGTGCAGAACCCTTAGGCCTCGCCCCTTTTTTTGCATGTAAATTGCCCTTCTGGGCTGTGTAAACTTTTGTTCATAAATGACAAAAAGGTGTTTCCCTTTTACAATTCTTTCGTTTCGTGCCAAGTTTTCTTCGAACCAAATCGAAATTCGTTGGGGTATTTGGGGCTTTTAGGTGCCGTGTAAGCCTTCCGAGCTGAAGAGCTTAGAAGAAGCCCGGGGTTGTACCGAACACCCTAAACCCTTCTCCCCCAACTGGTAGGAAAGAAAGAAATGGAGAAAAAGCAACTATTCTTTTGATAAAAGAAGATACAAGAGGCTCTTACTAATAATAGGCCTTTAGGTTTGAAATGTGCTAGGTTCTAGATATGGTCTCGTTGCTAAGGGTAGACAGCTTGTAAGAATCTTTACCGAGAACCTGGATGACTTTATAAGGTCCTTCCCATTTCGGGGTGAGCTTGCCTGTTTCTCTTCGGGGATCTAAAACTGAGCAACGGTGCAACACCAGGCCACCTTCAAAGAAGCGTCGTTCCCGAACCCGGGAGTTGTAGTATTGCGCAAGTCATTGTTGATAGGAGACCAACCTTATACTAGCGTCGTTTTGCCGTTCACCGAGCATGTCCAGGTTTTTCCTTAGCACGCGATTGTTGGCTACTTCATCGAAGTGATTTGTTTTGAGTGTTGGGAGAGCGACTTCCAAGGGTACCACAGCTTCTGTGTCGTAGGCCAAGTGGAAGGGAGTCTCTCCAGTACCTACTCGAGCAGTTGTTCGACGACACCAAAGGACATTGGGTAATTTTTCTATCCATGAACCCTCTGCAGCTCCGACCCTCATGCGTATCTCGTGCAGCAATGTTCGGTTGGCATTTTCTACCAAACCGTTTGCCTAGATATGTGCTACCGAAGTGAAGTGATTGTAGATACCAAGTTCTGAGCACTTTTGCGACGACCCTCTTTATACCGGTACGGTTATACCAACCCACGTCGGTATAGTGAGCGTCATCACAGTGGGATATTTACCCAACAATGACATTCAGCTGAGATACACGTGAATATAAGAACAGAGTAGTGGAAGTAAAAGAACCATTGTCTTCATTCATTCATCATCCACATTTAACATACCTGATTTGATAACATTTAAAGAACTAAAGGTCCACATAATTCAAATTGCTGAAAATTAAATACATAAATGTCCACACTTTTACATTTGTCCATGATAATGCTATTACAATGTTGCAATTACATACATCAAAATGCTATAGTCACAACTAAGCTCCACAAAATAGCTACTCCCCGCGCTCGGAGTCGCTCTCCACGGTCTCCTCCAAAGGTGTGTCACCTACTACACCTGTACGCCGAAGCAAGTAGTGAGTCTAAAAGACTCCACAAGTATTCTACACATACCGCACATGCACATATCATGGTAGGTTTTACATACACATTCATAAGACACAACATGTAGCATGCTTGACATTTAATTTTTCAACCTATCATGGTGAATCTACAATTTAAACACATGGACTATGCTTTCAGATTTCCTAAAATAGAATCACCTATCACATGCTTTCTATTCATTCCTCACATAGAAATTCTACCTTTAACCAACTAAGACATGAAAACCATTAACATCAATTTCCGAACATGTATGAAAGGAAACATACCTAACATGGAATCTACACATTCCTACGCATATACATAACCATTTTACATGCTTTAAGCTTGCTGGTTTTACATGCTTTAGCAACCGTAATCTAACACATGAGAGTTACAACAACGATTTAAATCACAACATGTGAACAATCAAGCATGGAAGTTGTTTATATATGCTTAACAATTATCCCTAGCATGGATTCTAGGCATTTTGCATACATAATCATGATCATAACATAGTAAAGCTACTGTTTAAGCATGATTTCAGATTGTCATAACATGGATTACAAACTCACATCCTCACATTTGGTTTCACGTTTTTACACAATTTCGAATTCGCATAATTCACACTTTACACATGCACTTTTACACATTGTTCACATTCACATTTTTCACATGAACACATACACATTTACACATTCCCATTTAGTGCCGTGACACATAGTCCAAACCACCAAAGAAGGACACAACACATCACATCACATAGACGCCATCTAGGCAATACAATGGCGACTCTTGGACTGTGCAGACCGGGAGAACAAGTCTCCACCCTAACCAGTGGTACTTGTCCACCTCCAGGATTTCCCCCTAATGCCCTTAGGGTCACTACACATTGAACCTTCTCAGGGAGACTTTTCCCTGATACGGTTCCACTGCCCTCTGCGGAAGCAGTGTCACATTTGGCACAAGTTACACATTACACATTTGTACCGATTTTAACACATAGGTTTACACATGTCACTCTCATTTCATTCACTTTCTCACTCACATGCACACTTCTCTGTTTTTCCTAACATGGCACTACAATTACAGAAGTTTAGCACTCAGGAAAATTCACTAATCAGGTTGCTATATACAAAATCAAATCATTTTACGAAGGCATACATTAGTTTCACATTTTTACATAGAAAATTCATATTGCATCATATACTAGTCCAAATGACCTGAAATTTTAACCACATGCTAATTTCGGGTTTAGAATCCCACATGCAAATTTTCAGATTTTTCTAACCTAAAACGTAATTACAGAAAATCTGACATCAAATTCACATGCTATTCACAATTTAAGTTAGCATGGAGTTGAATAACAATCACAAGTTTTACAACCCACTGTCTGTGCCCTAGCATGCATAGAGCCACATGATTTATTCCCGAACTTATTGGGCAATACACAATTTACGGAAGATTTATCGTGACCTACGCATGATTTCTATTTTCCAAAACAGAAAATTCAATAATTCATACAAGCATGGAAAATTCCAGAAACTCAGAGTATAGACAGGGTTGTACATACATGGTCTAACAAAATTAGGGCAACATGATTTTACCACGGATTATCAGGATAATGGTGGGAACATACACATGAACATTCTTCCACATGCTTTCAAATATGTAAATAAGCTCTACCATCCACGAAATAAGAGTACATTCACATTCCCATCCATCACATTAGCTAGTATACATAGCATATAAGAGATTACATTATATCCTCATCGTGAAACATATCGAAATTAGTCATATAGAAGGGTAGAACAGCTTGCTGTTCTGCTCAGAAGAACTTAGCGGCAAGCTGTGGCCGCTAATTCAATGTCAACGGCATAATCGCTGGACGCTAAGCATGATCTTAGCGGCAAGGGATATTGCCGTTAATGTCAGGTCTGTGCAAAACACAGACCCGAGCTCCAAAGATGGGGTGAATTTGAGGGTCTAGGACACGAGGGAAAATACATAAAAATAGTAAAACCATCCTAGACACATACAGGGACGTTATGGGTGGGTACTTGCCTCTTGTAAAAACTCCAAAGGGATCAAAGGTGGTGGTGAAGCTCTCCTTGGGCAGTCCCAAGAAGCCTCCAATGACACCTTCCTCCAGGTTCTTGACTGATGTAGACACCAAGGAGAAGTCGGGGAAGCCTTCCCTGATGCTCCAGTTGTCTCCCAGTCGTTGTAGATGGCCGGATGTAGCTCCAAATCCCCAGATCTAAGCTTGCAAAACCAGGTCTTTCTCACAGAACTAGGGTTTCTTCTTCTTCTCTTTGCAAAGAGCCAAAGAGGGGTTTTCTGGTTGCAAAGAGGGTTTGTATATAGAGGAGAGGAGCTCTCCTCTCACACAGGTCAGACAAGAGGGCCATCAGACCGTTGGAGACAGCTCCCCAATAGGTGAGCTAGCTTGCTCCCGGAATTCTGGGCTCTGCAACGCATGCAGGTCAGAGAAGTTGGCGTCCACATCGCTGGACGCTGGACTTAGTGTTGGCGTCCATAGGGTTGACGCCTACACAACACAAGCGTCCATTGATATTGACGCCAATCTGGCCTTCGGCCAGAACTCCAAAACATGCAGAAACCATGCACATTTTACACCTATATACATGCCATATGTATACGTTATCATGTACACACTACCATCATACAATTCATACACTATTTACATTTAGTTTATACACATGCATGCAATAGTATACTACTAGTACTTACGCAAATAGTTACATACGTACATACACAACATGAATTATTTACATGCAATACAATAATGCAATAAAATTCGAGGGCCTTACAACTTCTGTTTGAAGAACGCGCTGTCAAACTGCTTCCCATTGTCAGTGGTGAACACTTTCAAGACGTCGAACCGACAAAGGATGTTTTTCCATACGAACTTCCAAGTTGTCTGATCGGTGATAGTGGCAACGGGTTCAGCTTCAATCCACTTGGTGAAATAATCGATGGAAACTAAGAGGAACTTCTTGTTGCCCAGCTAACTAGCCCAGAGGGGGGGGGTGAATGGGATATTAAAATTAATGAGTACTTAAAACCTGTTCACAGAAAAGTCACAAAAACACACTTTGCATATTGTTAGTGTTAGTGACGGAAAAATCAAACACACAAAAGTAATCACACGGCACAGAGACTTATCCTGGTTCGGATCTCCTCTCCTTAAGAGTCCTACGTCCAGTCCCTGAGCAATACCTCAAGATTTCACTAACAAGGGTATAGTTCCCCTTAAGGACACTACAGCACCCAGCACCCCAGCTGGTCTTCCTTCAACTGAAGGGAACAACACCCTAGATACCCCACCAGGTCTTTCTTCACAACCAAAGGGAACAACCACAAGAGAATGTATCAAAGAGATGATGCCCTTAGATCAAGTTTATAGAACACCGCTTGATCTGAAGTAAGAACTGAGAAGAAGAGATCTACAATCAAGGACTCTTCTCAGACCAAAAGGTTTCTCACAGATCTGAACTTAGCACAGAGAGCAAGAGCTAAGACTAATGGGAGTTTTTGCTTGGCTCTAAGAAAAGCTTGCAGAAGGTTGAAGGTGTTATCACTTCTTGTTATCTAACCGTTCTCCTTCATATATATATATATATATATCATCTTTTGAAATTCGAACGTTGAAGTGCCCGTTGTCTCTATGCATAAGTGTACGTTAGACTGCTTGACACTTGGAAGCTTCCAGTCAAGAGTCCTTTATCATTTTGTGCACACAAAGAGAGAGACGATCTTTTGTAATCTTCTTTGGCTTCCATTTTGTCCAACGTTGTATGACGGTTGCTGTCAGAGACCTGCACATACTTAAGGCTTGAACAATGGACAACTAAGCTGTCTCTTGTTGTCAGTCATCGTTAGATTGATTTTATACAGAAGTAGAAGTTCCATTCTGTTCTTCTAAAAAGATGTTTGCAGAATAAGCATGAGAATGGAAGATATTGTCTGCATGCATGCAGTGATACGTACTATTGTAATAAATGCACAACTGTCAGAAAGATATGCGTGAAGACTTTGACTTTTCAACGTTTTCAAAAATTAGCTCGAAAATCAAATCGTTATTTTTCACGAAATCGTTATATGCATGACTTATGAAATCGTTGTGCAAATGAGTGAATCGTTATGCAATCATAAGTAAATAGATGTATACACAAATCGTTATATATATTAATAATCCAATCATTGTAAGCTAATCGTTGTGAAATGTATCGAATCGTTACAGTGACCAAGTCGTTATGTAACTTGATGAATCATTACAGTGACAGAGTCGTTATGTAACTTAGCGAATCGTTATGAGAGCAAATCGTTGTGATCACTTAACAAATCGTTATGATCACTTAAGAAATCGATATGAGACCAAATCGTTATGATCACTTAACGAAATCGATGTGAGACTAAATCGTTATGATCACTTAAGAAATCGATATGAGACCAAATCGTTATGATCACTTAACGAAATCGATGTGAGACCAAATCGTTATGATCACTTAAGAAATCGATATGAGACCAAATCGTTATGATCACTTAACAAAATCGATGTGAGACCAAATTGTTATGATCACTTAAGAAATCGATATGAGACCAAATCGTTATGATCACTTAACGAAATCTATGTTATAAGAAAATCGATGTGATCACAAGAGAAATCGTTATGATAGCAAATCGTTATGTCTACTAAAGAAATCATTGTGATAGCAAATCGTTATGATTACTAAAGAAATCGTTACGAATACTTAACAAATTGATGTGAGGGCAAATTGTTGCGATCACTTAACGAATCGATGTAGCTTTGATGAAATCGTTATGACTTACAGAGAATCGATGTGGACTTAGACAAATATTGATGCTTTGAACTCTTACTGTTGTAGTGTGATGAATACTTACTTGATTGACTTGTTTTCCCTTGGTTTATTTCCTGTGATTAGACTTCATAGAAAGTATGTTAGTAACCTTTATCATAGTTTTGTTAATCACCAAAATAGATATGTAATTTATTTAAATTACATGGGGATAAGCTGACCATCACTTCTTCCTGCCTTGGGCCTCTGGGAAGGGTCCCATAATGTCTATTCCCCACCGAGCAAAGGGTCACGGTTCTAAGAGGGAATGTAGTTGTTCGGAAGGCTGATGGATAAGCTAACCAAACTTCTAACATTCTAGGCACTTCTTTACATAGGACAGACAATCCTTTTGCAGTGTGGGCCACCAGAACCCCACTCGGAGGATGCTGTGGGCTAGAGTCCTTCCGCCCAAGTGGCTACCGCACAAACCCTCATGCACCTCTTCTATTGCCGGTGTCACTTTAGAGGGACTGAGGCACTTCAAAAGAGGTTTGGAGAGGTAGATCTGACCTTCGACGATAGTGAACCTTTGGCTTCGCAATCGAACCCGATGAGCCTTAGCCTGATCGGAAGAAAGCTCTTCTCGAAGGAGGTAGGCTAGAATAGGATCCTTCCAGCTCGGAGCTTGTTGGATGATCTCTATGACCGCAACGTCTATCTCAATGCTCGACGATGCGAGCTCTTCGATGAATACAGAATGGGAGTGAGTGTTGTCACCCGAAGATGCTAGTCTGATGAGTGCATCCGCTTGTATGTTCTGTTCTCGCGGGATGTGTACTACTTCGAAGTAGAGGAAGCCATCTATCTGGCACTTTACTTGCTGAAGGTATTGCGCCATACGGGACTCCCTTGCTTCAAACTGTCCGTTGACCTGACTGGTGATGAACTGTGAGTCACCAAAGGCCTATAATCGAAGTGCGCCAAGGTGTTTGGCCATCCTGATTCTGGACAACAACACTTCATGTTCGGCCACATTATTGGAGGTGGCGAAGCAGAATCGAAGGGCGTATTAGAATTCCAGCCCTACACCACTCCCTATGACGCATGAGGACCCATCCACATAAAGCTCCCACAGTGGTTCCTCCATCAGTGGGGGGTCCTTCTCAGTAGGGAGTGTGCATTTCGCTAAGAAGTCTGCAAGCTCCAAAGCTTTGATAGTAGTTCTTGGGTGGAAGTTGATATCAAAATCTCCGAGCTTAATGGCCCATTTAATGAGCCACCCGAAAGCCTTTAGATGCTATAAGATTAGCTTTAGCAGTTGATCGGTTAATACCGTGATTGGATGGGCTTGGAAGTAAGGCCTCAGCTTCTGCGCAGCTGTGATGAGCGCCAAAGCGAGCTTCTCTGCTCAGGGTATCTCCTTCTTGCCTCTTGTAGCACCTTGCTAAGGTAATACACCAAATGCTGGACTGTTGCCTCTTCTCTAATCAAGACCACACTGATGAAATGTTCGATGATTGATAGGTACACGAAGAATTGTTCTCCTTGAACCAATTTTGAGAGAACCGATGGAACAACGAGGTATTTCTTTAGCTCAGTGAAAGCTGCTTCACAGTCCTGAGTCCACAATACTTCCCCTCTTGCAGTAAGGCCCCTTTAGGGACTCGCAGAAACTGAAGAAGGGAAAGCATCTCTTTGCTGCTCATGAGACATGAACCGGATGAGCTTGTATTGTACAGAGACATTGCAAGGTTTCTGCTTCATATTGTACCTTGGAAAGGTGTTGGTGTGGTTAGTGTTCGGGCGGGTCTCTAGCAACATGTTGTCGACGTAGACCTCCATGTTGCACCCAATCTGGTGTTTAAACATCTTGTTGCCCAACTGTTTATATGTTGCGCCTACGTTCTTTAACCCAAACGTCATCCTTGTGAAGCAGTAGAGGCCGAGGTCGGTCACGAACGTCGTGGCGTCCTGATCTGGGGGATGTATACTAATCTGGTGATAACCAGAGTAAGCATCAAGAAAGCTGAGGAGTTCGTCCCTAGACGTTGCATCTACCAGCTGGTCAATACGCGGCAAAGAGAAGTTATTTTTCGGCGTTGCCTTGTTAAGATCCTTGTAGTCCACGCATACCCGCCACTTTCTATTCACTTTGCGGATGAGGACTACGTTGGAAACCCATATTGGATACAGGGCTTCTCGGAGGTGACCGGTCGACCAGCATTTGGTGACGTGATCGTGGATCACGGCCTGTCATTCTTGGTTGATAGGACGCCTCCTCTGCTGCACAGGTGGCACCTTCGGATCTAGATTCAAATGATGAGTAATCACTTCCGGAGGAATGCTGGGCAGCCCATCATCCGACCACGCGAACGCGTCCTGGTTTGCGAGTAAAAATGCTTTATAGTGGAGTTGCTCGGCTTCTAGTAGTAACGCCCCAATGTAGAGGATGTGTTCGAGGTATTCATCAACTTGGATTGGCAGCAGGTCCTTGGCGGGCGTTCCTCGACTGGTTGAACCCTCCTCAATAGATGTGGATGAAACCACCGGGTCTTCTACTGCGGGTTGCTTGTCTCTTCATGAGAGAACATAACACCTCCGAGACTTGTGCTGGCTTCCGAGCACCTATCCCACGCCATGAAGAGTGGGGAACTTCATCTTTTGGTGTAGGGATGAAGGAACGGCCTTAATACGCTCGATCAGACCTCGTCCGAGGATGGCGTTGTAGCCTGGCATGCATTTGACCACCAGAAACTCCACCATCTTGGTCACATTCTTCGGTGTCATTCCCAGAGTAATGGGCAGATGGATCCGACCCATTGGTTGAACTGAGACTCTAGAGAATCCGAACAAAGGTGTTTCTACCGGGGACTGTTGTTCGGTTTTCAAACCCATCAACAAGCAACAGTCATAAGATAATACATCAGGGGTGCTTCCGTTATCCACTAAAATACGATGCACATTAAACGATTGATGGTGGCTGAGACCACCAGCGCATCAGTGTGGGGAGTCTTAAATCCTACAAGATCGTTATCTGAGAAGGTGATGACCTCCTCGGGTCATGCGTGTGCTGGGTTGAGAGGATATAGACTGGGCCGCGGTGTAGGGATCGCTCCACTTGATGTATCCTTCTAGCGTAATCACGTCGACTCTGGTTGCTCTCACCGCCCGCACTTGGACCTCCCGCGATTATGTTGATCTCCTGCCCATTTGGTTCGTTGTTTATGGGTTGTTTGGGGGTCCTTTCTCGGTGCCTCTGGCGGTCCTCATTACAGTGCACGTAGCACCCAAGATAACCGTGCTTGATAAGAGATTCAATCTCGTCCTTGAGTTGGCAGCATTTGGAGGTGTCATAGTCGTGGTCACGATGAAAGCGACAGTACTTGTCGGAGTTGCGCCTACGGGGATCCGAGCGCATCCTGGCGGGCCACTGAACATACTGCTCATCCAGGATCTCAGCCAAGATTTGTTCAGAGGCCACCAAGAGTGGAGTATATTCAGTGTACTAGTGTGACCTACGCGGGAATCTTCGTTGTGACGCCCTCTCTTCCGATCTTGGTCAGAACCGCTGTCGAAAGGCCTCTTTTTGTCAGTGAAGTCACCCTGGTCACCTGGCCAACGGTGAGGCTCTCCTTGCATGCAGCGTGGCATTGGGCGGTTGATAGGAGCTCTGCCAAAGTTGCTGGTTGTTGCACCCTAGCGTTCGTTGGAGAAACCTTTCGCGTGTGCCCTAAATGAGAGAACTAGTGGCGAGAGGGACATCCAGACATGGGATGCACAAGGCTTCTCCCTGGAACCTTCTTATGTAGTCCCAGAGGGATTCACCCTTCTTTTGCCACATGGCCAACAGAGAGGCCGCCGTGCGGGGTTGTGATCTTCCGCCCAAGAAGTTGTCGCGAAAGGACTTCTTTAACTGGTGGAAGGAGGTGATGGAGCCCACTCGGAGGGTTTTGAACCAGGCTCGGGCGGTCTCCTTCAAGGTGGCCGGAAAGGCCTGGCACTTTGCTGCGTCTGATGCTTTATGGAACACCATGTGTAACTTGAGCCCGTGGATGTGGTCTGCCGGGTCAGTGGTGCCATCGTAGGGTGCGATGGAAGGCAAAGGCATCTTCGGCGATACCCGGGCTTCTAGGATTTCCACTGCGAAGGGGGAGTGGAAGTCTAGTTCATCATTCTTCGACACCCTGTCCCCTGCCCCTATGGACCATTGCGTCCATTTGGCGGGCACGGTCCATCATCCGCCGCTCCAGGGTCAACTACACGCCGGAGCCTTCTTGCCAGCTTCGAGTCGGAGTGTGCGGAGCCTTCCCATCAGGAGCCGTGGGAATTTGCGCACACTACTGAGCGAGGAGGAGGTGGGGCCATAGCATACCTACGGGGTGATTCCGCTCGTCGCTCCAGTGTCAGGCTAACGTACGGGACCTGCTGCGATCGGCGGGCTGATTTCGCACAACATTCTAGAGTCAGGCGTGCCGACGAGGCTGATCGTGGCCGTCAGACTAATTCTATCTGTTGCTCAGTCATCTGGGGGGCCGGTGGGACCGACTGCATTGCCAACTAGGCCTAAATCCCCTGGAAGACTCCCACCAGCTGCTGGAGTTGTCCTCGAAGCTCCTCTACCTCTTGGGCCAAGACTAGGGCATCGGTCGTAGGTATGTCAGGGGCAGCTCCGGCGGCGATTGCATTGTCCTTGATAGGAGGGGCTTGATTGCGAGATTCTTCTCGCAAATAGTGAAATCGCGTTGCTGGATCTTGTGATTCTGATGAGAGTATCGCCCACGAACCATGACTGTTGTTCTTTCCCACAGACGGTGCCAAAATGTGGAGAAGTTTTTCGTTGTTCGGTAATGGGCCAAACAGATTCCCCACTTAGAACAGGGAGAGAATGGTTGCCATTTTGGACGATGACCCGCAAGACCAGATGACATCAGGGGGACCCGGTCGATGGACCGAGGGAACCCTCCGATGCCTAAGTCAGAGATTACTATAAAGTAGGGCGTGAAGGAAAGGGTTCATTGGATGTGTGGTCTCGCGCATGGGCGATTGTGAGGGAATCATTCTCGTACCTTTGCTTGAATGTTAACTTCCCTTATATAGGCCTACGACTAGAAGGGTCCAGACACGTCCTCCACGAATGATATTTGGGGGGTGCGACTGTTGAGTTCCCAAGATGGGATTTCCCTATTCGAGATGTCCCCTAGGGTTTCGCATCGTGGCTGCTCCAAGTTATGGGAGGGCGTGCCGCGCCGTCCCATTGAATGTTGTTGGAAGACTTAAGGTCGCTCATCATGATTGCCTTTCGTAGGTACCGAACAAGAACACGTGGACTCGTTCTGTGAGGTTATCCGGTGTTCGGTGGCTTCCTACTGTTCGGTGTTCGGTGCGGCCAAGCTCGGAGTTGACTGCAGGCCTCCAGGAGCGGTTCTTATTCAGTGTCTCAGGACACATGGCTGAATAGCCGTCTCTCTAGGTCTTGGTTTGGCCATGATGGGCCTATGGGTCTAGGAGGCCAAAAATGGCCTCTACACTTGCCCATGTTTCCTTCAGCGTGCGATTGTTGGCTATTTCATTGAAGTGATTTGTTCGGAGTGTTGAGAGAGCAACTTCTAAAAGTACCACAGCTTCTATGCCATAGGCCATACACACACACACACACACACACACACACACACACAATATATATATATATATATATATATATATAATATACAGAAATGCTGGGTGCGGCGGTGCGGCCCCGCCGCACCCCAGCGCAGCCGCGGAGGGGATCCAGCGGCTGCTAAAAAAAAAAAAAAACAAAAAAAAAATTGGGCGGGCAGCGCTGCCGCTGGATGGTGATCCAGCGGCAGCGGCTGGGTACGGCGGGTCGCACCGCCGTACCCCAGCATCACTTATATATATATATATATTACACATTTTATTGAGCCAAATAACATATAACCTGGTTAGTTAGGATGTTCTATCTTTTTGTCTAAATCACTTGATTAATAATTAAATTGTATAAACACATACATTATAAGACTGGACAGATGTTAGGCAGTGAGGAAGCCGCCCATATGAACAAGTCACATCATACAGATTTGCCTGGATTTTTATTTCTCCAGGAACTCTTCAGCTGCCCTGATGGCTATTGGCTTTGGTGTCTATCCTGTCAGATAGCTACTTCATTAATACAAGACCCTTTGAAGTATTAGATACCATGCTACATTGAGATATTTTAAGTGTGGATATGTTGGTGAAGAGTGTTGGGATAACTTGTTCCATCTAATTTATGAAAACGATTTATCTCTAAATTTTATCTCAAAGCGAAATTTAACTGTTCCATTTAAAAGTGCTAATATTGCATAAGATTTTTTTGAAAAAAATTACCATCTGCCATCACATCTTTTCTAGACAATGGTTCATCATATAGGCCTTTTCGTACTTTATGTCAGGACTTATTCTAATTAACATGCCCAATATATCTCTTTAGTTGTAGATAAAACAAGGTTATTTCTGATAATTATTCATGAACAAGAAATATCCTTTATTTATATTGATTCTATAGAGATATAATTTAGTCTCATATTAAATATAGTAAAAAATAAATATATATTTATAAATAAGACACATTCTTCTTCTCTCATAAAAGTTATTTAAAAAAAAAAGATAAAACTCCAAATATAGACGACTACTCTTGAGAGACAAGATTAAAATCATATCCCAATTGTGATCTAAGCTGACACCAAAACTCTAGCTGGAGAAGAACTAATAAAAGAGAGCACAACTGTGCACAAGGCATTTCACTTTCATCCACCCACCCTCGCATCCCCTTGTTGGGTTCCTCTACCACCAAACCAACACAAAACCTGACAGCCTAGCTGTTGAACAAAAGCAGTGTGAAGGATTTGACAGTACAATGTAGACCAGACTCACTCCACACTGTTCATACATAAGGAAAGAAAAGAAGAAGAAGAAGAAAAACAAAAGGTTCCTCCTCCAACTTTTTTGCAGGAGGGAATCAAAAACAAAGGTGACCCCTCATCATATTTTGCCCGAGTGGGTTGGTGGCAACAAAGAACACTGCACAGAAAGGGTCGGTGGCCTCGAGGGGCTTATTAGAAGTTGTTTAAAGTGGTCATGTTCTTGGCCACCTTTGGTGAGATGCCTCAGTCTTTGATGGTAATTTTCACATACAGAAAGATGTGTGTGATGGGCATCTTTAACACAGACCTGCCCTCCTTGCTCTTTGCATACAGCTTCACGGTGAAGTTGGTGGTGATGTGTCGGTTGCCACCCCCCACCAAAATGTGAGCTTGAAATTGCCAAGGAATTCTCATTAACTTGTTCCTTAAAATTCTATCAGATTTCTGCTGAAAACAGGAACCACGGTGGTGGGGTTTTGAGAGGTGGGTGGTTTTGCATTCTTGGGTTAATAAGTTGATTGTTTAGAAAAATATTCATGTTGCAAAAAAAAATAAATGAAAGGCAAACAAGTAACCTAGACCATCTGATCACTGAATCTGATGAACCAATGTGATAAGATTCTTTGGAAAGAAAATGCTCACTACCAATCTAGATAGGTAGCTTACCCATTCACCTTATTTGTCATTTTTATTGTTATTTGTCACCCTTATCTACCAAAGATAACAAATAAGTTATTGAGGATTTAAACTTATTTGTCACTCTTATCTGCTAATGACAAATAGTAGGGTTGCAACCGGGTTGAATTCGGAATAGGAAATACAGATTCTAATTTTGATTTCGATAAAATCAAAATGATTAATTCTGATTCCAATAACATTACTGGAATCGAATATTTAATAAGTTAATGTGCTTACCAACGTTTTATCTTTTGAATTTATGAATAATTTATTGAAATAATCGATATCGATTTCGATTATTTTTTAATTTTGATATTTTATTGAAATATCTAATATCGATTTTCATAAACTATCGGTATCATTTTTAAATTATAAAATCGATAATTTTTATTAGAATCGAGTCAGAATATCGGATTCTGTTTGTAACCCTAACAACAAATAAAGGTGACAAATAAATTTGGACGGAGAGTTTTTACGGACAAGTGGTAAGTATTTCTCCTTTGAAAAAAGTTTAGAAAAGTTTTTATCTTAGATTCGAATTTGGAGGTGTGTGCCATGTGCAGGTCATTGTTTTTTTTTGTTGATTTCGTTTAGTTTATGAGAATGTAAAGCCATGCTAAGCACAACAACAGCTGTCATAACCTTGAAAGTCAATCAAATGTCTTCATAGACCAACAAAAGCTGTTGTTGACAATAAATGGGGAATTCTATTAAGACCACCATATCATGTATATGGTTCTAAAAATCAAACTAATATCTGAAAATTGCTAATAGGGTAATGCATTTAGGAAGACATATTATAATAATCTCAGTTGTCTTTCTTATATTATAGAGAGTAAACATTTTAGTCCTTTTTGTGTCATTTTAGTCTTTTTTGTGTCCAAACATGAACAGTATTAGGTGTCTGGTTCATAGAGAGCTGAAAAGGATGTGAAATAACGAATGGGTTTTTGAGAACCTTGCACGTCAACTCAAGAAGGCAAACAAAGAACATGCTTTTGAGTTTTTTTTTCAAAATGATCTCATATTATAAATCAAAGATATATGTAATCCCCACTTGAATAACATGGAAAGTATAAGGGATAACTCACATCTCCATATTAAATTCTCTGACAATCTTTTCTCTCCTAACATGATGAAAAAATCGAGAAGTTTTTCCCAACATCAATTATCTTTGTGTTCCTAAAAAGAGTCCTTGATCTAGATAAATGGTTTCAATCTGCCCTGGGTCTATCCACTTATTTTCAAATAAAATGGCATGTTTCTGAAAAATAATCAAGACCCTATGTTATGATATAATATAACCAACCAATAAGGTAATATCACATTTTTTATGATGGAATATCTACCAACTCATAGTTTAGGATCCTCATCTCTAAAAAATCCATGGAGACTGAATCCAAGTCCTGGAGAGGAGGGGAGAGAAAAATCAAAGCATGATATATATTCCAGTCCTTGACATTCCTCTCTTGGTTTCCCTGTGTATTAATGTTACCGTTCAAAGAGCTCAGCTGGCTTTTGGGGAACTTCAATAACAAAAATGCCAAAGTTCAATCCACAGAAAAATAATTATTAAATCACACAACCACAAATACTCAAAATGTCAATATTATCCTTTGTAATGGCATCACATCTTCTCCTCTCAGGTGATGGAGACCCGTGTTATTAATTATGTTAAGAGACATTCTACATAAATAAAATATTGTTTAAACTATTCACATAAATGTGGATATATACCAGAGTTAATCAAACATTAACATCAAAGTGCAGAGGTCCCAAACAGCTCAGCTGGTGGAAAACAATGCGGGGGTGAGGGGAGGAAATCACCACCAACCCATAATGCATGTAAAACACCTCAATACAACTGTTCCAATACATTAAAGAACAGCTGTCTTCTTCCACATTTTTTTTTTTAGGATCGCAAGAGCAAAAGGTGCCCCTCTCTTCACATTTTACCCGAGTGGGTTAGTGGGGAGGGTGCTTCCATCTCTCTGAGGCCAACACCACACAAGGAAGGGTCGGTGGCCTCGGGCTTAAAGGTTAAAAAAACAAAACAAAAAGTGTCATTTGGGTGCTATGCCATCTTCACCTAGCGATTGGTTCTTCTTCAGTTTGATTGTGACCTCCTTGGGGCAGGGAGTCCAAAAGAGATGGGTGAGATGAGCAGCCTTACTAGCGACTTGTCCTCTTCTTTTCTTTCTTTAATTACAGCTGCAAGGAGTAGCTGGTGATGATTTGCCTCAGCAACCCACCCTTCACAGGAAGCATGAGCGTGATATCGGGAGGAAATTTTAGGGTTCACCTCGCCTCTTTTCAGATTTTTCTTTAAAGTTGAGTTACAAGTTGAGCAGTGTGGTGGAACATGCTGACTTCTCAAGTGTTGCTTGAAAAGGATATAGATGATCAGAAATTAAATTGATTATTGAACAATAAATGTGGTAGATTCATACTTTTTATCATCATGTTTGAAAGTGTGACATCATATTTTGCTTTACAAAAAATATAATACTGGAAATCATGAAACCATATGATGGAACTCTATTTAATAATTTCACCTGGATAACAAAGGAAGAAGAATCTCAAAAGATTCCTTTCAGACATTGTCCTTGTCCCCCCCCCCCCCCCCCCAAAAAAAAAAAAAAATTAAAAAAAAAAAGGTTTCCAAGGCATTTTTGATGACAACCACTTGATGGAACAAGCTTCAAATGGTGGAACTTGCTTCATCAAATGGATCAGTCCTTTGGCAGTCATTTTCCCATTATCTGATCTGGCTGTCCAGGTTGCTCCACTTTGTTTTATTGCGGACATGGTAAGCTTATAACACTTCAGATTTTCTAATACTTTCCTTGGACTCTGGAATAGTCTTATAGTTGTGATAATTTCAGAAAACCCTTTAATAATCAAAATATCCATAAGCACAATCATGGTTCTAATAATCTAAAAGATAGAAAAATTGACAAGAACCGTCATGAAAACTAAATGTGCAACAATTAAACTGTCTCCAATTGCAGAATCTTTCTATGGCTTTGAGCTACGGACATCCCTGTGGAAATGCTTCCCCCAAGGCTGCCACTTTATTAAAAGAGGTCCATTACATCTCATGACAAAAAGCACCATGCAATCTGAATCAAAATATTCCTCCCAATCCAAAGTTTTGGGTTTGATGATAACCCCGATACAAGCACAACAGTATGATTCATAGAACTTGTGTTAAGTTGAGGAAAACTTTATAACAATGTACAATCACCAACACCAAGTGATACACATACATATGCCAAAAGGAAAAGGGGCATCATCAAACATATGTACACAGGCAGCAAACAGGATTAAAGAACTGCAAAAACCTCAAACCCCATCCCCACATCTGTCCTAGAAAGCTTTCCTCTTCTATATATTGTAAAAAGAAGAAAAAAATACATTTTTCCTTTTTTTTTTCATTGCATAGCTTAAATCTGAAGAGGGAAAGTCTAGAAGGGGTGGTGGGAACCGCGGCCGACCCCGTTCACATTACCGAAGAATCCCACCAGATCCTTGCGGTAGGGGAGGAAGGACCGGTGGCGGTCGCCGGAGGCCGCCGCCCCTCCCTTGCCGTAGTAAAGCCGGTGGGCCGTCATCATGTCCATCTCCAGGACCCTCACCCGGCCCTTCTCATTCACCTTCTTCTTCTCGCGCTCAGCAGCCGAAGGTGGCAGAGGGGGCCCGTCCATCGACGGCCTCCTGTCCGCCTTCTCCACGGCGTCGGCCGCGGCGGACGGGGGTTGAGGCGCCGCCAGGAAGAGGAACCTCTTGCGGCCGTCGCTGTGGCTGCGGCCGATGACGAGGTCCCGGAGGCGCCACCGCTTCGAGGAAGAGTTCCCCGCGGAGTGGCTCCTCCTGCGCAAGTCCGGGGACGGCGGCACCGAGCTCGGCGTCCAAAGGCAGTAGCTATCCGCCGGGATCCCCTCCAGCTCGTCCGACTCGGAGGACGAGGTCGAGGGCGCATCCCTATCTTCCAGCATCAGCTTCCCGAGAGGCAGCCGCGCGGGCTTCTCCGCCCCCTCCCTGTCTCCGGCGCCCCGGTCGCGCTCCTCCTCGTGGCTCTTCCCCTCGGACAGGACTTCCCCGGTCAAAAGAGCGCGGTTGAACAGTGGGTAGATGGGAAGAATCCGGCCGTTGGAGAAGATCTCATCGGCGGAGATGGGCTCGAGCCCCTCGAAGGACGAGCCCCTCGAGAACACGGCGAACTCGAATTCCTCGCTGCCATCGTCGTCGCCCACTTCCACCACCGGCTCATCCAGCGCGAGGGAGTCGACGCGCCCGGTGATCTCCTCAAGCCCAGGCCACTCGTCCGGGGACTTGCGGAAGCTGGGCGTCGACGCCAGCAACTCCCGGTCCAGAGGCGGCGGCTGCACCATCTCCCCCAGGCAAACCCAGATCTCCTCCTTCGCCCTGCACGCTTCTTACTCTGCTGCTGTTGTGCTGCCGCGGGATGCTGCCGGTGTTGTCGTGGCGGTCGCGGCGATGGTGGTGGAGGAGGAAGGAAGAGAAGGTGGGCGAGGCAGTGGGGATGGCGGCGTTAATAAAAGGGAGGAGCTGCCGGGTGGGTGGGGCCCGGGAGACGCGGGAACGGCGTGAGGACTCCCCGGCCAGGCAAAGACGTAAACTTCGACCTTGGGTGCTCCGCACACGGCACACGTGTTGCCGGGAAGGAGAGGAGTGGAGGTCGACTTTTGTGAGGGAGGAGCTCGCACGTGGAGCGCGTCGACCTCGTTTTCTAGAAGGTCCAGTGCGAGCGTTCGCACTGTTCGCGTTGCTTGGAGAGGAAGGACCGGCGACTCGGCGAGCGCATTTAATTTAAAATTTTAGTTAACCGTGATCAGAAAGACTTAGTGTATTTTTATATGCATTCAAGTGTAATATGATTAGGTACTCAATCCATGTGGCAACCCCTCACATGGGGTGTGATAAAATGACAACTCAATTGTTGGGTGCCACATAGACATAGTATCTAATCATATTGCACTTTAAATGCAATATGAAAATGTATTTCTCAACTGCGATATATAGAATGTGATCAGTGCTTACGTAAGTAGGTGCGGAAGATGACGTCATCAACTCGGAGGTGCTAACCGACGCCTTGCTTGCTTTTGTAATCGGGTGGATTTATAAAGAAATACCCGTTTATTACATTGGATTCACAACCAAATCTAAATAATTATTTGTCAATAATTTTATTAATTAAAATTTTATGAGAATTTTATTTTCTTTTATTATCTTATAAATTTTTAATAAATAAATTATTCGATAAATAATTTATCTAAAACTTATTAGAATTCTAATCTGATGACAAGTATCTGTTCGCTGGTTTTTCCATCGCCCCGAACCGACTAAACCCCGTTTGTCGCGTACCGGAGTTGGATTTTTGGGACTTCCAAAAGTTTCGCGCATCTGCCCGAGCAGAAACGCTTCCTTTCCTTCCAGAATGGCGACAAAGGCGTAACCGCGTAGAAACGAAATTACTATATAAATATAAATATATTATTTCAAAAATATTTGTCAAAATTTTATTTCTCTCTTTCAAATGTAACCCAACCCGACATAATGGTATGCGTATGGGTGGGTAGAAAAAACCAGTTAATTAAATTTGCTATTTTTATTATTTACATGCACTGTCTTATCAAGAATTTCTTATCATACATAATGTTCCTGTATGGTTGCGATGTGTTAAATCTTTTAGAAGAAAAATTTATTGTACTTACAGCAAATGAAATAAGTACAATAAATTTTACGTGATAATATGTGCGGCACATAGGTTTAGCAATAGAGAGAGTATGGGTCGCGGTGATCGATGATGGTAAGATCTAAATTATTATTTTTAAATTTAAAATTTATTTTTCACAATTTAATATTCATGTTTTAAAGATTATTATTAAAATTTTAATTAATATTTTTAAATTTTAAATATAATATTTTAGAGTCTGAATTTTATATTTTAAAATTTGGGTCCATATCCAGATGATGCAGATGGCGGATTCCGGAAGTAAATCTGCATGTCCCGTTGCGTTGGTAAGAACTTTCTAGGGAGTTATATGGGCAGGTGTCATGTGATTTGAAAACTTGGAACTTTGAGGTTTCAGTTCTTGTACTTTTTAGGTACAAAGGGAAAAAAAAATGCATAAGCACAGAGGAAGAGGAGAGGAGGAGGTGGTGTAGGTCAAGGGTGCGTATTTGATTTGATAAACTACTACAAAACCAACTTCCTTTGCATCCATATATAATTGGTATGTACCATTCTTATTTATCTGTTTTTGTGCGTAACACTACCATATAGAGATGTGCGCACAAAAGTATTGTTACGCAATATATTCGACCATCAGATAAGTAAAATTAACTAAAATTAAAATATAACTATAATTAAAAAACTAAAAGTTGCTTTGGCAACTCAGTAATTAGGATAACCTTGCTGTTATATACTAGTCTTACACTTTATTTTAATGTTCAGCTAGAATATATTTATGCTATGAGCTAAAAATTTAAATCACCATACTTGAGTACCCTAATTAATTGTATTATCATACACATCCCGAGACAAGAGGCAAAGGATAATACAACAATTATTTGACTTCATAGATATAAGCATTTGCGTCCACTTGTGATTAAATATAGGCAAAAATTTGAGGTCTAGCATCTTTCCCTCACTCACTCTCATTGGAGTACGACTTGGCACCCCACCCACCCCCACCTTGACGACGTTAATTTTTATATATATTTTAATTATTCCAAATCTTAAAATCTCATTATAAATAATAAATTCTCTATGAACTCCGCGAGCTACAGAGAGCATTCAAGGATAGTCCACTGATTAACTCATGAGTAAATAACTTGTTCCAACCACAAGAGGCGGGATCTAAACTTCAAATTAATTAGTTGTTTGATCATAACTACATAATCATAAATTGTTCCTTCGCTATGACCTAATAGAAGCATTCATGAAAGAACAAATGCGCCTATAACTGTGAAGAAGGAGCACAACAAGTTCTAATCAAATTAATCAACAAAAGGGAAAGACATGGTCACATGATGGCTGCATCAACACAGAAGCTTCAGCTTCAATTTCTCTACGTACACTTTGGAGAACTTCCAAGAAAGGGGTCCCCATTGTGCAGAGTCTTTCCAAAGAATTTAGGACATGTATTATATAAAAGAGAAACACTAACCACTTTCCGTCCAATTAGGTGGCAGCTTGGGAGGCATCTATATGGGTGTTCATAATTTGATTTGATTTAGTCTAAAGAAAAATTTTAAAAAAATTAAATCAAATCAAATTCGGAGTCAACTCAATCAATTGAACCGAATTCTCTTAAAATCAAATCAAGTCTGAAAATAAATAAGTCTTTAGAGTTCATTGTTGAAAACTTGAGAGGGAGATTAAACTTCCAGAACATGAGTTGCCTAATGATTTTCATGTCTAAACACTATAAATCTACAACGGAAGCATACCTGGATCTATGGGAAGTGATCTTCCAATCTAATACGGTGTTCTCCAACAACACTCCAAAATGATGGGATGTCTCGGGAGAAGAGAGGCCTCGTATAGATTGGGGACCATAACCCCCTTTTTTTTAATAAACAACCAGGAGACCGTTGTTGTGTCTTTTGGTGCCTTTTTTCTATTTTAGCCCATCCTGTTGTGTCTTTTGGTGCCTTTTTTCTATTTTAGCCCATCATAAAAATAGAAATGACACCCTGGTCTCTACACATAATTAAATATGACCCTACTTTTTAAGATGCTTAAATCCCCAAATAGTATAATCCTTAATTAATCACATTAATAGAGATAAACTTTATGATAGCTAATATATACAATTATATATATATGCCCATAATTAGATTAAATCTAACAATCTCTCACTTGGGCCACATATATATCACCATATAATTGTATATCATTACATAACTTTATGAGCTCAAAATTTGCTATCATTACCAAAAGTATCTCCAATCAATCCGGTCCAACAATCATATCAACATAGGACTAAAGAGGCCTTCATTACATGTAACGTAACTCAACCCATCAATAATCACTGATGTTAATATAACGAATGACATGTGTAAGGTCTCGAGTCTTAGTGGATCCTTATTGGGTCTTGTAGAGTTCTGTGTGGTTGACGACAAGATCTATTGTCGTTAACTTATAGTTGGCGGCAGGGTCTAGCCGTTGACTTGGAGCTAGCGTCCAGCGATATGGACGTTTGTTGTTGAACTCGACGACAAGCGGTTTGGACGTCAAGGCTTTGGCGGTTCAGTAGGCGGCGAGGGATGTGGACGTCTACTGGTCGCGCTTGTAGAAATAGGGCAGCCCGAGAGTAGAAACCTTTCTTCTCCTTTCCTTCCTTTCCCTCCACTTCTGCCTTTGTCCATTTCCACTGCTTCTGTTGGTTGATGGGAGTTCGTGGGAAGGCTCTGGTACGTATGGCGTTGCTTGATCGGGTGGGAAACACGAAGATTTCGTGTAATTCGCGCGGAGACTTCGAGGGGTTTCGGTGCAATTAGTGGTTGTTTGGGAGTTTTTAAGGCATTCTGAGGTAGGGACTTAACTCCTTTAACCCTCCTTAGCAGATTAGCATGCTTATTTGTGTAGTTTTGTATGCTAATTGTATTTTAGGGTTGGGTTATATCATACCGGGATTTTGGGTGTTTTGGATGATTCAAGTGTTGGATTGTTTATTTCTGAAGTTTTGATAGTGTTAGAGGATGTGAGGAAGTATTTCCCTCCATCAGTAGGTGTTCTGTTGGGTGATTTTACCCAATTGGACTAACCCGGTGTTGTTCTGGTCTAGGGGACTGGAGAACTTAACGTCCACATCTGTTGACGTTGAGATCTTCAAGGTTGATATAAACGACAAGGTCGATTTCCGTTGAGTTAGGGTTAGCGGCATGGTGAGTGCCGTCTACATCATATTAGCGACAATCGATGCTGTCGTTAATATCCTGTGTCCCAGCAGGCTTAAGTCATGTTCTGTGTTCAAGGTGTTGACGTGTGATGTCCGCCCTGTTAACACATTCTGCCAGACTTAGAGTGTGACTCCACCTGTGCATATGAGTAGTTAGTTGTGATACGAGGTGTTCACCTAGTGTACGGGATTTCAGGCGTTGAGTGTGTTCCGTCTGTTGTACGCGCGTTGCGTTACCGCGTGCCCATTTCTGTTGTGTTTCCTAGGCGTGGGTGCGACTCTGTCTAGATGACTAGCGTGTGGTTGTCCTCCTCTAGTGAGCCAGGATGCCGAGTGCGACTCTGTCCTGTGCGTACTCCTTGTGGTGGTTTCGAGCCGGTCTCCGTGGAGCCCCTTCTCTACTTCTAGGGTCAGGCGTAGGGGAAAAATCGGTCGTGGACCAGACGCGAGAGAGAGCGTCTGTAGTGTGCACACGTGGCTGGGGTTGAGAGCCTCTGTGGTGACGGGACGCCGAGCCACAGACCCTAGCTGAGTCCTACTTACTGTGTGTGTGTGTGAGTGTGTGTTACTGAGCCGCGAGGTTTACAGTTTTGTGTTGTGGTGCGACGTGTATTTACTTTCTGTTTTTACTTTCCTCACTTTAGTACTGTTGCCGGTGGGTTACTTTTCCCTACTGGGTCTCTTTTCTTGAGACTCACCCCTCCTTTCAGGTGGGTCATCGTCGACTCCCGTTCCAGGCGAGTCTAGCCACTCCGGTGTTGGTACTCCCTAGCTGCAGTGAGTAGTACTTTTTGTTGTACTTCTGTACTCTGTACTTAGCTCGGACTCTGAGTTGTACATGTTATGTTCATGTATGGTGGAATTTTACAGCTTTGCATGGTGTGTATCTTCTTACATATAGTCTCCTCGGACGTTCACTTCCTACCCTTCCGAGCTTGTCTCGTGGGTTAGCGGGTCAGAATTCGGGTTATTGGTTACTTACTGGTAATGCGGATTCTGGGTCGTTACAGCTTGGTATCAGAGCCTGGTCTGATGAGATATATATAAGGAAATACCCATCATGTAGACTCAGAGTACAAAGAGTACAGTTGCAGCTATTTAGCCCGGAGTTAGTTAGTGTATTCATGTGTGTATTTTTGCTCTGTGTATAGTACTATGGCACCTAGGCGACGTCCTAGAGAGGGAGTGGCTGAGCAGGCGACTCGTCAGGAGGCTGGAGACGCTCCGCCATCACAGCAGACGCAGCCTTTGCCACAGGACGCACACAGTGGTATTGTTCCGCCGCCACCTCCTCCTCAGGTAGCTCAGGGATTAGACATGACTCGATTTCTTGAGGGGATGGCTCAGTTTGTAGCTCAGCACCGTGATGCGCCGGTACCCCAGGGTGGTACTGGGAAGGTGTTGAGGGAGTTTTTGCAGTTTCAGCCTCCTCAATTTTTGGGCCAGCCTGATCCAGATGCAGCGCGGGCGTGGTTAGATGCAGTGGAACGGACTTTTCGTTCCATGGAGTGTGTTCCCGAGGAGCGAGTGTTGCTAGCTAGTTACCAGTTGCAGGCGCAGGCGTTGACTTGGTGGTCCTCTGAGTGGGAGACTACTTTTCAGTCTCGCCCACTGAGATAGATTCCGTGGCAGGAGTTTGTCGTTTCTTTTGAGAGAGCCTTCTGTCCTACTTATGTCCGGACGGAGAGGTTGTACCAGTTTCTGGACTTGCAGCAGAGGGACTTTATTGTAGTGCAGTACAGGGCCAGATTTGTAGAGCTAAGGGCGTTATGCTCCGCAGATTATGGCAGATGAGAGTCTGAGGACTCAGCAGTTTGTGAGAGGCTTGAGGCCAGAGCTTAGGCAGGCGCTGATAGTTGCGCGCGTTACAGATTTGGACGCGGCCTATCAGACAGCGGTAGCGTTGGAGGCAGACACTTTACGGACCCGTGCTCGGAGCGCAGAGGTTCAGACGCAGGTAGTTCCTTCTCAGCCTCGACAGCAGCAGGGTAGTGTGTAGACGACCCCGAGGACTGCGACTTCTACGCGTCCACTTCTATTGGGACGACGGTGAAGTCAGGATCTCGGAGGAAGTTTCGGCGTGATAAGAGGCAGGCAGAGTAGAGACAACAGTCTGTTGGGAGTGTTCAGCAACCGGTAGGGCAGCCTTTACAGCAGGTACCGCGTACTTTTGCTGGTTAGTGTTACCGGTGTGACCAGATGGGTCACATGGAGCGAGATTGTCCTTTGCTACCTCGTGTGCCGTAGCAGCAGACCCAGTCACAGCCCCGAGTGCAGCAGCAGCAGCAGCAGCAGACACCCGTGCAGCAGCGTCAGCAGACCGGAGGTTCTGGTGGGTCGAGAGGTAGAGGTCGTGTTACTCACTTGACCCGTGCAGACGCGGAGGTAGCTCACCTAGTGGAAGGTACTGTTACAGTTTTTGGTTATACAGCTAGAGTTTTGTTTGATTCCGGTGCCTCTCACTCTTTTGTGTCTGAGGAGTTTTTAGACTCCCTTGGAGAGTTGAGTTCGGGAGAGTCTGTTGAGCTAGCAGTAGAGTTGCCGACAGGGGACTTTGTCCTTACGTCCTACTGTCTCGAGGAGGTACCTATGCAGTTGCAGGATCAGTGGTTGTCAACTCGTCTGTTTGCTTTGCAGTTACATGATTATGATGTGATTTTGGGTATGGACTGGTTAGAGCGGTATGGTGTAGTGATGGATTTCCAGAAGAAGAGGGTGCACTTGCGAATACCTGGGGAAGTGGTGTTCTACTTCCAGGGTATCGTACCTCTTACTTCTCGCTTTTTAGTTTCTGCTTTGAGGGCAGGGAGGTTGCTTGCTTCTGGTTGTCAGGGTTTCCTAGTTTCTGCAGTGACTCTTGACCAGGTTGCCACGGGAGTGGGGGACATTCCTGTAGTGTGTGAGTTTCCGGATGTTTTTCCGGAAGAGTTGCCTGTTTACCGCCAGAGAGAGAGATTGAGTTTACTGTTGAGTTAGTTCCTGGCACTGTACCATTTGCTCAGGCACCGTACCGTATGGCACCAGCAGAGTTGAGGAAGTTGAAGAGGCAACTTGAGGAGTTGTTGGAGAAGGGCTATATTCGTCCTAGCTTTTCTCCTTGGGGGTCACCTGTTCTGTTTGTCAGGAAGAAGGATGGTAGCCTGAGATTGTGTATCGATTATAGGAAGCTAAATCAAGTGACCATCAAGAATAGGTATCCTTTGCCTAGGATTGACGATCTTTTTGATCAGCTTCAGTCTGCTCATGTCTTTTCGGAGATTGACTTGAGGTCGGGCTACTATCAGTTGCAGATTAGAGATTCTGACATTGAGAGGACTACTTTTCGGACCAGATATGGACATTTTGAGTTTTTGGTGATGCCATTTGGGCTCACCAATGCTCCAACGGCCTTCATGGATCTGATGCACCGGGTGTTCCACCAGTTCTTGGACCGGTTTGTCGTAGTGTTTGTTGACGACATTCTGGTGTACTCCGCTTCAGAGGAGGAGCACGCCAAGCACCTGAGGATCGTGTTGCAGACTTGCGAGAGCACCAGTTGTATGCCAAACTTAGTAAGTGTGAGTTTTGGCTACAATAGGTTCACTTTTTGGGGCACGTGATCTCAGGTGAGGGAGTTTCTGTGGATCCAGCGAAGGTCGAGGCAGTTTTGCAGTGGGAGAGTCCCAGATCTGTGTCTGAGATTCGTAGCTTTCTGGGTTTGGCAGGTTATTACCGCAGGTTTGTTCGAGACTTTTCTCAGGTTGCTGCACCCTTGACTCGATTAACGAGAAAGGGGGTTCCGTTTGTATGGTCGGAGCAGTGTGAGCAGAGCTTCATAGAGTTAAAGCGACTGCTTACGTCAGCACCAGTCCTTGCCTTACCTTCAGGTGAGGAGGGTTTTGAGGTTTGTACAGACACTTCAGGTGTTGGTCTGGGTGCAGTTTTGATGCAGCAAGGCCGGGTGGTGGCTTATGCGTCTCACCAGCTTAAGCCCCACGAGGAGAGTTACCCGACCCATGACCTAGAGCTTGCAGCTGTGGTGTTTGCTTTGAGGATTTGGTGTCTTTACCTGTACGGAGTGAGTTTTGTAGTCCGTACCGACCACCAGAGTTTGAGGTATGTGTTTTCTCAGAGGGATCTGAATATGAGGCAGCGTCGATGGATGGAATATCTGAAAGACTATGATTTTAGCATTGAGTATAAACCTGGAAAGCGAATGTAGTTGCAGATGCCTTAAGTAGGAAAGCACAGATGAGTCAGATGCTTAGAGAGTGGCAGTTGTGGCAGTCTACAATAGAGGGGTCTTTCAGAGTTTCGTCCAGTCGTCGACAGTGTGTGTTGGGCAGTTTGTTGCGGCTCCCGCCATTGTGAGACAGGTTGCTGAGGCTCAGCAGGCAGATCCCGAGTTGCACAATGTGTTGCTTCTCCCAGAGGTTGAGCTTTGCGAGGACGGAACTGTTAGGTTCCGAGATAGACTCTATGTTCCTGTTGAGGAGTCTGTCAGGAGAGTTGTGTTGCAGGAGGCACATGGTTCCAGGTACTCGATTCATCTAGGGTCGACCAAGATGTATCACAGATTGAGACGTCAGTTTTGGTGGCCTGGGATGAAGAGAGACATAGCGGCTTTTGTTGCTAGGTGTTTGGTCTGTCAGCAGGTGAAGGCCGAACATTAGCGTCTAGGAGGACTTGTGCAGCCGTTAGAGATTCCGATGTGGAAGTGGGACCATGTGACGATTGACTTTGTTTGTGGTGTGCCGAGGACAGCGGGAGGTTTTGACAGCATTTGGGTTCTTGTGGACAGATTGATGAAGACTACCAGATTCTTGCCTGTCAGGACTAGTTGGGGTGTGAGTAGGTTGGCCGCGTTGTACGTAGAGCAGATTGTTCCTTTGCATGGAGTGCCGATCTCTATTATGTCAGATAGGGATCCTTGCTTCACTTCTGGGTTCTGGCACAGTTTCCAGAGAGCTTTGGGGATAGAGTTGGCTTTCAGTTCCGCCTACCACCCTCAGTTAGATGGCCAGTCAGAGCGGACCATCCAGAATTTAGAGGACATGCTTAGAGCTTGTTGTCTGGAGTGGTAGGGATCGTGGACAGCTCACTTGCCGTTGGTCGAGTTTGCATATAATAATAGCTATCACTCCAGTATCGGTTTGGCACCATATGAGGCTTTGTACGGACGACCGTGTCGCACTCCTCTTGACTGGTTCGAGGTTGGCGAACGAGTTGTCACGGGGCCAAAGTTAGTTCAGCAGGCAGTTGAGGTAGTTCAGCTTGTGAGGCAGAGGCTTCAGTCAGCTCAGAGTCGGCAGAAGAGTTATGCAGATCAGCGCAGACGACCGCTCGAGTTTCAGGTAGGAGACCAGGTGTTTGTTTGTGTGTCTCCTATGAAGGGAGTGGTGAGGTTTGGTAGGCGTGGGAAGTTGAGTCCTCGCTTTATTGGACCTTTCACCATTTCTGAGCGTGTCGGAGGTTTGGCGTACAGACTTGAGCTTCCGTCAGAGTTGGCAGCAGTCCACGTTGTGTTCCACTTGTCGATGCTTCGAAGGTACCTTTCTGATGAGTCTCACGTTCTCCAGAGCACAGAGTGGTCTGAGGTGACTCCAGTGTTGACTGTACCAGAGTTTTCGTTGCATATTGAGGATCGCCGAGTTCAGAGGTTGAGGAACAAGGCAATCCCTTTAATTCGTGTTGCGTGGCAGTGGCATTCAGGTGGTGAGTCGACATGGGAGCGAGAGGACGAAATGCGCGAGCAGTTTCCGTACCTCTTTAGTGAGTCTTCTTTTCTTTATGTTGTTTGAATTTTGAGGGCAAAATTCCTTAAGGGAGGAGGGCTGTAAGGTCTCGAGTCTTAGTGGATCCTTATTGGGTCTTGTAGAGTTCTGTGTGGTTGACGACAAGATCTATTGTCGTTAACTTATAGTTGGCGGCAGGGTCTAGCCGTTGACTTGGAGCTAGCGTCCAGCGATATGGACGTTTGTTGTTGAACTCGACGACAAGCGGTTTGGACGTCAAGGCTTTGGCGGTTCGGTAGGCGGCGAGGGATGTGGACGTCTACTGGTCGCGCCTGTAGAAATAGGGCAGCCCAAGCAGAAACTTTCTTCTCCTTTCCTTCCTTTCCCTCCACTTCTGCCTTTGTCCATTTCCACTGCTTCTGTTGGTTGATGGGAGTTCGTGGGAAGGCTCTGGTACGCGTGGCGTTGCTTGATCGGGTGGGAAACGCGAAGATTTGGTGTAATTCGCGCGGAGACTTCGACGGGTTCTAGTGCAATTAGTGGCTGTTTGGGAGTTTTTAAGGCATTCTGAGGTAGGGACTTAACTCCTTTAACCCTCCTTAGAAGATTAGCATGCTTATTTGTGTAGTTTTGTATGCTAATTGTATTTTAGGGTTGGGTTATACCATACTGGGATTTTGGGTGTTTTGGATGATTCAAGTGTTGGATTGTTTATTTCTGAAGTTTTGATAGTGTTAGAGGATGTGAGGAAGTATTTCCCTCCATCAGTAGGTGTTCTGTTGGGTGATTTTACCCAATTGGATTGACCTGGTGCTGTTCTGGGTCTAGGGGACTGGAGAACTTAACGTCCACATCTGTTGACGTTGAGATCTTCAAGGTTGATATAAACGACAAGGTCGATTGCCGTTGAGTTAGGGTTAGCGGCATGGTGAGTGCCGTCTACATCATATTAGCGACAATCGATACTGCCGTTAATATCTTGTGTCCCAGCAGGCTTAAGTCCTGTTCTGTGTTCAAGGTGTTGACGTGTGATGTCCGCCCTGTTAACACATGCTGCCAGGCTTAGAGTGTGACTCCGCCTCTGCATATGAGTAGTTAGTTGTGATACGAGGTGTTCACCTAGTGTACGGGATTTCAGGCGTTGAGTGTGTTCCGTCTGTTGTACGCGCGTTGTGTTACCGCGTGCCCATTTCTGTTGTGTTTCCTAGGCATGGGTGTGACTCCGTCTAGATGACTAGCATGTGGTTGTCCTCCGCTAGTGAGCCAGGACGCCGAGTGCGACTCTATCCTGTGCGTACTCCTTGTGGTGGTTTCGAGCCGGTCTCCGTGGAGCCCCTTCTCTACCGCTAGGGTCAGGCGTAGGGGAAAAACCGGTCGTCGACCAGACGCGAGAGAGAGCGTCTGTAGTGTGCACACGTGGCTGGGGTTGAGAGCCTCTGTGGTGACGGGACGCCGAGCCACAGACCCTAGCTGAGTCCTACTTACTGTGTGTGTGTGTGTGTGAGTGTGTGTTACTGAGCCGCGAGGTTTACAGTTTTGTGTTATGGTGCGACGTGTATTTACTTTCTGTTTTTACTTTTCGCACTTTAGTACTGTTGCCAGTGGGGTTACTTTTCCCTACTGGGTCTCTTTTCTTAAGACTCACTCCCCTCCCTTTCAGGTGGGTCATCGTCGACTCCCGTTCCAGGCGAGTCTAGCCACTCCGGTGTTGGTGCTTCCTAGCTGCAGTGAGTAGTACTTTTTGTTGTACTTCTGTACTCTATACTTAGCTCGGACTCTGAGTTGTACATGTTATGTTCATGTATGGTGGAATTTTACAGCTTTGCATGGTGTGTATCTTCTTACATATAGTCTCCTCGGACATTCACTTCCTACCCTTTCGAGCTTGTCTCGTGGGTTAGCGGGTCAGAATTTGGGTTACTGGTTACTTACTGGTAATGCGGATTCTGGGTCGTTACAACTTGGGTCAAGCATGGATGTGTAGCATAGAAATTACATGCGATGTGATTCAATCATGTCTATTTCCAACTGGTCCAACTTTATTCTTTAGTGAGAACAACTTTAAAACAAATAGAGTGCAAAACAAACTGAATTCTTTATTTCCGCAGAAAATATCATAAACACTAAATGTTTCCAAAGTAGAATTAGTATCTAAATACAAACTCCCACTAAACTAACATATCATCATATGATACAACACCCATATTAGCAACATGCTCATGAAAGACCTTGGGTGGAAGTCCCTTAGTAAGTGAATCCGCAATCATGGAGTTTGTACCAATATACTCTATAGATAATTGACCACTTTGCACTCTTTCTTTAACAACTAGGAACTTGATGTCTATATGCTTAGACTTTGTAGAGCTCCTGTTGTTGTTGGAATATAACACTGCTGATTTATTGTCACAAAATATCTTAAGTGGTCTTTCAATTCAATCCATAATTCGCAACCCGGTGGTAAAATTTCGCAGCCATATTCCATGATTTGATGCCTCATAACATGCTATAAACTCCGCAGCCATGGTGGAAGAAGCTACAAGCATCTGCTTAACACTCTTCCATGAAATATCTCCTCTAGCCAATAGGTAAATATAGCCTGATGTGGATCTCCTACTATCTTGGCATCCAGCAAAGTCAGAATCAGAATATCCAATGATCTCCAACTGATCTGATTTTCTATATGTGAGCATGTACTCCTTTGTTCTTTGTAAATAGTGCATGACTCTTTTGGTTCATTTCCAGTGATCCACTCCTGGATTACTTAAGTATCTGCCCAACATTCCAACAATGTACGCAATATCCGAATGCGTACAAACTTGAGCATACATAAGACTTCCTATGGCTGATGCATAAGGAATCTTATGCATCTCTTTAACTTCAAAATCATTTTTGGGGGATTGATTGAGGTTAAACTTGTCACCTTTAGCAATTGAGGTGTCACTTGGTTTACAGTTCTGCATGCCAAATCTTTTAAGAACCTTTTCGATATAGTTCTTTTGTGATAACCCAAGGATATTTCGAGAGCGATCTCGGTATATCTGTACGCCTAACACAAAAGAGGCATCTTCAAGATCTTTCATCTCAAATTTTCTTGACAGAAACATCTCAGTTTTACATAATAATCCTATATCATTGCTGGCAAGCAGTATGTCATCAACATATAAAACTAGAAAATATGTTTACTCCCACTGAACTTATGGTATATACAATCATCCACTATATTCATCTCAAAACCAAATGGAATGATAACTTGATGAAATTTGTAATACCATTGACGAGAAGCTTGCTTAAGTCCATAGATAGATTTCTTTAATTTGCAAACTATTTTCTTTAGGACTCCCGACACAAAATTTTCTGGTTGCACCATATATATCATCTCATCAATGTCGTCGTTGAGAACGCAGTCTTCACATCCATCTGATGTAACTCAAGGTCAAAATGTGTCATTAATGCCATTATTACTCTAAAAGGGTCTTTAGATGAAACCGGCAAGAAAGTCTCTTTATAATCGATGCCTTCCTTCCGAGTAAAGCCCTTTGCAACAAGATGAGCCTTATATCTCTCCACATTACCCTTTGAATCCCTCTTGGTTTTAAATATCCATTTACAACCAATGGGTTTCGTGCCTTCAGGTAATGGGACATCCCAAACATTATTGTCTTTCATGGACTTTATTTTCTCATTCATAGCATCAATCCACTTTTGAGAATTAGAGCTTTGCATGGCTTGATGGAAGTTGATTGAATCATCTTCCACCATCCCAATGTCAACCTCATGTTCTTGGAGAAATGTGATATAATCATTTGGAATTGCATTTCTCCTTTCTCTAGTGGATCTTCTTAACGACATTGGTTCTTGAGAGTGTTGAGTTTGTTCTTCTGAAATAATCTCGTTATTTTGAGTGGGAGATACTTCGTCTTGATCTGGACTTGCTTCTTGAACAATGTCAGGCAAAGAAACCTGATCCTGGTCATTGTCAATAGCAATTGGAGGAATAATGACATACTCCTCCTCAAAGACAAATTTGTAATCTTATTTCCCCTGGCAAACTCAACATCCTCAAAGAATCGGGCATTTCCCGTCTCAAAAATGGACTTAGTTGTGGGATCATAAACTTGTAACCCCTTGACCTTTCAGGATATCCAACAAAATAGCTGCTAAATGTTTTGGAGTATAGTTTCCTTTCATTAGGCTTGTAAGGCCTTGCCTCAGCTGGACAACCCCAAATGTGCAAATGCTTCAAACTAGGCTTTTTACCTATCCAAAGCTCATAAGGAGTCTTCACAGTTGCTTTTGTTGGAACCCTGTTTAGAAAATAAGCTGCAGTCTTTAATGCTTCTCCCCAGAGAGATTCTGGTAAGGTAGATTGACTAATCATACTTCATACCATATCCTTAAGCGTCCTATTTCGTCTTTCAGCAACACCATTCATGCTAGGGATCCCGGCATGGTGTTGATGATCAGGTTATCCCCATGTAATTTAAATAAATTACATATCTATTTTGGTGATTAACAAAACTCAGATATAGTTTAATCTAACAAGATTTCTATGAGATTCAAGTACATGAAGCAAATCAAGGAAATACAAGCAAAATCAGTGAGTATTTATCACCCTGTAGCATTTACAGTTCAAAGCATAAAATTTTCTTAAGTATACATCGACTTTCTACATGTTATAATGATTTTCTTAGAATCGCAACGATTTGCCTCTCATAACGATTCGCTAAGAGATCGCAACGATTTGCCTCTCATAACGATTCGCCGAGAGATCGCAACGATTTGCTCTCAGGACGATTTGATAAGTATGCACATCAATTCCGAGCTTATAACGATTTGGTTATCACATCGATTTCTTAAGTGAGAATAATGATTTGCTCTCACAATGATTTCGGTTTCACAACGACTCGTTAAGTCTCATAACGATTCGATAAGTTACATATCGACTCAGTCACTGTAACGATTCATTAAGTTACATAACGACTTAGTCACCGTAACAATTTGATACATTAAACAATGGTTCGTTCACTATATCGACTCGATAAGTGAAACAACGATTTGCTCATAACGATTTGCTTACACTGTCATAACGATTTGCCTCTGCAACGATTCGGTTATTAATGCATAACGATTTGTGTGTACATCGATTTGCTTATGAATGTATAACGATTCACATGAATAACGACTCATCAACACAACAATTTCATAAGTCATGATCATATCTATTTCATGGTGTATAACGACTTGATATTCAAACCTATTCTCAGATAGTTTGAAAAGTCAAAGTTTTCCCTTGCTTTTCTCTCACATCCATGCATTTATTATGACTGATCATATCACTGCACTGCATGCAAATGATATCTTCTATTTCCATGTTTATACTGTAAACATCTTTTTAGAAGAACATAATGGAATTTCCATTTCCGTATAAAATCACTCTAACGTTGACTGACAACAAGAGACAACCTAGCTGTCTATTGTTTTAGCATTTAATGTGTGCAGGTCTCTGACAGCACACCTCAATACAACGTTGGACAATATGGAAGATAAAGGACATCAAAGAAGATCCTCTCTCATTTTGCGTGCATGGAAAGCTAAAGACTGTTGAACAAGAAGCTCTACAGTGCCATGCAGTCTAACGTAAACAAAAGCTTAGAGATAATGGACACTTCAACGTTCAATTTTCAAATGGAAGACATATATAGAAGACTGAAGCTCCAGAAATGGATACAACACTCACGACAATCTTTTACAAGCTTTCTGCGAGCATCTGAAAGAGTGAAGCCTCACTCCTTTGCTTGTCTAGCTCTTAGCTCTCTGCATTCATTGTGTTAGTCTTGAGAGCTTCTGTGTACTGAGAGTGTTCCTCATCGTAGAACCTTATCTCTCAGTCGTTGCTTCAGATCGAGCGTTGGTCTTTAAGCTTGATCTAAGGGCTTGTCTTCCTGAACACTTTAAGTGTTTGTTCCCTTCGTGTTGAAGGAAGATCTGGGGGTTTCCAGGGTGTTTGTTTCCCTTCATGTAGAAGAAAGACCTGGGGGTTTCCAGGGTGTTGTAATTCCTCTTCGGGCTGTGAAGAGAAGACCAGCTGCAGCTGGGTGTGTAAGTGTCCTTAAGGGGGACTATACCCTTGGGTAGTGAAATCCTGAGGTATTGCTCAGGGACTAGACGTAGGACTCCTGTGGAGAGGAGATCCGAACCAGGATAATTCCTTGTGTCATGTGTTTGATTGCCTTGTGTTTGCTATCCTATCTTTACTAACACTAACAGTCATCGAAGTGTGTTTTGTGTAAACGTTTTTGTGGACAGGTTTTAAAGTGATCAAAGTTTTAAATATCCCATTTACCCCCCCCCCCTTTGGGCTTGCTAGCTGGGCAACAAGTGGTATCAGAGCGAGTCTCTTCGACAAAGAAGAAGATCCAACGATCTGAAAAGAAAAGATCAAATGGCAGCCCAAGGTCACTTCGAAGGTTAGTCAGTTAACAGACCACCACTGTTCGATGGTGAAGACTACACATACTGGAAGACAAGAATGGAGTTCTTCTTACAAGGACTCGACTATCAAATCTGGTCGATTGTTGAAGAAGGTGACCTTCTAGTCACAAATGAAAAGGATAAATGGACGGAAGATGACAAGAAGAAGATCTCTTTGAACTGTAAAGCCAAGAGTATCCTATGTTGTGCTCTTAGTAAGAAAGAATTCAACCGCATATCAGCCTGCAGATCCGCTATGGAAATGTGGGAGAAGCTAAGGATCACATATGAAGGTATTGACAAGGTTAAAGAAACCAGAATAGACATTCTGGTAACATAGTACGAAAGGTTCCAAATGCAGCAAGGAGAATCCATTACTCAGATGTACAGCAGATTCACCGATATCACTAATGGGTTAGCTGGTCTGGGTAAGACTTATCAGATGGGAGACATGGTGAGGAAAATACTCAGATCCCTACCTACCTCGTGGACTCCAAAGGTTACAGTGATAGAGGAGGCTAATTACTTGAAGATAATGTCATTAGAAAAGTTCATTGGGTCCCTCATGACCCATGAAATAAATATGGAAAGGTTGGGAGAATCTTCTAGCAGAAAGAAGCACTCCAACGCACTCAAGGCAGAAGAATATGAATCAGAAGAAGGCTCATACAGCCAAGAAAGCATGGACAACAGTGAAGATGAAGAAGCAATGCTGTCCAGAAGATTACAATGAATACTAGCTAAGTAAAAGAAGTATCAGTCCGGGAGAAGATACTTCAAGAAAGGGAAAAACCTCAAAAGGTCTGAAGTCAAAGATTCAAAGAAAAATGAACCAATCTGTTATGAATGTAAGAAGCCCGGACATATCAAGGCAGAATGTCCGAAACTCAAGAAAGCTAAATTCAGAAAGAAAGATAGTTCCAAGAAATTCAGAAGGTATAAGAAGAAAGCTATGGCAGCAGCATGGGACAACAGTAGCGACTCGTACAGCGAGTCAAGCTCAAGCAATGAAGAAGAAGAAGAAGCAAACCTGGCATTCATGGCCAACATCAAAGAAGGTACCTGAGAATTGCCGACTGTTACGGATCACCATGTGTCTTCCCACAGTGGGGACACTCCTTCTTCACACCAGGGGAACGTACAGAAGGTACCTGAGAACTGCCGACTGTTACGGATCGTTGCGGTGTCGGGTACACCGCTTTCTTCTTGTCTTACCGTTGGAATATCGCTGCTGGCCTCTTCTGCGAAGCCTTCTTTTCCTACAGATATTGCTCCATCTCTCCCTCCTACCTGCAAGCAGCACTGAGGGCCTCGTCCAACGTGCGGTGGTCAAACGCCACGAGTCTCGTCCGCAGTGATGGCTTGAGTCCCATCACGAACTTCTTTGTCTTCCTTCGCTCGTCTGCCACGATATGAGGTGCATATTTAGAAAGTTCAGAAAATCTTGCCTCATATTCTAGCACGGTCATGGAGCCTTGAGCCAAAGATAGAAATTCTTTCTCCATCCGATCTTGCACACGTTCGGGGACGAACTTGGCCCGAAAGAGCCTCACGAACTCGTCCCACGCAACGTCAACAGCTCCGTCCTCAAACCGGGTACGTAGCAATGAAGCCCACCAAACATCAACTCTTTCCTGCAGTACACCGTTCATAAGCACCCTTTAAACAAATCTAACTTAATAAAACATACAAGCATAAAACTGAGGCATACCTGTAGCATGTAGGTGGCTAACGTAACCTTATCGTCATCTGTACACCTGATGGCTCGGAAGATCTTCTCTATCCCCCTCATCCAGCTTTCTGCCATCAACGGATCGCTCTCCCCCTTAAAAGAGGGTGGTAGCATCCTCTTGAATCTCTCCATGGTAGAAGGTCCACCATGGTCTTGAGCTGGTACTTGAGCCTGCTACAGCACACATCAAGCAATATACAATCAACATAATATCACATAATTAAATAAAGCATACTATTAGTCATTTTATTAGTCAAACCTGAGCCTCCAACTGTGCCTGGAGTGCTGCCTGGGTATGAGCCTGGTTCTGCATGGCCTGCACCAGACCTTGCATGAATACTCCATAATCCACAGGCGGCGGTGGGGAAGTACAGGTCCTGGCGGTGCCGGGGCCTGCTGCTCCGCCCACTTGTCTCGTCTCGGCTCGTCCTCACGGGCCGACGCTCCGCCACGCCTACCTCTCGAAGCCATGGCTGTAATAAATTTCAGCCCCCATTAGAGCTAGGTTACTAAGTCTTCTAACCATTTTCTTATCAATTTTTTACTTCTTATTAGTGTTTTCTACACATGTGGACATACTTAGCATGCAATGAAGATGATGACTTATGTATATTCATGTGCAATCTCAACCGGTTGCACTCTGATACCAATCTCTGTGACGGCCCTCATTATACCGGTACGGTTATACCAACCCACGTCGGTACAGCGAGCGTCATCACAGTGGGACATTTACCCAACAATACATTCAGCTGAGATACATGTGAATATAAGAACAGAGTAGCGGAAGTAAGAAGAACTACTGTCTTCATTCATTCATCATCCACATTTAGCATACATGAAATTGCAATAACATTAAAGAACTTAAAAGTTCACATAATTTAAATTGCTGAAAATTAAATACATAGATGTCCACCATTATACATTCTTTCCATGATAATGCTAATACAACGTTCAATTTACATACTATGAAACGCAAAAGTCACAAAGTACTCCAAAGACTAATCTCCGTGCTCGGAGTCCGTCTCCACCGTCTCCTCCAACGGTGTCACGTTACCAACTACACCTGTACGCCGAAGCAAGTAGTGAGTCTAAAGACTCAGCAAGTAACACCACTCATACCATACGTATACATGTCATAGTAGGTTCTACGCACACTATTGCAAAAACTCAACATGTATCATGCTTAACGTTTGAAATGCATAACCAACCATGATAATCTTATAAGTAAACACATGATGCATGCTTTCAGATTTCCTTATCAAGATAAATTCCTAACACGTGTTCTCTAATCGTTCCTACTCATGAAATTCTACTTTGCATTTTAACTAAAACATGAAAGCACTTAGCATGATTATCCTACGTACATGAAACAAACACACCTAGCATGGAATCTACACATTCTTGTGCATGTACACGAACATTTTACATACTTTAACTTGCTGGTTTTCACATGATTTAGCAACCATAACCCTACACATGAGAGCTACAATGTTATTTAAAATACAACATGTGAACAACCAAACATGGAATTTTGTGCACATACTTGTTAATTGTCCTAGCATGGATTCTAGGCATTTTACACATATAAACATGATCCTAACATAATGAAGCTACTGATTTAACATGGTTTCAGATTTGTCACAACATGGATTACAATATCATATCCTCACATTTTGGTTTCATATTTTCTTTACACAAATTTCCAATTCACATAAATTGCACTTTACACATACACATTACACATTGTTCACTTCCACATTAACACATGAACACATACACATTTACACATTCACATTACACTTTCACATTTAGTGCCGTGACACATAGTCCAAACCACCAAAGAAGGACACAACACATCACATCACATAGACGCCATCTAGGCAATACAATGGCGACTCTTGGACTGCGCAGACCGGGAGAACAAGTCTCCACCCTAACCAGTGGTACTTGTCCACCTCCAGGATTTCCCCCTAATGCCCTTAGGGTCACTACACATTAACCTTCTCAGGGGGACTTTTCCCTGATACGGTTCCACTGCCCTCTACGGAAGCAGTGTCACATTTGGCACAATTTTCACATTACACAATTTTTTACCGATTTTACACATGGGTTTACACATGTCACTCTCATTCTATTCACTTCCTATCTCACATTCACATTTCTCTGTTTTTCCTAACATGACACTACAGATTTCAAAATCTACATTCAGGTAAATATCACCGATCAGGTCGGATTACACCTAAATCGAATTGTTTCACATTGGCATGCATAAATTCACATTTACATGGAAATTCATATCACATTAAATACTAGTCCAAATGACCTGAAACTTTAACCACATGTTAATTTCGGGTTTGGGATTCCTCATGCAAATTTTCAGTTTTTTCTGAACTAAAACAAAATTTCAGAAATTCAAACATCCATTTCGCATGCCATCCACCATTCAACTTAACATGGAATTGTACACAAATCACCATCTTAGCAGCTTACTATCTAAACCCTAGCATGCATGGAAATACGGAATTCATTCCCAATTTATTGGACAATCCATTAATTTATGGAAGATTTATCATGACCTAGCATGATCTCTATTTTTTTTCTAAACGAATTTTGCAATAATTCACACAAGCATGGGAATAATCTCAGAAATTTAGAATATGGACTGAACCTCACATGCATTATCCTCACAAATTAGGGCATTTAGACTTGTCCTAAATCATGCAAACATGGTTTAACAAGATTAAAACTCATCACACATGTATCTTTATGAAATAATTGAGTCCTATCATTTGTGATAATCCATCCACACACCACATCCATCACATCAACAATATACATAGCATATAAATGATTTACAGTATATCCTCATCGTGAAACATATCGAAATTATCCACATAGAAGGGCAGAACAGTTCACTGTTCTGTCCAGATGAACTTGGCGGCGGTCTCTGGCCGCTAATTCAATGTCAACGACATAGTCGATGGACGCTAAGCATGATCTTAGCGGCAAGGGACATTGCCGTCAATGTTAGGTCTGTGCAGAAGACAGACCCGAGCTCCAAAGATGGGGTAATTTGGGGGTCTAGGACACGAGGGAAAATTTATAAAATTTGTAAAACCAACCTAGACACATACAGGGACGTTATGAGTAGGGTACTTGCCTTTAGAAAAATACACCAATGGATCTAGGGCTCGGTGAAGCTCTCCTTGGGCTGTCCCAAGAAGCTCTTAGAAATGCTTTACTCTGGGTTCCTGAGCAGTCTCCACAGCAAGTCGAGGTCGGGGAAGCCTTCCTCGATGATCCAGCAAGCTCCTTGTTGCAGCAGAACCCCGGAACAAGCTTTAGATCTTCAATTTTAGGTTTGCAAAGGTGGGGGTTTTCCTCAGTCAGAAAGTAGGGTTTCTTCTCCTCTCTTTTCCTCCCTTGCAAAAGGGTAAAGAGGGCCCTAGGGTTGCGAAATGAGGCTCTTTTGAAGAGGAGAGGCCCCTCTCCCACGCATGGGGTGACAAGATGGCTCTCAGACCGTTGGGAGACAGCTCCCCAATGGGTGAGTTGCCTTGCTTCCAGAATTTCTGGCTCTGCAACGCATGCAGGTCAGAGAAGTTGGCGTCCACATCGTTGGACACTGGGATTAGTGTTGGCGTCCATGGAGTTGACGCTGACACCACATCAACGTCTATGGGATTGACGCCAATCTGGCCTTCGGCCAGAAGTCTAAAACATGCAGAAACCCATGCACATCATGTATATTTACATGTAATATCTATATAGTTTGTGCACACACTACCATCAAGCAATACATACATTATTTATACCTAAGCTATACACATACACACATAAGTATACTAACTAATACATATGTAGATACATACATACGTACATATACGACACGAATTATTTACATGCATTACAATAATGCAACAAAATTCGAGGGCCTTACACCCTCTTCCCCTTAAAAGAAACTTCGTCCTCGAAGTTAGAACGACACTACTCAAACAAAAGGGGATACTTCTTCTTCATCGCATCCTCAAGCTCCCAAGTAGCCTCCTCTCGTGAGAAGTTCCGCCATAGAACTTTCACCGACGCAATACTCTTGTTCCGGAGATGCTGAACCTTCCGGTCAAGAATAGCTACTGGTTGCTCGACATATGAAAGATCTGGCTGGATCTCCACTAGCTCATGACTAATCACATGAGACGGATCTCGGACATACTTCCTGAGCATAGATACGTGGAATACAGGGTGAACGCTAGCCAAAGCTGGGGGTAATGCTAGCTCATATGCGACGCTACCCAAACGTCTGAGAATCTCATATAGGCCAATGAACCTGGGCTCAACTTACTATGCCGCCAAATCTGACGACACCACGAGTAGCGATATCTTCAAGAAGACATGATCGCCAACCTCAAACTCCAAATCCTTTCTCCTGTTGTCGGCATAACTCTTCTGCCTATCCTGTGCCGCAACAAGCCTCTTCCTGATAAGCTGGATCTTATCCGAAGTTTGCTGAACTAAATCCGGTCCGATCAACTGCCTATCACCAGTCTCCTCCTAACACAACGGAGATCTGCAGGGCCTACCATACAACGCCTCGAATGGAGCCATACCAATACTAGCATGAAAGCTGTTGTTGTATGCGAACTCCACAAGAGGTAAATGATGCTCCCAATCATCCTTCCAATCCAGAACACACGCTCTCAACATATCCTCGAGCGTCTGGATAGTCCTCTCGGACTGTCCATCGGTCTGGGGATGAAATTCCGAACTGAGCTTCAGCTCCGAACCTAAAGCATCCTGAAGACCCTTCCACAGCCTCGAAGTGAATCTCGGATCTCGATCCGAAATGATCGACTTCGGCACACCATGCAATCTAATGATACTACTAACATACAATCTAGCTAAACCCTCTACTGACTGCTTCTTCTTCATAGGCAATAAATGAGCAGTCTTCGAGAATCTATCTACGACTACCCAAATCGAGTCATTGCCCCTTCTAGATCGAGGCAAACCCGAGACGAAATCCATAGCGACAGCTTCCCACTTCCATACTGGGATATCCATCCTCTGCATAAGGCCAGATGGTCGCTGCCGCTCGGCCTTCACTTGCTGACATACTAGACATCTAACACATAATCCGCAACATCCTTCTTCATGCCGGACCACCAAAATGATCTCTTCAAATCCTGATACATCTTAGTGTTACCCGGATGAATAGAGAATCGCGACCTATGAGCCTCCGCTAACACATGCTCACGGACATCTACCAAATCAGGGACACAAACACGGTGCTGAATCTAATCACACCGTCCTCATCACGAGCAATGCCTGCCTTGCCCACTAACTCTAAGAGTCTAGGGTCGGCTCCTTGCTGCTCGATCACCTCATCCAAAACCGAGGACCTAAGAGATAACTGAGCTACAAAAGCCTGACATAGCGATGGCTCTAACTCAGTCAACGCGCAAGCCGCATCTTCCAACATCTTCCAGTCCTGCTGGAGGGATGGCCTCTTTCTACTCAGCGCATCCGCTACGACATTCGCCTTTCCAGGGTGATACTGAAGGTCGAAGTCATAATCCTTCAAGAACTCAATCCATCTTCTCTGCCTCAGGTTTAATTCCTTTTGGGAGAAAAGATACTTCAAGCTCTTGTGGTCGGTAAACACCTCAAATCTGACACCATAAAGATAGTGCCTCCAGATCTTTAGGCATGAACCAATGCTGCGAGCTCCAAGTCATGAGTCGGATAGTTCTTCTCATGCTCCTTCAACTGACAGAAGCATAAGCCACTACCCTTTCTTGCTTCATTAGCACACAGCCCAAGCCAATCCGAGACGCATCTGTGTAAATAGCGAATCCTTCTACACCGCTCGGTAAGACTAACACCGGGGCTGTCGTGAGCTTAGTCTTCAATAATTGAAAACTACTCTCATACTTCTCGGACCAAACAAACTTCACTCCCTTCCTGGTAAGCTGGGTCAAAGGGGCGGCGATGGATGAAAATCCCTCAATAAATCGCCGATAGTAACCAGCTAAACCAATAAAACTACGAATCTCCGAAGGGGTCTTGGGAATCTCCCAATCCATAACTGCCTGGACCTTTGCTGGATCAACTGCAACACCAGCGCCGGAGATAACATGCCCGAGGAAATGAACCTCGCGCAACCAAAAATTGCACTTGCTGAATTTAGCATACAGCTTGTGCTCACGAAGAACCTCTAACACTACCCTCAAATGCTGACGGTGGGTGGCCTCATCCGGAGAGTAGACCAACACATCGTCAATAAACACTACGACAAAGCTATCTAAATAAGGCCTAAACACCCTGTTCATGAGATCCATGAATGCTGCAGGGGCATTGGTCAATCTGAAAGGAAGGACCAAAAACTCATAATGTCCATAACGGGTTCTAAACGCCGTCTTGGACACATCCTCAATCCGAATCCTCAACTGATGATAACCAGATCGCAAATCAATCTTAGAAAAGACTGATGCCTCTCGCAACTGGTCAAACAAGTCATCAATACGAGGTAAGGGATACCTGTTCTTCACAGTCACTTGGTTCAACTTCCTATAGTCAATGCATAACCTAAGTGACCCGTCTTTCTTCTTGACGAACAATACAGGTGCGCCCCAAGGGGAAACACTAGGGCGAATAAATCCCTTATCAAGCAACTCTTGCAACTGCCTCCTCAACTCGGCTAACTCCGCAGGAGCCATCCGATATGGAGCCTTCGAGATAGGAGAGGTGCCCGGAAGCAACTCCATGGTAAACTCTATCTCTCTATCCGGTGGCAATTCAGACAAGTCATCAGGAAAGACATCTGGAAAATCCTGCACTACCTCAATCTCTACAAGAGTAGGTGACTCATCAGCCTCTAGCACTAACACCACGCTGGCAAGAAAAGCGTCACAACCCTTGTTTACCATGCGCATCGCCTTCATGGAAGAGATGACTAACTTTCCCACCAAATTCCTTGGCAAGGGGTGAGAGAACTCATCCTCACCAGGAATGTGGAAAAGAATCCTCTTCCGACGATAATCCACTAACGCATAGTGCTCCTCTAGCCAATCCAGACCAAGAATAGCATCATAGTCCTTTATCTTTAGCAAGAAGAAACACCCATCTAGGACTCTACCCTCAATGCACATAGGTAACGACGGAATGCACTTCCTAGTCGATACCGTACCCACCGGGGTGTGCACAGACAAAGGGACCTCTAAATCCTCAGACTCTATACCTGACTCTAGGGCTAACTGCCTAGCGAACCGCTTGGAAATGAACGAGTGAGTAGCACCCGTATCAAACAAAACCCGAGCGTGCACACCTAAAAGTAAAACCGTACCTTCGGTGACATGCTCCGCCTGCTCGGCGTCCTCACGAGCTAAAGCAAATACTCGAGCTGGGGCTCGAGGCCTTCTTGGTCTTCCTGTAGCTGGCGCGGCTGCCGCTACTGCTGGGACTGGCGCTCCACGCTGAGCTCCCTGCTGAAGTCTTGGGCAATCTTTGATCTTGTGGTCGCTGCTCCCACACTTCAAGCACCTTCCCGTAATCATCCAACATTCGGTACCGCCATGTGTCTTCCCACAGTGGGGACACTCCTTCTTCACACCAGGGGAACGTACAGAAGGTACCTGAGAACTGCCGACTGTTACGGATCGTTGCGGTGTCGGGTACACCGCTTTCTTCTTGTCTTGCCGTTGGAATATCGCTGCTGGCCTCTTCTGCGAAGCCTTCTTTTCCTCCAGATATTGCTCCATCTCTCCCTCCTGCCTGCAAGAAGCACTGAGGGCCTCGTCCAACGTGAAGTGGTCAAACGCCACGAGTCTCGTCCACAGTGATGGCTTGAGTCCCATCACGAACTTCTTTGTCTTCCTTCGCTCGTCTGCCACGATATGAGGTGTATATTTAGAAAGTTCAGAAAATCTTGCCTCATATTCCAGCACGGTCATGGAGCCTTGAGCCAAAGATAAAAATTCTTGCTCCATCCGATCTTGCACATGTTCGGGGACGAACATGGCCCGAAAGAGCCTCACGAACTCGTCCCATGCAACGTCAACGTCAATGTCAATGTCAACTTGTCTTCCCACAGTGGGGACACTCCTTCATTCCCGAATTTGTTGGACAATCCATTAATTTATGGAAGATTTATCATGACCTAGCATGATCTCTATTTTTTTTCTAAACGAATTTTGCAATATTCACACAAGCATGGGAATAATCTCAGAAATTTAGAACAGGGACTGAACCTGACATGCATAATCCTCACAAATTAGGGCATTTAGACTTGTCCTAAATCATGCAAACATGGTTTAACAAGATTAAAACTCATCACACATGTATCTTCATGAAATAATTGAGTCCTATCATTTGTGATAATCCATCCACACACCACATCCATCACATCAACAATATCCATAGCATATAAATGATTTACAGTATATCCTCATCGTGAAACATATCGAAATTATCCACATAGAAGGGCAGAATAGTTCACTGTTCTGTCCAGATGAACTTGGCGGCGGTCTCTGGCCGCTAATTCAATGTCAACGGCATAGTCGATGGACGCTAAGCATGATCTTAGCGGCAAGGGACATTGCCGTCAATGTCAGGTTTGTGCAGAACACAGACCCGAGCTCTAAAGATGGGGTGAATTTGGGGGTCTAGGACACGAGGGAAAATTCATAAAATTTGTAAAACCAACCTAGACACATATAAGGACGTTATGAGTAGGGTACTTGCCTTTAGAAAAATACACCAATGGATCTAGGGCTCGGTGAAGCTCTCCTTGGGCTGTCCCAAGAAGCTCTTAGAAACGCTTTACTCCGGGTTCCTGAGCAGTCTCCACAGCAAGTCGAGGTCGGGGAAGCCTTCCTCGATGATCCAGCAAGCTCCTTGTTGTAGCAGAACCTTGGAACAAGCTTTAGATCTTCAGTTTTAGGTTTGAAAAGGTGGGGGTTTTCCTCAGTCAGAAAGTAGGCTCTCAGACCGTTGGGAGATAGCTCCCAATGGGTGAGTTGCCTTGCTTCCGGAATTTCTGGCTCTGCAACGCATGCAGGTCAGAGAAGTTGGCGTCCACATCGTTGGACGCTGAGATTAGTGTTTGCGTCCATGGAGTTGACGCTGACACCACATCAACGTCTATGGGATTGACGTCAATCTGGCCTTCGGCCAGAAGTCTAAAACATGCAGAAACCCATGCATATCATGCATATTTACATGTAATATCTATATAGTTTGTGCACACACTACCATCAAGCAATACATACATTATTTGTACCTAAGCTATACACATACACACATAAGTATACTAACTAATACATACGTAGATACATACATATGTACATATACGACACAAATTATTTACATGCATTACAATAATGCAACAAAATTCGAGGGCCTTACATATTAAGTACATTAGATAAATTCACAAATGGAAAACCATCACTAATACTAAAGGGAGCTAGACGGTTTGGTAGAAAGAAACATGGATTAGGATACACACCTCCAGACAATGAAGAAACCATTATACATCCTAAAACATATCCAACACCAAAGTTTATAGCTGAACAAGACACATCATATAAATCAAATTTTAAACACATTCCAACTGAAAAGGTAATGTCTTGCTGTAGCCATTGCAACAAGTTAGATCATATCAAAGTATCATGTCCAACTAAGTATAAAATATGGATAATCAAAAGGGAAAATGATGATACTAACCAACCAGGACCCAAAAGAACTTGGGTACCTAAAGCTTAGTGTTTTCATTGTAGGTAAACCTTCGAGCATCAAAATGGTATTTAGACAGTGGATGCTCAAGGCACATGTCAGGAAATAGGAAGCTATTTTCTCATCTCAAAACTGACGACTGTGATAGGCAGTGGATCAGTAGGCAGCAAAGGCAAAACAGTGATTGAAGATGTGTTATGCGTCAAAGGACTAAAGCACAACCTTATCAGTATCAGCCAGCTATGCGACAAAGGACATCAAATCAGATTTCAAGAGTCAAAGTGTAGCATTATGAAGGATGGTGCAGTCATCTTTGAAGCCAACAGAGAAAAGAACATGTACGTACTTTACCTAGAAGAACTAAAAGATCAGGATATCTATCTGGCCGCAAGCAAAGAGCAGTCAGCTGAACTGTGGCACAGAAGATTGGGCCACTGCAGTCTGGATGGCATGAGAAAGTTGATCAATAGAAGCTTGGTGGAAGGCCTACCTAAAGTTAGCACAAGAATGGATGGTGTTTGTGGGCCATGTGCAAAAGGAAAGCACACCAAGTTATCCTTCAAGTCGAAGACTGTGGTAACAACCTCAAAACCCTTAGAAATCTTACATATGGATTTATTTGGGCCAATGAGAACCACAAGTCTTGGAGAAAAGAATTTTGAGTTTGTTATAGTAGATGATTACTCTAGATTCACATGGGTTTCTTTCCTAGAACACAAAGATGATACTTTTGACAGTTTTGTAAGCTTCAGCAAGAAGGTACAGAAGGATAAGAAGTATAGTATTATCAGCATTCGATCGGACCATGGAGGAGAATTCCAAAATGAGATATTTCCTAAGTTTTGTGATGATCAAGGCATAGAGCACAATTTCTCAGCACCAAGGACACCTCAGCAAAATGGAGTTGCTGAGAGAAAGAACAGAACTCTATTGGATATGGCAAGGACAATGCTGTCAGAATATGATCTGCCAAGGTATTTTTGGGCCGAAGCAGTTAACACAGCATGTCATATCATCAACTGAGTCATGATCAGGCCAATCCTGAAGAAGACTTCATATGAGCTATACAAGAGAAGAAGCCGAAGATCAGTCATTTCAGAACTTTTGGATGTCCATGTTTCATCCACAACAACGGCAAAAGAGACCTCGGTAAGTTAGATGCTAAATTAGATGAAGGTATCTTCATGGGGTATGCCTCTAAACCTAAAGGATATAGAGTATTTAATAAGCGAACCTTGTTAATTGAACAATCAGTGTACATTATTTTTGATGAAACTAACCCTTCCTTGAAAGAGGAAGAAGATAGTGATATTGATAATGCAGAAAAATTGTCTAAGAAATTAAAGGATACATCCATTAAGGACAAGCAAGATCCACCTTTGGAAGACCTACAACAAAAGGACAAATCTCATGATAATCTTCCAAAAGAATGGAGGTATAAGAAAGATCACCCTCTAGACAACATCATTGGTGATCCATCTGTTGGGATAAGGACAAGAGGTAATGTAATCCCATGCGATTATCTAGCTTTTGTTTCACAAATAGAGCCTAGGACAGTCAATGAAGCTCTCACTGATGAATCTTGGATTTTAGCCATGCAAGATGAACTGAATCAGTTCAAGAGAAACCATGTGTGGTCACTTGTTCCTAGACCATCAGATCATCCAGTGATTGGCACCAAATGGGTGTTCAGGAACAAATTGGATGAAGCTGGTGTGATCATAAGAAACAAGGCCAGACTGGTAGCTCAAGGCTATTCCCAAGAGGAAGGCATAGATTTCGATGAAACCAAAGCACTAGTAGCTAGACTTGAGGCTATTAGAATTTTACTTGCTTATGCATCTGCATTAAATTTAAAACTCTTTCAAATGGATGTGAAATCAGCATTTTTAAATGGTTTTATAAAAGAAGAAGTTTATGTGGAACAACCGCCTGGTTTTGATGACATGGATTTTCCAGATCATGTATTTAAATTACATAAGGTTTTATATGGTTTAAAACAAACCCTAGAGCATGGTATGAACGATTAAGTGCATTTCTATTAGATCATGGTTTTATTAAAGGAAAAGTAGATAGCACATTATTCATTAAGTCTAAACTCAAAAATGTGTTACTTGTTCAAATATAGGTTGATGATATAATATTTGGATCTACTGATGAATCTCTTTGCAAGTATTTTGAGAAGCTAATGCAGGGAGAATTTGAAATGAGCATGATGGGGGAGCTTAACTACTTCCTCGGATTGCAAATCAAACAAGGAAAAGAAGGCTCACATATTTGTTAAGCCAAATACACAAAAGAGCTGCTAAAGAAATTCAATTTTGAAAATGCCAAGCCACTATCAACACCAATGAGTACATCAACAAGATTAGACAGTGATAAAAATGGTAAGAAAGTAGATCAGAAACTTTATAGAGGTATGATAGGCTCTTTGCTTTATTTAACTGCAAGTAGACCTGATATATTATTTAGTGTTTGCATGTGTGCTAGGTATCAGGCAGACCATAGAGAGTCTCATTTAATATCTGTCAAGAGAATTTTTAAATATTTGACTAGAACTTATGACTTAGGTCTGTGGTATCCAAGGCATGTGAATCAACTTAGTAGGTTATTCTGATGCTGACTACGCTGGATGCAAGGTAGATAGGAAAAGCACCAGTGGATGTTGTCAATTTCTTGCAGGATGTCTGATCTCGTGGTCCTCAAAGAAGCAAAATTCAATAGCACTATCTACAGGTGAAGTTGAGTACGTGGCTGCTGGAAGTTGTTGTACACAACTCCTGTGGATTAAGCAACAACTTGAGGATTATGGACTCCAGATCAAGACAATTCCACTATTGTGCGACAACACAAGTGCAATAAATCTAACTAAGAATCTAGTACAACACTCAAGAACTAAACACATTGAGGTTAGATATCATTTCATTCATGATCATTTAGCAAATGGTAACATAGATATTTCTTTCATTGATACTAATAATCAGTTAGCAGATATCTTCACAAAGGCCTTACCTGAAGAGAGATTTACATCTCTTAGAAGGGAACTAGGCATGTGTAAATTGTGAAGATTTATCTGTATGAAAACTGAAATATTAATTTTCAGAATATCAATCACTTTTTCTCTCTGAATTTAAGCAAAATTCCACAAATATTGCCTGATTGTTAATATCCTTGACCGTTCGTTATTTTATAAAAATTTATCTCTCTCAAACTAGTCAGTTTGTCGTTTTCTATCTTTATGGCGCCTTAGATTTCGAAAAGTCACTTTATCCTTAATTCTTATATCCCGAAATCTATGTGGCAACGATTCACATACCACCTTCATCTCCCTTTATCTGCCTGAGGCGATACCCTATCGACTCCGGCATCGACTCTCTGAGATTTCAAGCTTCCAACTCCTTCCCGCAAGAAATTTCTTGAGGGTTTCTGCTTCACCTCTCCTTCCAATCATCTAGAAACTTTCCCCATTCAATTCCATGGCCTCTTCTGGTGTTTCCGACAGCGTCGGGGGCTACAGAGCTGCGTTTCTCACTGCAGAGCAGTAAGAAAGATTTACCTCAGTGAAGATGAAGCTATGTGGAAATAAGGCTATAGATGTTGCAGATTTACAGAAGAATGGAATGGGCAGTGTAGTTGCAGCAATGGCAAAGATGAAGTGGTCAAAGATAGCAACTCTATCAGAGGTAAGTTACCCAGATCTCATCAAAGCTTTCTATGTGTGTCTGAAGACTGAGGAAGATGGGTCCTTGACATCATCTGTCAAAGGAACCCAGATTAGAATCACATATGCTCTTTTGGAGTCTCTATTTGGAGTTTGCACCACTGGTCACAATGGGGTTCATGATGATCAGATTTTCTCCATATAATTTAAATAAATTAAATATCTATTTTGGTGATTAACAAAACTAAGACAATGTGCATTTCTAACATATTTTGTATGAGATTTGAGCACAGAAAATCTAACAAAGAAATACAAGCTAAACTGGTAAGTATTCTTCATAACAGCATTTACAGTTCAAAGCATATAATTTTCAAAGTACACATCGACTCACTAGTTGTTATAACGATATCCTTAAAATCATAACGATTTCATAAGTCATTGATGTAGACACCTGGTTCCGGCTAATGGGTTGAACCGCATTTTATGTTATCCTAGTTAGCCCTAGTTGGTCACTCACCTTGAGCCCATCATTAGCCTTGATTGAGCCCATTAACAATTTAAAATTGCCTTGAAATCCCGCCCATTATTATTTTGGAAAGTCCTTATGCAATTATAACTCGTATCTTTTATGTAACTGGCTGATAATGCAAAAAAATTCGATTTCCTAGTCGCGACATATCGTAGCGCCGCGACTCTAGTCGCGACGGCCCTGGACGCCGCGACAGCCCATGCATGATATCCATGCACGTGGGCTTACTGTCGCGACGCCCGACCCGTCGCGTCTCTAGTCGCGACCCCACGATACGCCGTGACAACGCCTGAGCGCACCAGACTCTGCAACAACCTCCTATTTATCCTCCTATTGATCCAGCTTTATCCCTAGGAAATATCTCAACCCCTTGGGGCAAGATTTTGGCCCTAGGGACTCTTGTGAGGATCCCTTGGACTCTCCCTTGCAATTTTAAAAGGCCATTATCTCCCATTTCAATTTTGACTATTTTGAAGAGATAATATCACCCATTTATCTCTCATGGCTCTATAAAGAGTGGCTCCTCGTCAAGGATGAGGGGAGCCTCATTGTTACCCCAAAGGGCTGCCAAAATTCCTATGACAAATACTTAGCCTCGCAGCCACCCTTCGTAGACGGTTCGTTTCCGCGCCGTCACCAGATCTCTCGGATGCGAAGCGAGACGCCGCCGAACTCTCGTTGGCGATGAAGGGGTCGCCGTTGACCACGTTGACCCTCCGGTTGACTGAGTTGACTAGAAGGAAAACGAAGCAAACAAGCGAAACAAAGGGGATTTGGTGATCGCCAGGGCCTTACCTGTGCCCAAGGGGTTGCTTGATCACGTCGGTGCAGTGGCCTCGCGTTGTGGGTGATGGTGGGACTTCAAGTTCTCCTCCTTCGGCCGACCAAAGGAGAAGAGCTCCGTATTCTTCTGCGGGTCGTTCCTGCCAAAAAAAGACTCTATTAGACTCTAGGGAGTGTGGTAAATGCTCAAAACGAAGTATGAAAAACCCAAAAGGAAAGTCCCGTACCGGTTGCGGACTTGAGAAGAGGGGTGGCCAAATGCTATGACCACCCTTCTTCCCTCTGGTTTTGGTTGGGAAACCCCTTTCTAGGTGTGTATGAAGGTGACCTACGTGCCTAGGGTGAGTGGGAAGGTGTGTGCAACATGCAAACTAGCTAAAAAGTAAGTAAGAGAAGAGAGAGGGAAGGAGGTGTAGATCCTCGTTGTTGATGTTGTAGCTCCTTGCAAGGACTCCTCCAGCTCCAAAGCAAGCCTCCTGGACGTCCCCAGTGTGGAGAGAGTGAAGAGGATGAGTGATAGAAGGTTGGGTAAGATTTTCTCTCTCCTCTCTCAAAGCTTCAGCATATGGACGTCCAGCCTCTCCTCCTTGGCTCAGAGGGCTCAAAGGGAGGTTATATAGACAGTGGAGCTCGGGGTTGAGAGCCTTGGATGCCTAAGTGTGAAGAAACACACTTGCACACTTGGCAATCCATGCATTAAAGGTCCAACCAATGGGGAGAGGCCAAGTAGGATTTTTACTGGGCCAATGGGGTGCCTAGGTGGCCCATATGCCCGTTGGGAACGGCTACATGCGTTGCATGGCCGAGAGAATGGTGCAAGTGGGCTGGAATCTCGGGGTTGTTGCGCAGACCAGGTAAACCCTATTGATGTCCAGGGATCAGGCCGCCAACCGCATGCAGGCGTCCATGGATGTGGACGCCAACTTGGGTCAACGTCCAAGGTGATTGTCGCCAACCAGTAGTCGGCGGCCATCGATGCCGCCGTCTACATGGGATCCGAGGCTGGTCAAAAAATGGTCAAATGAGGCTTAATGGGCCAAAGAGCCTTGCGGGAGATGGGCCAAATCTCGCGTCTACAAATGTCGCTCCGAGACATCCGGCCTTGCAAGGGAGCAGAGCGGACTGAAAGGTTGGTGTCTCGGTAAACAAAGGACGCGGAGATTTAATGGAAGGGCCATCTCCGAGGATAGGAGTTCTAGCGAACCAAACGAAAGAGTCAGGCTAGAAACAGATGACGTATCGTCTGAGAGACAAATAGGGGTAAGAAACGGGTGATCTACCCATGTAACTACAACTGCGACCCAATGGCAGGGTCCCTGGCATGGCCGTGTCGGACTTTGACTAGTTTTTGGTGTGTCTGAGTCAAAGGAGTTGTAATATGACGGTTGAATCAAGAGGGTCTCATAACCGGAGCTCGTGGGTTCGCTGGCCTAATCAGGACGTCGGTCTTGAATTTAGGAGGTCATGGAGACAAGGAGTTGGTTGATCTCTCAAAGGATTATCAAAAGATTCTAACTGGAATCACATGCTTGGAAAGCCTGAAGTCCGGAATTGAGCTCGCGACTGGCGAAGGCTCAACTGAACTCAATAAGGATTGCTTGACTATTTTTGAAAGACACGGTGGGACAAGTGGAGAAGGGGGATAAAAGACCCGATATCAACCTGGATAGTCATGAAGGGCGGACCCAGTAGGCTACCTGAGCTGGGGGAGCCATGGAGCAATCATATGATCGAGGAAAATCACCATTTTTTTTTAGTGTTAGTAAGAGAATGTTAGCAGTGAAGATGCATGCTGGTGTGGATTGCCTATCTAAAATGCAAGTTAGCACCAGAGGAAAATTCTAAAGGCCATACGAATAACTGAGAGATCGCAAAACCATCATGGTTTTTGGTGAAGGAGAACTCAGGGTTCACGGTCGCCAAGTTATTCGCCTCTGGTGGGGTCCTATGTTATACCTGTGACGCTCGCATGAGCGTTCCGAATTTTTGAAGCGCAGCCTGTGCTTAAGATATCTGCAAAACAACTCGAAGCACAAGATAAAGGATAATGGCCATATAAAGAGTAAGAATTTAAAAATTTCCAGACAGTAAACGTCCACATCGATTGTCGCCAGTATACATGTTAACGTCCTCCAATGTGGCCGCCAACCTAACATTGACGTCCACCGATCTGGATGCCTACTTGACAGCGGATCAGGCCGAAAATATAGGTGATGGGAGTCCATAGGGACTCTACCATCTCCTACCTCCGTCCCTCCCTGCTCCTGCTGCGAACCAGAGAGCTGAGAGACAGAAAAGCACAGCAAAATGGCCTCCTCATCGACCGGACGATCCACAGGCGTGAACCCCGGAGTTTTGAGCGAAGTTCCGGAACACCTGAGCACGCGTCTGGCCAACGGGGAGGTAAGCAACGATTGTTTCTGATTCTTCCTGGGCTAAAAACGCCCCGAACAGGGTTCTCATAATACCCCACCACTATGCAGGAGATCCCAGCATTCCCAAGCCAAGGCCAGGTACGGGCCTTTTCCTGGCTCGTGAATCTGGTGAACGCTATTACGCTGGACATGCGGGGCTTTGTTGGCATGTGGAACCTGAACTTTATGGTGGTCCTGGCCAAGAACATGAAAGACATGTGGTGGGGGTTCGACGCCCTGGGGGCGTTGATAGAGAGATGGCACCCACACACACATACTTTTGTGTTCCAGGCATTCGAAGTGAGCGTCTTGCTGGAGGAGGTTGAGCTGTTCCTGGGATGGCGACGGTGCCTGGAGTACGATGCAACGACTCCTCTCCTCCCGTGGGAAGAGATCCTCGTGGACATCGTACGGGACAAGAAGGAAGTGTTACGGATGACGAACAAGAACGGAATCTTCCTGGACCGACTGGCCTGGTGGCTGATTCAGCATGCCAAGGAGATTGGCGGAGAGAGGGCGACGCGAGGGCTAACACTTTGCCTGGCCGGGGTTTTCTTGTTCCCCACGAGCGGCGATTTCATCCTCTACGAGCACGTTGGAGTACTTTCTCTGCTGCGGTGCGGGCAGTCACTTGCCCCTGTAGTGCTGGCCCACCTGTACAGTTTGCTCACCACAATGAGCCTAGGCGGATGCACATGCGGGAGTTTGTTTCTGCTCTAGGTATGGATGGAAGCTCATTTAAAATTTGATTTTGCTGACAGGCAACCTTCCCCCTCCAGAATCTTCCTTCGGAGTTCGGTTCACTGTAGCAGGTCATGGTATGAGCCAGAAAATGAGATCAAGTGTGTGACAGCACACTTGAAGAGCAGAGATGTCTGGAGGGATCATTTGGCATATTTGAGAATGGATGAATTCATCGTGAGGCCGCTGTTCATGAGAACCATTGAGTTCAGAGCCCGCACCAGGGAGGACAGAGACTTGTGGCTGATTGGAGCTGATCAGATAGTGGTGTACCAGCCACACCGGTGTCATTGTCAGCTTGGGATTCCATGGGGAATTCCCACCTCATCCAACTGCACCGATATGATAGTCACTGGAAGAAATGAGAAGCTAATGAAGAAGGCCATGAAGACTTGGGCAAGGTACACGGTGAGCAAAAAAGTGGGCTTGGCTGTGCAGGAAAATTGGGAGGAGATTTGGAAATATGAGGAGTTCAATGATGGCATTTGCCCCACTGCTTGTGACTTCTTTATGGCCCGTAGGGCAAAATGATGTATCTTCCTTTTTTGAATAAGTGTAACACAAATTTGATGAATAAAAGTGAGTTGTATTTGTGTTGAATTAGCTTGAATTGCTTGATTTGTGGAATGTGTGGGATGAAATGGCCTCAAAAGGGTCCAAAAGAGTGTGCTGTGAGAACTAAGTGTGGGGTGATTGGCATCCACATCGATGGCCGCCCATAACAGGTAAACGTCCAGACACTGGTCGCCAACCACTGAGCCAGAAGATCGACGTCCACATAGGTGCCGTCTATTTTAAACTAGACGTCCCACATGGTCGTCGACCAGACTTCGAGGTCTGACATTGAAGAGACCTTGACGTCCACCCCATGGTCGTTGATGGTACGTCAGCGGCTAGGGCTTGACTTCAGGCAAAAGTAAACGGCCAGACCTGAACGTTAAACCAGAAAACTGCCTTTTTTTTAACCGACGCCCTCTTCCGGGCGCCATTACGCCTTCCAAACGCCGGGAGCGGAGAAAACCCACAGTCACCTGATCTCCTTCCTCGAGACTACGATGAGGACGAGGGAGAAAAGAAGCATCATCCGGGCCGCCGTCAACGTCAACCAGAGGAGGAAGAGGAAGAGGTGGCCATGGCGGAGGAAGAGGAAGAAGTGGCCGTGGAGGACGCACCGGAGGGGGAAGAGACCGAGGGAGGAGATGAGACGGAGGCGGAGGCACCTCGACGGCCCAAGGTAGGCCTCTAGAACCCTTGAAATTCTTGTTTGTGATTTGGTGAAAAGAAGGAAAACAGGGGAAATATAGTCGGGTTAGACAAGAACTTGACGGCAACATCAGTTGCCGTCGAGTTCCTCTTGGCGTCCAACCCCTTGCCGTCAAGGTGAACTTGATGTCAAGGTGCTGGTCGCTGACAGGGGAACTTGACGGCCACCCCTGGATGCTGATTCTGAGTGAACGGCAAGCCCTTGCCGTCAATTTTTAATAAACGGCAGTCGATGCTGACGTCAAGTTTTCTATGTTTTCTGCAGGGTAAAGCCGGATGAGGAGCAGAGTGACCTGGGATTTGTGCTGGGCATGGTACCGGGCCCTGCCAGAGGTCCAGCAACCCATTTTTTCGGATGGGATTCGGGCATATCCTGTCGGTGCGGCCCTTCCATGTGGACGTACCGTACTGGAGGCACTCCGGGAGAGATGGGAGGAGGATTGCAAGGCATTCATCATGCCTTGGGGACACATGATACCCACATTGGAGGATGTGGCGTATCTAACAGGACTGCCGGTTCATGGAGAGCCGGTAGTCGGACTAGAGAGGAGGGACTACTATGACGACATAGTAGAGCTGCTGGGGCAAGAGTTTTATGGCCGGGAGGAGGAGACCGATCCGGAGCATCCCGCTCGGATCGTTGTCGGAGGCAGTGGGCCTGAGAGATAGGAGGAGAGGGCCTCTGGAGAGTTTAGATGAGTTCTGTACAGGAGTGAGAGGAGCACTGGATCTGGGGGACAGGAGCGAGGAGTGCTCGATTCGGATCTTCGTCTCTTACTTGCTCGGGCGGCTCCTGTTCTCGATGCAGTCATCTCAGATGAACTGCAAGTTTGTGCTGCTATTGCGAGACCTTGAGCAGGCAGGGAGATATGCTTGGGGTGCTGCGATGCTGGGACACCTTTTCTCTCTCCTCCCAGCAGCTCACAGCGCTCTCAGAGCACAGGGGGCTTCACCCCCTTCTTACAGGTATGCAATTTTCTTTAAATGCTCGTCATGATTGATTAACTGCCTGACTGACTGCTCTTTTTGCTGTCTTGCAGATCTGGGGTACACCCGCTTCCCCATGGGACACGGGATACAGGTAGAGGGGCGCCAGACGATGGTGCCTCTCATGACGAGGTGGGAGGTGGCCCCGGACCCCAGGGTCACCGACAGGAGGGCCGGAGACGTGCGGGTCGTGCTTGACCACTACCCGCACGAGTAGGTATGAAAATCTCAACTAGCTCTTGCATTCTTTCAATTGTTTACTGCATTTAATGAATGTGACTGACCAATGTTTTCTCATTCTTCTCAGGTGGTATGGACCCCCTATGCGGGGGAGGCGGACGCCTCGCACCCGGCGGTGGCGGCGGGCCGGCCTCTTTTTGACCGCCACCTCCTCTTACTGTGCCTTGGGACATGTGAGGTGCTGTATTTGGAGTTGGTGGTGCGGACCCTGGGCTGGCACCAGCCGGCCATCGAGGTGCCTTCCCTCGGGAGAGAGGGACACTCGCGCCGGCGGTTCTTCGCCGAGGACCGCGACTGGGGAGTGGACCACGGCAGCACAGTCGCATACTGGCGCGAGGGTGGAGAGCAGGTGGTACGGCAGACGGCCCTCCTCGACAGCTTAGCTTACATGGAGGACTACCAGGCACGGTATGCTAGGCGACTCCGGCTCGACCGGCGAGTGGTGAGTGAAACTTCTAACCTTAAGTCTTGGTTGGTGGATTGCCCTCATTTGATTCTAACCTTGAAGTGCATTTGGCAGATGCCGGAGTCACAGGCCATCCGCCTTTTGGAGGGCGACTGGCCGAGCAGGAGGTGGAGCTGACGAGGCTCCGGGCCGAGGTCAGGACACTGGTAAGTAGCATTAATCCTATCTTGAAATTGATTTGACATTGATTGCTGACCAAGATGTGAATGCATAGGCAGAGCAGCAGAGGGTGCGGGCGACCCATGATGCAGAGGCAAGCTCGTCTGCCCAGCCAGCCAGAGGGGACCTGGCGGTCCGCCTGCAGGAGGCCCTGGATAGGGCGAATGAGCGGATCCAGGAGCTCGAGGCGGAGGTAAGACACTGAACCAAACCTAACACTTGTGATTTGATTTGATTTGACGTGTTTGTTTGTTTTTTTTGGTGTGCAGCGACAGGCAGGAGGAGTAGCGACCCTCCAAGCGCAGGTGGAGGCCTTGCGGCTGGATCTGTCGAGGATGGAGGGTCGTATGACCGCGTTCCGGGACAGCACGAGGGATGCGGAGGCCGAGAAGATACGGGCCATCGAGGCCCGAGTGCAGGCTGTCGCGGACCTGGAGTTCCTGAAGAACCGGGTGGTGAAGAAGCGCCGGGAGCAGCAGCGACAGACTTAGCAGGAGGCGGCTGGGAGGATGGGGTCCGTGTTCGGGTCTCTTGATGACATCGTGTCATTGGGAGATCCGTTCGTCGGACGAGGAGCGGGAGCACGGCCAGAGGCTTCCACTGCGACGAGACCTCCCGTCCCAGACAGGCGTCGGGAGAGGGAGGAGGAGGTCAGCAGCTCGCGTAGGCCGAGGCCTAGCGAGGGTGAGAGGAGAGAGGAGTGAGCTTTTGTACCACCAGGGGTATGCCCCTGTCATGACATGTACAAGACTTGATCATTATAGTGGAATTTGTGGACTTTTGTCATTTGCACTTGAATGGTTTGTTTCTGTTCTTTGGTTCCTGCATCCTGTATCCACAACACTTAAAGAAACAGTTAGTGTAGATCTGTTTTTAGCCCCTTGCCTACGATATACCTTTCTTGAGATCTGGTCAAGGGGCTAATTTCTAATCAAAGATAGGAACATAATAAAATAACTGAAAGGGAAATATGCACATGCATTTTTTTTCTTGATTTTTTTGTTGTTTTTGTTTTTGTTAAGAAAATAAGGAGAATTTAGCATATATACATGGTACCACTAATTTTTTGGATTTTTGATTTTTCTAATTTTTTTTTGCTTTTGAAAATAGGGAGAAAATTTGGGAGAAAATATGTACAACGTGAAATATATACATCAAGGGACTCTTTTTTTTTTTGCATCTTTGTATTTTTTTTTATTTTTGGATTTTTGGACTCTAAGACACATATTCATCACATGTTGCGGTATAGGGTTTACACGATCTACTTAACCACAGAGGCCAAGAGTAAGGAGGGACGTGCATGAAATCTTTGATGTTGGAAATTGCCCCTAGCCTTCTTGATATTTTCACTACGGAGGATCCTATACAATCAAATTGCCCCTAGAGGGGAAATGGGAAGAAATGTATAGAAAATCATGTAGGACTTTGGTTCAAACTACTTTTTGTTTCCAAACCGACATCTCATATCAAGCAGACTTGGTCAACCATTGTTTTCAGGGGGATTTTTCATTTTATTTCTATTTCTGGGGTGGAGGCACGTACTTTTTGCTACCTCCTTGAGTTGGTCAGCCTTTTTCGGGTACGTACTTTTTGCTACCCTTTTTTGACCTTTGGCTTTTCTTTTCCCCTTTTGAGGCTTGATTTGACATTTTGCCCCTTGCTTTCATTAGTTGCCCCTGTTTTATGGTGACCTTGTCCTTTTAAAAGAGAGTGGGTGGTCCCCTACTCGTAGTTTGTTCCGTTTCCAGACACGACCGAGTGGGAAAAGAATAGGGGAAACACATTGACCGGATGAGACCGCCCGAGTGTACTTGTGATTTTCCATTAGGGGTAGTATTCCAACATCGTGTGGTGTGTGAATAACCTTTCCTTACTAGTGGCCACGTGGAAGAGTAAAGAAAGTAGACCCACACCTTAACAAGTGATGAATGACCGACTTGACGGACTGACTGACTGACTAAGGGTAGAATTTCTTGAGGTAGACTGCATTCCAAGGGTGCGTTAGCTCAACTCCCTCGGCATCCACTAACCTATAAGCGTTCCTTGAGTATGCTTCTTTGACAACGAACGGACCCTCCCAATTTTCTTGCAATTTGCTCCTGGGACCTGGTGCCTTTATGATTTTGCGTTTTAGGACCAATTCACCTACTTCGAATTTTCTCTCAAGAACTCTTTGGCATAAAACGTGCAATTCTCTGACGATAGACTTGTGCATGGTCAGCCGCTATCATTCGCCTTTCATCTAAGAGTTCAAGTTGTGCCAACAAGGCTTCCCGACGTTGATCAGGATCAAGTTCGGAATCCAATTGAACTCTAAGCGAAGGGACGAAGATCTCATATGGGAGTATCGCATCCGATCCGTATGTCAAGGCATAGGGGGTTTGCCCCGTAGGAGTTCGGACCGAGGTGCGATAAGCCCAAAGAGCTTCAACCAAGCGATCTGGCCAGTCAGCATTGTTGTGAGATTTGCATGTTTTCTTTATGATTTTAATGAGAGTTTTGTTAGTAGCTTCAGCTTGTCCATTACCTTGTGGATAATATGGTGATGAATGATGCAAGTTAATGCCATATTTACCACACATGTCGCGAAGCTCCTGTGAAGTGAATTGCGGTCCGTTGTCGGTGACGATGTCCCGAGGCACGCCAAATCTTGCAAGGATGTTGCGCTTGATGAACTTGACGACTGTTGAAGCTTTGACTTCTATGAACGCTTCTGCTTCAGCCCACTTTGTGAAGTACTCTGTGGCGGTCAGAATGAAGGACTTCTTCGGACTTCTCCGGTTCTGTCCGCGAGAGGACCGACCACGTCGAATGCCCACATGGCGAAAGGCCATGGTGCGATGAGAGGGTGAAGAGAAGAGGAAGGAGCATGAATTTTGTCACCGTGCATTGGCATTTAGCACAGTGACGGACAAAATGGCGACAGTCCTCTTCCATGGTGGGCCAATAATAGTGTCTTAGCAATTTCTGGGCAATTGCTCTACCATTAACATGGCCACCACATTCACTAGAGTGAGCGGCTTCAACAACATCTTGAGATTCGAATTCATCAAGGCAACGGAGATAGACCCCGCTGAGAGACTTTTTGTACAGAATGCCACCTATGATCTTGTAACGCTCCGAGACGCGACGAATTGCCCGTCTATCGGCAGAGGTGGCATAATCAGGGAAGGATCCATCTTTGAGAAAGTTTTCGATGTCAAAATACCAGGGATGGCCATCTTCAAGGTCAATTTCTGGCTCTTTGGAAAGCGCATGGACCCGAAGGGATGGAGAAGGATGCACGAGCTGAGAGAACCACGGATCGACATGGGAAGGGACTCCTAATCTCTGAACAGAGACGGTTTCAGAAGACTTTCCCAAAGGAATGGGAATGGAAGATGCGAGGGAGGCGAGTGAATCTGCTAGGATATTTTGGGCCCTAGGAGTGTGAACTAAGTGAGCTTCCTAAACTGCCGGACTACTTTTCCTACCAACTCTTGGTATGGTTTCAGCTTGGGGTCCCGGGTCTGGTACTTGCTAAGAGATTGCCGGAGTATCAACTGCGAATCTCCAATAATCCTTAACTCCTTGACTCCGAGCAATAAAGCCATTTTCAGCCCGACTAGGAGAGCCTCGTACTCAGCCACATTGTTCGTGGCTCGGAAGGTTAATGATAGGCGTGCGGAATGACTACCCCTTCCGGAGAGAGGAGGACTGCCCCTATCCCACACCCTTTAGAATTGAGCGCCCCATCGAAGTAAAGCACCCACGAAGGTTCACCATCGATAATGGCTCCTAACTCTTCATCGGGAAAGCTTTCATCAACGGGAGAGTATGAAGGTAAGGGGTGGTGGGCCAAATGCTCGGCAATAGCATGCCCCTTGATTGACTTTTGGTTGACATAGGTGATATCAAATTGGTTGAGGAAACTTTGCCACCTCATCAACCGATCAGTCAGGACAGGCTTCTCAAGCAAGTACCGAACAGGGTCCATACGCGCCAGAAGTTTCACTTCATGAGCCAAGAAATAGTGCTTCAACTTCTGGGCAACCCAGACGACGGCCGCGCACGTTCTTTCCATGGCGGTGTACTTCTTTTCAGCCTCATTGAATAACTTGGATAAATAGTACACCGCTCTCTCCTTCTTCTTCTCGTCGTCGTATTGGGCCAAAACCGCTCCAGTTGAGTCTTCAGTGGTTGACACATAGAGCAGTAAAGGCTGACCCGGGACCGGAGGAGCGAGAACAGGGGGATTAAAAAGATAGCTCTTCAATTCATCAAAGGCCTTCTGACATTTATCGTCCCAATTAAACTTCGCCTCTCCTCTAAGCATCTCGTAGAAGGGCTTACAGCGGATTGAATGCTGGGAGATAAATCTCCGAATAAACTGGAGTCTGCCAATTAGCCCTCTAACTTCTCTGATATTCCTAGGAGGAGGCATGTCAATTATTGCTTTGGCCTTGTTAGGATCAATTTCAATTCCCCGCTTGCTTACTATGAACCCAAGCAATTTCCCCGAAGAGACACCAAAGACGCACTTCTTGGGGTTCATCTTAAGATTGTGCTCTCTAGACCTTTGGAGAACTGCCCGGAGGACCTCAGCATGGCCATGTCGAGTCTTTGATTTTACCAAGACATCGTCCACATAGACCTCCATGTGCACATGCATCATGTCATGAAAAATTGCCATCATTGCCCTTTGATAGGTTGCTCCCGCATTCTTTAATCCGAAGGGCATGACGACATAACAATAAGTCCCCCAGGGCGTTGTAAATGAAGTTTTCTCCTGGTCTTCCTCCGCCAAGCGAATCTGGTTGTACCCAGAGAAACCATCCATAAACGACAAAAGCTCGAAGCCGGCAGTATTGTCCACTAGGACATCTATGTGTGGGAGAGGGAAATCGTCCTTTGGGCAAGCACGATTAAGGTCACGGAAATCTATACAGATCCTAACCTTACCGTCCTTCTTCATTACAGGGACGATATTAGCTACCCACTGTGGATATAGCACAACCCTAATAAATTTGGCTTTGTGCAACTTGTCAACCTCCTCTTTGATCTTGAGTGCAAGCTTAGGATGTAGCCTTCTCAACTTTTGCTTGACGGCCTTTGCGTCGGCTTTTAGGACCAAACGGTGCTCGACCAAAGAGGTATCGAGTCCCGGCATGTCCTCATAAGACCAAGCAAATCCGTCGGAAAATTCTTTAAGAATAGCTACCAAGGCTTCTTCTTCTTCAACACTCAAGTTGGCACTAATCAAAACTGTCTTCGGGGATTCTTCAGTGCCAAGGTTGACCTCTTTAGTGGCTCGTCTGCAGCCATGGTTGGCTCGTCGAACCTCTTTGTGCCATCCACATAGGAGCTCACTGGGTCCTCTTCTCCTAACCCAGGATCTCCCGACTCACGCTCCTCATCAAAATCTAACAGATAAACTCCTAAGCCATCGTCTACGGAGTCACCTTCTTCAAAATCTGATTCTACGAGAGCAGGGTCCTCAAGAAATTCTGGCACCTGACTTAACTTAGCACATCTCTCAGCCAAGGCCATAACAAAACGGGCAGGAACTTGCCTACCCTTCTCCTTGCGCACACATGGCTGAGAGGAACTAGACTCTCCTAGACTTAAACCAGACTCTAGACTAGCCTCTAGACCTGACTCTAAACTAGAATCTAGACCACTATTTACATGACTGCTATGTACAAAACTATGTACAGGGGAAGTGCCCCTAGAGGAGCAAGAGGAAGAGGAACTTAAGCCGGAAAGCGTCGGCCCCTGGCCGAGCGGAAGAGGTTCCAGGAGGAAGGGTGCTCAATGGAGACCTCGGATTTCCAAAATTGGCATTTTTTTTTTGGAGTCAAGGCCAAGAACCATGAGTTGCTGACTCAAGGTAGCCTCGACTGGCGAGATGAGGGATGGAGAGAGGACAGGAGGAGAAAGAAGGGGATTAGAGGTGATGGGGAACGACAGTGGAGGGAGATGGAGATGATGGTGATGATGGATGGGGGAGAAGGGAGATCAGAGCCAAAGAGGGAGAGGAGGCCAAAATCGTCGGAAATGTCTTCTATTTGGGCATCCTCTTCTTCTTCTTCATCCTCACTCTCAGAGCAAGGAATTTCTTCTATTACGGGCTCCCTGGTCCCCAGCTGGGTTGGCCCCTGGACAAAATGCTCCTTCAAAGTCCAGGTAAGGGGTTGATACGGTATAAATGGGTCCGGATGGACAGGGTCTGGGTGGAAACCTAGACCGGCTTTGGGTAACAACCTCCTAATTGCCTGAACGCTCTGGATCTCTCCCTTTTCATCCGTGCCCACCCGCGGCCATGAACATAGCCGATGTTGGCCATCACTTCCCAACCCTTTCCCGGGGACATGGAACATGGGGTTCTATAACAGGCCGGGAGGTTGGCTAAGCTCACAGGGTGTGGGGAAGTCAAAGAGAGACATGACTGGCTTCTTCCCCTTATCCGGAATGAAAAGGTGCGGCATTTGCTCAGTGGTGACCGCATTGAGGGTCTCCAAGATGGGAATGCTCTTGATCTTGATCACCCGCCCATTGAAAGGAAATTTGAAGCATTGGTGGGCGGTGGAAGGGACCCCTAGAGTCTGTTCTAGCCAAGGACGACCGAGAATGGCCTTGTAGGCCGGATCGACGTCAAGAACTAGGAACTCAGTGGACATAGTGACAGGTCCGATTCCTAATTTAAGAGCAATTTTGCCTTTGGCAACCCTTTTGGAGTTGTCATAGGCGGCGATGGTGGAGCAGCTTTTCTCCAGATTCTCTTCCCCTAAACCCAACTACTTAAGGGTCTTCATCGGACAGACATTAATGGATGCCCCGGTGTCGATAAGAGTGGAGTCCACCGAAACCCCATTGAGGTTGATGGTGAGACAAAGAGGGAGCGAACGACACTCGGGGGTGGCGAGATCCTTGTCCGAGAAAGAGATTGAGGGTCCTTGGGTGAGGGAGAGAATGGCGCCGGTGACCCCACTAGGAGGGAGATCATCATTGACCATGACTTCTGGAGGAACTGGAGGAGAGTGGATTGATGTGATGGCGACCTCCGAATCAATTCTAAAATAGACACCCTCGCGGCGTCTTATCAAGATGTTGGAGAATATCATATTCGGTGCCAGCCGGGGGTGGAGGCCCATTATCCTCCTCATCTTGGGATGGCCGCGGAGGTGGAGGAACAATCCGGTTTCGGAGCGTGACATGCACGGCCTCCTGAGACTGAGGACGGATGAGCTGGAGGGGTCGGGAGGATGACTCATTGGCAAGGGGAGTGAGGATAGTGGGATGAGCATCTTGGGGAGGACGGATGAGCACTAATGGTCTCTCCTCTAGGATGGCATCTACCGACGTGGAAGGCTCCTGAGACTCGGCCGTGGGACACGGGTACCATTCTTCGAAACCTTCTACCCCCCACTGTTGCTCTCTCCTCACAACCCGAGGTCCTAGGTGTACCATGGTATGCACGCTCTCATGGGTTTTAGAGGAGGGGTTGTTGGTTTGGTGAGTGGGGAGAGGGTTACTGAAAATGCCAAGGTCTTTTTTGGTGTACCTAGACTTGGCTATGGCCACCTTGACGTCATCCCAGTTGATTCTACCTTGGTCATTCATATCATAGACCCAGTCACGGAAGGTAAAGCAATTGTTGATGAAGTGACCATGAGTCCTATGGTATGGACAGTACTTGGAGGTGTCTACCCTTGAATTGGTGTTCTCCCTTTGTGGGGGGAGTTGAATCGCATCGCAGGACATGAGAGCGAAGAACACGTCCTCGAGAGTCTCAGGGAGAGGAGGGTAGTGTGACCTTTTGGGGCCAGGTCGGGTGTATCCAGAAGGAGGGGGAACGGCGGAGTAAGGCTTGGAGGGGTGAGATGGGAATTGGTGAGGGTTGGAAGAAGGGTTAGAAGGCGGATGGGAGGATTTGTTGGGAGGCCTCAAAGGCTGGCTGCAGGCACTGACAGACTCATTGATGGTCACCCCCTCGGTGGTGGGTGCCGCGGGAGCCTTACGTGCCTTTGGCTTCCCTTCGAAGAAATGTGGGAGAGAGGAGTCCTTGATCTGATTTTCAATCACCCTGGCTCTGTTATAAAGATGTGAGAAGGAAGGGAACTCACTTAGCATTAAAATGGAACGGAGCACAGGGGTGGTGTTGGTGACTAACAAGGTTATGGCTTGGGACTCGGGATGGGAATGTCGGCTCTCGAGGCCATGGACCTCCATCGATTGGCATAAGTGACAAAGTCTTCGTTCGCCTTCATCTTTTCCGCCACCAAGTCGGGAGTGTAGGGACTTGAGTGGCCATGTATGAAAGTGAGAGATGAATCGCTCGGAGACTATGTCAAATTAACCAGGTCCGATGCGGGTAAAGAGGTAACCACCTCAAAGCTTCCCCTTCTAACGATTGTTGGAAGAGGTGAACTAAAAGACCCGTCGTACAGCCATCGGTGGGAATCCATGGTGAATCCGCTAGATGAACTGGGGGTCAGAGGTCCCGTCGTACTTGCGGTACTTCGGGGCCTTGAAACCCGGAGGGAAGTAAGCGTTGGGGAGCTTGCAGTAGTTTTGGAGTGAATGAGGCTTGGAAAGGGACAGAGATTCAGCCAAGAGTTTCTGAATAAGACCCTCCGTCTCAGACCGGGACATGGATTCGGATTGAGCGGGAGGAGTGGTTTGGACATAGGATGGGTGGATGGGTGGAGGAATTGGGGTAGAAGTAGGTAAAGGAGTGGGAGGAATAGGAGTGGAGATAGGGATAGGGGATACAGGAATTGGGAAGGGGTGAGAGGCCTAGGAGCGGGCCTAGATGAGGAAGCATGGAAAGGAGAATGGGTGGAGGGGAAGGAGAAGCCGCTGCCCGAATGGTATGCTTGGAAAGCATAGAAATGATCGTCGGGCGAATAGCGGGACATGAGTTTGGAAAACTCGGGGTCCTCTTGAGTACTTTGGGGAGTGGGGTTGACCCTCAAGCTGACTTCCTCATTGTCGGCCTGGGAGGATGGTTGGACTGATTCCTCGGGCTGATTGTTAGTGTTTATCATACCGACAACTTCATTGACATTATCATCATACTCAAATGTCGGTTCATTAGCCATATTAACAGGATCCAACCAAGTGTCCATTAGCACACAACCTACTTTTTTTGAAATGGTTTAAGTTGAAGTGATTACACTGTTTTCAGCAGAAGTATGGATTTCTATAAACAACGTTATCAAACAACGTCCCCAAACTTTTAAAGATCAAAGTTGTGTATTTACTTGACTTGATTTAAAAGGCCGTTCTCTCAAGTCTCACTTGAATCCTGGTGAGTAGGTGAGCTAGACAGGGAGGGTAAAGGTCCTCCTGCCCCATACCGTGAGGGAATCCACGGAATTTAGGGACTTACAGAGTTTTCCTTGGAGCCAACCCGATTTACCCGAGAGGGAATCCCCGAGTAAAAGGTTGTAAACCAAGGAAGGGTGATCCTAAAATGTGAAGGGAGGCTAGAAGAGGTGAGAAAAGTGACCCCCAGAGACTGTGGACTGTTAGTAGCAAACAGTAAGCAAACAGAAACAAAAATCACAACAAAACAATCAAAAAAACAGGGAAAAGCATGCTTCTGTGAAACTAAACGTCCAGCATGTGGACGCACAGTTCATGACCAGAGAATAGACGGCATGATCGACGGACGCTGACAGACAATAAACGACAAGGAAGATGGACGCTAAAAGAAAATTAACGGCAGGAACGCTAGACGTTTACCTGTATAGGCGGCAAGATCTCCTGCCGTCTACCTGGCCGCAGTAAGACCACAGTGGCAGAAGCTTGTCCCACCGTGATCGCCAGAAGAGAGCTGTAGACGGTTCGTTTCCGCTCCGTCACCGGATCTCTCGGATGCTTGCGGACGCCGCCGGACTCTCGTTGGCGATGAAGGGGTCGCCGGTTGACCACGTTGACCCTCCGGTTGACTGAGTTGACTAGAAGGAAATGAAGCAAACAAGCGAAACAAAGGGGATTTGGTGATCGCCAGGGCCTTACCTGTGCCCAAGGGGTTGCTGTGATCACGTCGGTGCAGTGGCCTCGCGTTGCGGGTGATGGTGGGACTTCAACTTCTCCTCCTTCGGCCGGCCAAAGGAGAAGAGCTCCGTAGTCTTCTGCGGGTCGTTCCTGCCAAAACAAAGACTCTATTAGACTCTAGGGAGTGTGGTAAATGCTCAAAACGAAGTATGAAAAACCCAAAAGGAAAGTCCCGTACCGGTTGCGGACTTGAGAAGAGGGGTGGCCAAATGCTATGACCACCCTTCTTCCCTCCGTTTTTGGTTGGGAAACCCCTTTCTAGGTGTGGAAGGTGACCTACGTGCCTAGGGTGAGTGGGAAGGTGTGTGCAACATGCAAACTAGCTAAAAAGTAAGTAAGAGAAGAGAGAGGGAAGGAGGTGTAGATCCTCGTTGTTGATGTTGTAGCTCCTTGCAAGGACTCCTCCAGCTCCAAAGCAAGCCTCCTGGACGTCCCAAGTGTGGAGAGAGTGAAGAGGATGAGTGATGGAAGGTTGGGTAAGATTTTCTCTCTCCTCTCTCAAAGCTTCAGCATATGGACGTCCAGCCTCTCCTCCTTGGCTCAGAGGGCTCAAAGGGAGGTTATATAGACAGTGGAGCTCGGGGTTGAGAGCCTTGGATGCCTAAGTGTGAAGAAACACACTTGCACACTTGGCAATCCATGCATTAAAGGTCCAACCAATGGGGAGAGGCCAAGTAGGATTTTTACTGGTCAATGGGGTGCCTAGGTGGCCCATATGCCCGTTGGGAACGGCTACATGCGTTGCATGGCCGAGAGAATGGTGCAAGTGGGCTGGAATCTCGGGTTGTTGCGCAGACCAGGTAAACCCTGTTGACGTCCAGGATCAGGCCGCCAACCGCATGCAGGCGTCCATGGATGTGGACGCCAACTTGGGTCAACGTCCAGGGTGATTGCCGCCAACCAGTAGTCGGCGGCCATCGATGCCGCCGTCTACATGGGATCCGAGGCTGGTCAACAAGGTCAAACGAGGCTTAATGGGCCAAAGAGCCTTGCGGGAGATGGGCCAAATCTCGCGTCTACACCCTTTCCTCCATTTCCCTCACATCCCTCTCCACCAAGCAACCCATTTCATCATCTATGGAGCACGGGACGTGAGAAGGTGACTTCAGCATTCTCCTGAAGCTTTTGGATGATCCTTCGAGCTGCAGCCACACCAAGGTGTCGCCCTAATGGGGCTCACTCTCTCCCTTTCCCTTTCTCCTTCTTTTGCATGCATTTTTCATGTTTTCATTTATCTTAGATAGAACATATCAGCACACACCCATGTTTTTCTATACCCAAGGGGTTTAAAAACCCCCCCAGGTTCGTTCCCTCCATGTTCCCATCCTTTCTTTCTATTTTAGAGTAGATACTATGCTAACGTGTTCTAATAGGGCTTCCTTTTATTTGTTTTCTTTTGTGGCAGGCATCCAAGCGTCATCCATGAGGAGCTCTTGCCTTCCGGCTGGCTGGAAGATGAGAAGAAGGTCCACACTCCAACAACTCCCGCACAAAGAGAACGGCGGCGGAGGACGACTCGACAAGAACGCGACTAGAATCAGCGTCGCGTTATCAGCACTGTCGCGACCGCTAAGGCCGCCGCAACACAAGGTCCGCCCCTTTCTCTCTCCTCTTCCTAGTTAAGTTAGCCGTCTTCATTTTCTATTTATAAGGCAGCTTGCTAGGTGGCGATCACATTCGATGTTCACACACCACTAGATTAGTACTTGTTCATGTCGAGGGGGGGGGGGCGTTAATCCCGGTGATAACACCTTTTGGCGATCACGGTGGGACCTTCACTGCCACCCTCGTGGATTTTGACTACTTGCTTGCCATGTTTTCTTCTTGTTTCTCATTTTAGTGCCCTGTTAGTCTCTTGTTCTTTGTTCCCTGTGTTTTTCGTGTTCTATTCTTGTCGCGACCTATCGCGGCGATGCAATCAAGTCACGTCGTTTGTCGAGGACGCGTTATCAGGTCAGTCTCCTCTTCCTTCTATCTACCTTGTCTTGTTTCTATCAGATCATGCATCCTTGTGATATCTCCTTGTATCATATGTTGTCGCGTTTCTGAATGTTAGAATCCTGCTAGGGTTCGGATTTTCCTTTTATTTTTACTTCTAAGTTTTCGGTTCTAGTCGCGGCGTATCACGAGGACGCGACAAGGTCGCGTCGTGGAGAGGCGTCGCGTCATCAAGTATACTTTGTATGTTACTGTTTTGACTCATGAATCGGTTTTTATGTGCTGCTTGGTCCATGTGGTATTGATTTGTTGTTTTGTGTCTTTTCTCATTTGATAGGGTAGTCTGTTTGAGTTAGTTGAAGACCTTTTGGTGTTTTCGGGCCTCTATTCCTATCGCAGCAGGTCGCCTTGTCACGATAAGGTCGCAGTGTATACGGCCGCCGCGACTCTGCCCGAGGGCCATTTGGTCGCCCTGTTTGGTTCTCATCTATCACCTGTGCATACATTTCGACATTTAGGCCCATTGCATACGCTATTGAAACCCATTTGTTTAGGTCCCCCTTGGATGAGTGAGTCCTCTCACCTACGAGCACTCGTAGGCTGACTCGGGCCCACCTTCCGAGGACCTCCGTAAGACCCCGTCACCGTACGCACGTTGCGGTTCGCCGGCTGGTTGTACCAGTTGCACCCCTTAGTTTAAGCCACCCCTTTGCGTGTGAGTATACCATCCTTAGCTTCACCGGAGGACTCGAGTCCATACCATTAAGGTCCACTTGACCGAGTGACATCCTCTTAATTAATTCATCTAAAGGTCAATTTCAAACCTTAAGAAATTTGCGCTTTAAACATGGCAACTTGAGTGTTCATCCCTCCTCCTCTCAGTCTTTCTTGCTGTGATTGAGTCTAGGTATTGTCTGTATCACCCCCTATAGTCTTGGGGGGGGGGGGGGGTGTATGCGTCATTGTTTAGGGAGATCGAGTCAATCCCCCTTTCTTTGTATCTTATCATAATCCCCTCTTCGACATGGACCAATTTTGGGTCCTTGCCGACGATGCTCTTCCTCTCGGTTGCTCGAGAGGTGGCCCACCCTCTATGGCCACACTCCCGGGGCATATCCAGCCTCCCTCGTCACTGGGATTCGATCCGTCCTGCCTCTCCTCCTGGGGGTGATGACCCCACTCACAATTCAGCCAGCTTCTTCCCACCTCACTCCGGACCATGTCCGAGAGTTTATAGCTGCCGCCAAGGGGAAACAACCTTTATCTCCCCGGGGTCAGAGTTCAGTCCGACCGGCAGATTCCTCCGCCCATGTCGCTTCAGCACCTCACCTTCCTTCATCAGGAAGATCTTACACCCCTCCGCCCTCGGGCCATCCATTTTTCGGAACCGAGCTACCTTCCTCCGCACGAGAGGTCCGGCCTCGATCTCCCCAACTACATACTATGCGGCCGAACCAGCTCCCCTTCCCCGTGAGAGGTCTCACTCATTCGAGCAACCTCGCTCCGTTATTTCTGCGCATCAAGTCCAGTCTCCCTCCGACTTCCTTGCGGAGTGGATGAGCATGAAGAAGGAGCTTCATGACCTCCGGATGTAAATCGATCCTCGGAAGGTAGCTGATATTGCCCTCCCATCCTTCCAGTACCTCCGGGTGCCACCCCTCGGAGCTCCCTGTCTACCGGTGATACTCTGGGGTAGGGACCCTTATGTTCATCTGAAAGACTTTGTCTACGAGTCAGCACCACACAAGTATGACCGCCACCTCATGGCATACTTGTTCAGAAAATCCCTGGATGGTCCGGCTTTGGAATGGTTCTACTCATTGCCCCGGAGGAAGCCGAGGATTTCCAAGTTGTTCAAGAGAGGTTTCTACAGCAATTCCAAGATGGGTGGGACCCGAATACTCTTTTGTGGATCTAGTAGCCGAAAAGATGAAGCCAGAAGAGGAGTTTTTCTACCTACCCTGATCGGTGGCGTTCTTTGGCCGCCAAGGTCCGCTGCCCCATGCCTGAGGAGGAGAAGGTGAAGTTGTTGATTTCCAATGCCACTCCAACCTACCGAGCTATTTTGGCCATGAACGATATTTCTACCATGCACCAGCTATATAGCCGAGCCCGTTTCATTCAGACCCAACTTAAGGACTCGCCTATACACTCTATGTTTGAGACCCCCAAGGCCGTTACACCAAGAAGCCGCAAGGCCCAGTCACCGAGGGGATCCAAACCAATGAACAAGTGGGTGTAGTTAGCAATCCCAAGGCCCGGTAGGTAGGTCTCCCTACACCCAGCAAGCCCAGCAGCCATGGAACAACAACAACAATAGACAGCCACCTCCCCAGGACAAAATCCTCCACAAGATCAGCACCAGTACTCCCAGGTCCCTCCACCTCAAATGGCTATGCCCCTAGGAAGCCCAATGGACCCAAAAGAGCCCAATACTTCCTTTGCCCGAGTCCCTGGCCGACATCTTTGCCACCCTCATGTCCCTGAATGCCCTGAGACTCCCTCCTGAGAAGGCGAACTGGAATATGGCGGCCGATCAAACAAAGTACTGTGTCTATCACCGCCATACGGACCATAATGTGTCGGATTGTTTTCAGTTTCGGGACATGATATATGATCTTCATGAGCAAAACCAATTGACTGGGCAGAGATGAAAAGATTAATCCAGACTCTGAGGGACCAACAGGGTCAACAACAGCAACAGCAGAGGCGAAAGCAGCCGCACAGCAACAACAACAACAACAACAGCAACAACAGCAGCATACCAACCCTTCCAACAACAATATCAGCAACAGCAGCAACAACAGCAGCCGCAGCAGCTGGCGAATGACCTAGGCATAATCCGCACCCCATGCCACAACATCAGCCCGCTCCAAACCCCAGCCAGCTCCACCACCTCCTCCACCCGCACATGTTAACCCTGTCATCCACCACCAGAAGCTCTCAGTGGGCCTTCGATGATGAACATGAAGTGGGCCAGCTTCTGGTTATTTCCAACGTCACACCCACTACCCCGCACCTACATCCATCGTACCTCCCTCCTTCACGCCCCACATTGCTACCATTACCTCACCATCCTATTCCCCGTCATGTCACCCATTATCCCTCCCCCAGCAACATCCCTTTCTCCCCTACGCCAGCACCTTACTAGCCAACCCTTCTATCCTTGACACTGCAACCCCTCCACTCCACCATAATCTTGCCCTCCAGAGCGGGCGAATGTTCCATCGGATGTACCCTAACGCATCCGTGTCCATGCTAGGTCAATCGGCCAACAAACCAACAACCAGCAGCAGCAAGATATGGAAGAAATCGATCCGGTCCCGGGGACTGAATATGATATCCTGAAGCATTGATCAAACCCCGCCAAGATTTCCATACTAGAGTTAATCAAAAGATCACAGACTCATCAAGACGCCCTAAGGGCCTTTCTGCAAAGGGTCATGGTCAGTGAAGACATGAACCCAGATAATCTGCCTTCAGTGCTCTCGATTGTAAACAAAGGACCCACTATTACCTTTTCTGATGGTGAGTTGGCTGCCCCAGAAGCCAGAAAAATGCCCTTATGTGTGAAACTCACCATAAACAAAGTGGCCGTTGATGCAGCTCTAGTGGACACGGGAGCTTCTATCAATGTTTGTCCATTAAGCACCCTTAGAGCATGCAATATATTGGAACGTCAACTGCAGCCCACCCCTACCACCATCGCTGCTTATGACAATTCACGACGTGCCTTCCATGGAGTCATCACATTACAAGCAGAATTGGGGCCACTAGTCATGTCAGTGGAGTTCTATGTATTGAACATTGATCATACTTACAAGGCCATCTTAGGGCGCCCATGGATTGAATCATTAGGGGCAGTGCCATCTACAGCGCATCAGTGTTTGAAGTTCCCCTTCTAAGGGCGAATAGTCAAAGTGAAAAGCGTGGCAACGACACATACAGTAGAAGGGGTTGAGAGGGTGCTGCCATCAGTATGGCCATCCAATAAGCCCGTTATCTCTATGCTTGATGTCAACTATACTTGGGCCTATACATTCTCTTCTAACCGTCCAATTGGGTCTCCCATATAGTGGCAGTAGGAGAGATGTGAGCACAAATATAAAGGGGTGGGATATCATGTTTAGACAGGGTTATCAGTCAGGAAAAGGCCTGGGTGCCCATCTCCAAGGGCGAACCAGACTGTGGCCATCACTAAGAAATTCACAAAACATGGCTTGGGATACTCAGAATGGGCTACTTTCTCATTTCCTTCACAATCGGACCGTGGCCCACTTACCTGGTCCTGTATGAACACTTCGTCAGAGGCCCGTGCAACCCGGATACAACACTACTACAGAGGAGCTAAAATCAACTTACCAGTCCTTAGAAGAGCAGGGCCCAATAAGAAGAAGAGAGCCGAGGCAGGTACAGAGGACCCAGATTAGGAAGATGTCATCTCATCAGTCAGTCTACTGTTTGAAGAACCAGAAGCTGGGGCAGAAGAGTCAGAATTAGAAGACCTTGTTTCTGCAGTCAATCGTCTGTTCAGCGAATAAGACATGCCGCAGTAGCAGTATTATCAGCATCAGCAACCACCACCAAGCGACAGTTGCTTGGATTTGGTGAGTAAAGTCAGCCAACCAACTCAACTGTTTCAGCAAAGGAGCTCTGGCCAGGGTTTTCCACCTCCCATTCATCTTATTTCATCCATACTTGTTTATAATTTTGATGTTATTCCCTTGTCTCCCCCTTTATTATTCAATTCTCTCCCGACGCCGTTGAAGCGTTAATTCGCCCTTCACCCCTCTTCACCATTTTCTTTAATGGCTAGGTTCTATCTTTCCCCGGAGCCTTTTAATGTAATGTAGTTCATTTCATAAAACAAAAACAAAATATATATATATATATATATAGAAATCATAGAAACTCCAAAAAATAGAAAATCCAAAATATGTGTGTCCCCCCCCATTCATCTTCTCTCCTCTTTCTTCGGATGGCGATCCCCGTCTTCCTCCTCCCCTTTCTTCGAACGGCGATCCCCGTTCTCTCCTTCCCTGTTCATCGGACGGCGATCCCCGTCTTTCTACTCTTTTCTCCCTGCTTTCTGCCCCCAGCTGTTGATTCCCCCTACTCCCTTGACGGCGATCCCCGTCATCCCTGCGTTTTCCTCTGCTCCGACGGCGATCCCCGTCACCCCTCACTCCTGCTCTCTTGCTTCGACGGCGATCCCCGTCACTCCGCACTCTCTCCTCTCCTCTCAGACGGCGATCCCCGCCCTTCTCCTCTTTCTGTGCAAACCGTGCCTTGTCTGACTGCCGACATGGTCACATTGGGCGTTCTGGGCGAGGGGCCTTCTTCCCCTGCGCCCCGTTCCTGCAGCCGGCACTTTGAGCTCGGGTGGCCCGCCTCTTCCTCCAGTCCCATCGGAGGACCCTCGCGGCCCTGCCGCAGCTTTTCCTGCTCATTCCAATAAACCTCTGGACACTCCTCCAGAATCTCCTGTAAATATTGGCTTAGTTTAGAATCGGGGTAAATCTAGCAAGTCCTCATCCCATCTAGGAAGAAGAAGGGTAATGGCATACCCCGAGGGTTCTGCTTGACTTAGTTCAAAGGTGTGGCGCTCTTCTAGCTGTCGAAGAGTTGTCCAGGAAGCAGTAGTTTTGAACTTAGAGGATCTACATATAGAGGAAGGACTAGACATGGTTTTGGAATTTATGAAATCGTAGCCGAAGGAGACCCATTAGATGAGAATGATTGTGAGATAGAGGATGCTGCTGAGGCGTATGCTAGTGGTATGAGGAGATTCGATGAACCTACCTCAGCAGTCGATGAGCCCACTAAAGAGGTAAACGTGGGAACTGAAGAGGCCCCAGGCTTTTAACCATAGCTTCCAGCCTCCCTCCCGAAGAAGAAGAAGCGCTCATAGAAATGTTGAGGGAGTTTAAGGATTCCTTTGCCTAGGCCTACGATGACATGCCCGGCATTGACCCTGATTTGGTGGAACACAGGCTGATCTTGAAGCCAGGGCAGTTGCCGTCAAACAAAAGTTAAGGAGGTTCCTTCCCCACATCGCTTTGAAAATGAAAGAGGAAATTGATAAACTACACAAGGCTAAGTTCATCCATGTAGTCCTCTATCCATTGTGGGTGGCGAACATCGTCCCGGTCATGAAGAAGGACGGAAGGGTGCGAATCTGCATAGACTTCCGGGACTTAAATAAGGCATGTCCCAAGATGATTTCCCCCTACCTCACTTGGATGTTCTGATTGATAATACTGCAGGGTTCGAAACTCTGTCTTTTATGGATGGGTATTCAGGCTACAATCAAATTCGTCTAGCCCCAGAGGATCAAGAGAAAACCTCCTTCACCACCCCATGGGGAACATATTGCTATGTGGTCATGCCGTTTGGATTAAAGAATGTCGGCGCCACTTATCAAAGAGCAATGTTAGCTATCTTCCACGACATGATTCATATTGATGTTGAAGTCTACGTGGATGATATCCTGGTGAAGTCTCGGACCAGAAGAGAACACTCCTCCGTGCTTGCTAGGGTATTTCGCCGCGCACAAGAGTATCAATTAAAGATGAATCCAAAGAAGTGCGTATTCGGGGTTTCTTCGGGCAAGCTGTTAGGCTTCATAGTTAGCAAACGGGGATTCAAATAGACCCACACAAGGCCAAGGCAATAAATGAAATGCCTCCTCCCAAGACATATCTGAGCTTCAAGGTTTGATTGGTCGGCTCAGTTCATAAGGAGATTCATATTTCAGCACTCTTAAAGGTGTCGTCCTTCTATGAACTGTTGAAAGGAGGGTTCAGCTTTGAATGGAATGCTAAGTGCCAAGAGGCCTTTGATGAGCTCAAGTGTTACCTTATGAATCCTCCCGTGCTTCAGGCGCCCATCCCTGGGAAACCCTTGATCCTGTATCTGTCAACTATTGAGGACTCCCTAGGAGCTGTCCTTGCTCAGCATGATGAATCCGACAAAGAAAGGGCATCTATTACCTATCTAGGCTCTTCAATCCCTCCGAGCTCAAACTCACCACAATGGAGAAAACATGTGCAGCACTAGTTGGGTAGTGCAGAAATTGAAGCACTACTTCCTTCCTACTCATAAGGTGAGTTTGATTCTAGAATGGATCCTATTAGGTATCTCCTTGAGAAGCCAGTCCTCGTCGACAGATTGGCACGCTGGCAAAGCTTCCTCTCCCAATTTGATATTTCCTTCATAGTTCAGAAAGCCATAAAAGGTATGCCATTGCTGAGCACCTTGCTCACCTTCCTCTTCCCATAGTGACACGGTTTCAAGAGGAATTCCCCGATGAAAACCTGTCTATCATTTCTCGCGATCCCTTCTGGTCGCTCCACTTCGATGGGGCTCTCAATTCTAGGGGACGGGGCATAGGAGCTGTCTGCTCACCCCAGAAGGGATCACCATTCCTCTAGCCTATCAGCTTCAATTCTATGCCACCAAAACATCTCCGAGTATGAGGCTCTCCTTGCCGGTCTTAAGTCGCTATCTCATAGGCGAACGTCATCTCAAGATTATAGGCGACTCTCAGCTCATTCTTTGGCAAGTCCTTTCTACCTATCGCACTCGTGACCCTAAGCTCAACCCTTATCAAGATTTGGTCACACTCCTAGCCAAGCAATTTCGTCAGCTTATCTACACCATACTCCCCGCTCTCAGAATATCTGGCCGACGCCCTGGCGTCATTAGCCTCATCTCTCTCCTTCCCTCTCAGCCGCAGTGCTGAGACAATCACCGTTCAAAGGTTAGAAGCTCCCTCCACTCAGGATCCTTGGTTCGTTAACCTTAGGAGTTCTCTATCTTCAAGGCAGAGAGGAAGAAGCAAAGGAGTTATTGCTTGTAGAACTAGGAGAAATGATGGTAGAAGAAAGGTCGTGGGTACCATGAGATTGAGCAGTATTGCAGAGACGGTACCTTCCCAGAAGAAGCTGAAGCAAAAGACAGGCGAGCTATCCGTAGAGCGGCGTTTAAAGTATACCCTTGTTGGTGAAGTGTTTTCAGACGCGCTCTAAATGGAATGCTCCTTAGATGTGTGACAGATGAAGAGGCTCGGAAGGTAGTGGAAGGATCTCACTCTGGTGAATGCGGAGGGCACGTGAATGGTCAGATGTTGGCTAAGAGATTTCTTAGCAGGGCTACTATTGGCCGCCCTAGAAGAAGACTGTGCCACCTATCTTCGTAGGTGCGTCAAATGCCAAAATCTATGCCGACAAAATCCATGCTCCGTCCTCCTCTTTGCATCACTATCTTCCCTTGGCCTTCTCCATGTGGGCCTTTGATATCATCGGGCCCCTTGGCGATCCTAATGCTCAGATAAAATAGAAATCCTTTATTCTCACTACTACTGAGTACTCACCAAGTGGGCCAAAGCTGAAGCATTTGCAGAAATCAAAGTTCAACCTGTGCAAATTCATCATGAGGAACATCATCGTGTGGTTCAGAGTGCCAAACAGCCTCGTCACCGACAATGGACCACAGTTCTATCTCAAGAATTCAGGACCTATGTAAGAAATTCAACATTTCCTTGCATCACTCGTCTCCATACTATCCACAAGGCAACGGCCAGGCCGAAGCCACAAATAAAACACTTTTGAAAATTCTAAAGAAAACTTGTGAGTCTAATAAATTTGCTGATTGGCCAGAAAAGTTAGTGAGGCTTGTGGGCCTACCGCACCTCCGCTCGCACGCCACTGGCAGACTCCGTTCTCACTTACTTATGGGATGGAGGCGGTATGTCCACATGAGATCCTCATCCCTTCGCTAAGAATTCAGTAGACAAGGAACTTAATCCCGATGACATCGGGAGGCGTTACTGGTACAACTAGAACTCTTAGACGAACGGCGTCTAGCCGCGGGCCGCCGATCATGTGCTTGCATATCAAACAGACTCTCAAGGTCTTTTCAAAAGAAAGTGATTGAGCGTAAATTTCAAGAAGGAGACATGGTTTTAAGCGCATTTTTTATAAAACCTGGAGGTCCAAGATCCAATTGTCAGCGAACTGGGAAGGGCCGTATGTCGTTAAGGAAGTGTATCCCGAAAACGCGTATAGGCTAGTTAATGCCGAAGGTGAGGAGCTCTCTCACCCATGGAATGGGCTATACCTTAAAAGATTCTACCCCTAATGTTGATAACGACACCAATTTGCAAAAGTGAATGTTGTTGGCCATGTGTCTCACCTCTCTTTGTGGTAAATGATCTCTATGTCCGGCTACACACACACAATACGGTGACCTAAGGCCAATTCCCCTTGCTTATGGTGTTTTCACTCAGCCCTGCATAGGGAACCGAAGGTCAGTTCTCTTCTCACTCGGACAAGGTCTAGGGGCAAGGGGAGGTAACCTGTAGACAAGCAAGTATTGACCATGTGTATGAAGTCTCAAATATGGGCGGTCAATTCAAAAGAAAAGCAAAAAAGGAAAGGGAATGATGAAAAAGTAAAAGAAAAATGATAAGAAAATATGGGCATACAAAGAGTGGCAGTACAGTTCCCCGCGGGACGCCCTTGAGCCCGGTCGTACGCATGCCCCCCAATTCAAAAAAGGCAATGACCTTAGAGTCCCTGGACAATAGACGAATTCACATGTAACATACCCATTGCAAATCTTACAAGCCAATAACCCCTACCCCAAAACCAAGTCTTATCTCATTGTTAATCTCCTATCCTCCCTAAAAGACCAAGGATCCCCGCACCTGGTCTGTGTTGGAACATCAAAAAGCAAGGGGCAAGAAGCCTTAATAAGCCAAGGATAAATGCACCGCACATAGATATTTTCACCAAACGAGAGATGGGGATGAGACCCATGGCTAATACTCAAAAAAGGGCAAGAAGTGTTCTTATCAGAAATCTAAAAATCTAAAAAAAATAGAAATCTCAAAAATAAAAAAAATAAAAATTTCGAAAACTCCAAAAATTTCAGAAAATCAAAAAATCTCAAAAATCCAAAAAAATCAGAAAATCTCAAAAATCTAAAAAAGAATGTGTGTACATACCGCTTTTCTTTAGCATGCATTGGTTATTTTCCTTTCCGTTTATTAATAAGGCTCAGCCAATTGACAATTATAAAGTCACATTCATGTTTATTTAAGCATAAGGGGCTGAGCCAAAAAAGCAGATCTAATGTTTTGTAAGTGTGCAGGAACAGGTAATTCTAAGGGACACGCAGCGTGGTACTCAGTATTCTCTATCCTCCCGTGTTTGAAATTCATCTCACACTCGTGTCAAATGCAAACCATTCATTCCATAAAAATTGACATGAAGTAAAATTTTCACTAAGAGATGAACAATATGTACAAAAGATAGAAGGGAGGTGGTTCACAAACTCCTCACTATCCACCACCACCTCTCCCCAGATCCCTCCTGTCTATCTACTGGTGGTGGCATCTCACCACCATCCCTATCGCCCTGAGCACTACCCTCACCGCGGTGGCGCCTCTCATTCTCCTCGTTCCTCCGCCTACTAGAGGAACCCGCCCAAATACTGTCTAACCGGAGGCGCCACTCGCCCCACTAACGCCAGTCCTACTCCTACTCCTACTCCTAGCGCCTCTCCGAGGGTCTTCACCATGCCCTGGAGCTCATCAATCTGATTTGCTGCGCCATCACCTCTGTGCACAGTCTCACCATTCTGCCTGGTCTGCAGGCGGGCTCTGCACTCGTAACGCCGCCACTCCTTTGTCGCCTCTGCGACCTGCGCCTCAGCTGCCTCCGCCGGATGCGCAGCTGATCCCTCTCGCTCCAGGTAGTCTAGATCCCCCCTTGGAATGGGTCCCTCTGCCCCTACAGCTAGTCCCTCTGCCTCTGCAGGTCCATCGCGTGCTCGGTGGTGAGCTGCAAATCCGTCTCCTGCAAAAGAACAATCTGGTCAGTATCAGCTGTTAAAAAAGTTTTCAATTAAGATGTGCTTACCCACTCCTCCAGGTGCCTCTGAGCCTCCTCAGCCCTCAGCACCGCCCCCGCCAGCTGGGCCTCCAGAAGTGATGGGGCTCCCTGCACCTCGAGAAGAGGAAGCACCGCCTGCTCCGGTGCTCCTCACTCTCTCCAGCTCCCTCCGCTGTGCGCAAAAGCACATGTCAGTTTCCAAAATTTGAGGTAAATTAGATTAAGTGCTGATGTTGGGGTGAGTACTACCAGCTCCGCTGTCTGCCTCTGCGCAGCCTCCCGATCTTGCACCGCCGAGTAAAGCAAGGCTCGGAGCAATGCAATCTCGCCAGTTACGTCTACCTACAACACATTTCAAATCATTAACTCATTTATAAAAATCAAAATTCACAGGGTTGTGGTTTCAGAGTCATTACCTGGTGTCGGGCGCTCTTGTATACCTTGCCGCCGTACTTCAAGGCATATGCCTGGAGGTACGCATCATCGGTGGTAGCGTCTGACTTGACAGCCTTTCCTCGGCGCTCCCAGTTGTCAATCTGCTCCTTCGCTCGCTCGCGCCAATCGGTAGTGTCATGAAGCCCCCGGAAACTCCGACCCGGTCTGCGAAACCGGTCCTGGACGGAGAACTCCACGGCACTCTGCCGAAGGCCGAGTGAGCGCTGGCTGAGGTATCGGTGTAGAGGTAGCACAAGGTTAAGTGCATGCTACCACACCGACCTACCGAAGTAGGAGCGGGCCTGCACCAACCAAGGCTGTCCTCATCACCTCCTCTAGGTACGACTGCCAAACCACCTGCAAAGCAAAGATCAGTCAGTCATCGGGAAGTGAAATCAAGCAGTAATCAAAGGGAAAGGTTAGAACACTTACATCCAGGTAGGGGTAGCTATCAATGGCCTCCTGAAGTCGCTCCAACTTGTCTCCAAGATTGCGTGAATCCCGACGAGAATCCAACGGCGTGCAATGGGCACGAGGCCCGGCCACATGAGATCCCCTCTCCCCAAGGCTGGGAGATGTAGATAAGCCTAGACCTGCGAGATGAGAAGCAAGTTAGATGGCAGTTAGAAAGAATTCAATTCAAAGGGGTTAAAGTTAAGGTGTGTACCTGGAGGAAGGGGAAGAACCACTTGTCGAAGTCTGCCACTCCGAGGCGCCCAGGCTGTCGAACTGTGCGCTAAAAAGGCTGCCCCAAGCATGGCCCCCTACCTCACTCAGATCCTCCAGCAGAGGCAAGAAGGGCAATGGACTGCGTCACCTCTCGTGGCAAACAGAAGTCTACCAAGAAAAGAATGAGAAAGTGGTGCAAATCCATGTCCGGCTCAGCCCTGGCTCACTCGCCAACTCTCTCCGGCTGTGACCCTAACTAGCCGCTCGAGGTACTCATCCTCACTCTCCCCAGCACTCTTCCCCGCCTCGTGTAACCCCAGACTCGCCTGCGACGCTACCCTAGGTACCAAGGAAGACCTACGCTCTACAGGAAGCTCTAGCTGTCGCTCGGCTAAGTCATGATAGCAGGGGTAAGTGAATCCACTCACCGGCTTCCCATACACTCTGAGCCCTGTGATCCGGCTCACATCCTCTAGGCTAGGGATCATATGTCCCCATGGGAATATGAAGGCCATCGCCTCCGCATCCCACCTGCTCCGCAAGGCCTGGGTAAGAGCCGAATCCACCCTCATTCTTTCTATTCTAAATATCTCCCCAAACCCCATCTCCTCTATCCTATCTCTCTGGAAATGGGGGAATGCTAGGAAGACAGCCAAGACGAGCGTCCAAGACACCCGGGCCCTCATCTCACCCTGCAAGCATCAAATTCTATTAAAACCAGGTTGTTTTTTAGTGTTCGGTTCAGGTCGTGACACCCTTGGAGGTCGCGACCTTGTCGCGACGGTGCGGTGTGCCGCGACCTTATCGTGTCACCTATACAGGCCGCGATAAGGTCGCGTCCACTGGATTGACCGCGACATAGTCGCGGCACCCTAGGTCGCCGCGACACTATGTCACGGCAGATCGGGCTGACGCGTTACCAGGACCGGACCGGCTGGAGCCTCCTTTGTCCGATCCTCTTTTCCACGGGCTTCTTGCCCTACATTTTCCCTCTGGGGGCTCCGTCTACCATCTCTACGCATCCATACAAGGGTTTAAGGTCGATCTACTTATGATTTCATCACCTTCGCGCGTTTCTTCCGTTCCTCCTCCACATTCATGGTTGGGGCCTCTTCTTCCTTTTCCACCTCCATCTCCGCGATGTTCACCTCTTCCTCAACCGGAGGCGCCTCTATTTGGCGTCGGGAGCTCCGCCGCTCCGCCTGGCGCTTCCTCCGTGAGGAGCCCTCGCCCGGGTTTCTTCTCTCCATCCATCTAAATCGGGGTTGGAGTGAGTGGGATCGTGGGCCAACAGGGAAGCAAACTCGCAAGGAAGTGAGGAGGTGAGAAGATTCAAGGTTTGAGGGGTTTGGCATTTTCAAAGCTTGGAAAGAGAAGAAAGAAGGGCGCCCTTTATTTTTTTGAACCAGTCAGTTTTAGTCGCGTCAGGACTGTGGGCCGCGACATAGGCATGATGCTTGCGATGACCGCAGCCATGTTGCGACCATCCACCTCGACGCGTCATAAGGCGGTCTCCATAAGCATCGCATCAGGAACAGAGGCCTTTGCGCTTGCAGGAAGTTCAGTTTTATTCATTTCAAATCCAAATTACATTCACTAATTCTTTCTATCAATCAAATAAATGCTACAAATCCGTTCCTAGCTACCATCTTTCCTACAAGTCAATTCCATCATGCTCAAACGATCCCGCTACCGGTGAACCTTCTTCAAAGCTTCAATGTATTCTTTGATCACGTCATCATCTTCCACTACTTCAGCTTGAAGAACACCCATCGCGCATTCTTCCAATGGAGGATGGCGCTGCGTTATGTCGCGCTCGTCTGCTCATCACCCCTCTTCCTCTCTTGGGTAGGTGGTGTAGTGCGATAGGATGGGTACCACCGTACGTGCTGCGCCGCATTGAAGGTAGCACCGGTCGGGTTGTAGGTAATTAGTGCTTCATTGTCCAAGAGTCATAAGGCAAGCCCGGTGCACTGAGGTAGGTGGATCACCCGACCGTGCATGAAGCGGGGGCGCATGTCAAATTCTCCCACAGTCATCCTTTTGAAATAATCACGCCAGGCTTTCCGTCCTTTCAGTTGCGCCGTCTTGCACCACGCCTTGGTGCTCATGCGTAGAGGGCCGCCCACGAAAGCCAGCGGATGGTTGAGCATTGTCTTGCACTCCGTGGCTAACTCCCCCATTGCCCGGAACTGAATGTGAACGCCCATCCACAGCTCGAGGGCGATAATGGAGCCGAAGAAAGGACCTCCCATAGCTGCAGAAGATAGACCGGCATAGAGGAATCCCAAAACTGCCTGACCAATGATCATACCTTCTGAAATAGAGTCAACAATGCTGAGGGTGGCGAAGGAAATAGCCCCATCCGTCGTAGGGAAGAGGTTGACTCCGCAAATGCAGATCGCAGCCGCTTTGGCAATGGCCCATAATTGCCCGTCTTGCGCTTGCATTGCGATGTGATCCACTGTGCAATAGGGAGAAGATGGATGTGCATCCCGCTTGTCATAGATTGCAAATCCATCTTCCTTGTCGTGATCTCCGCAAGGATGCTCCAGGAGTTGATCGGCGCACGGTGTAGGATATTGACAAACTCCTCGCTCCTGTGTACGCGGTAAGGCCAAGCATGATCTCCAGCTCCTTCAAAAGAATGGTGGCTTCAAATGTCGGGAAGACGAACGTGTGAGTCCGCGGATGCCACCTCTCCGCTAGCGCCGTTGACACTATCCCACACATGCACATCTTGTCGTATTTCTTGGCCAACACAGCACCGTGGACAGCCCCCACTCTTTCAAGTGACTGATGGAGGCGGGTGGAAGTAGCTCAAGCATGGGCGCTAGCCATGGCACCCGAGAGAACGCCTATGACTGGGTAAGATCTGAGGAAAGGTTGAAGAGATAGGTTGAGAACGGAAAAGGAGAAGAAGGAAAACAGGGGAAAATAGAGCAAAAGTTCAGGAGTTCAGAAATTGAGAAGAAGGAGCACTTACTTGGAGCTCCGGGCGCATGCAAATATGCCCCGGGATGGCGGAGATTTACTGGAGAGCTGCATAAGACTCTCTAGCAGCCTTTGGACCAGAGTAGGGAGGGATGTCCTCCTGAAAGGCAGAATAACTCCTCTTCATAACTGCAAAACAGAGGGAGAAACTTGCAGAAAATTGAAGAAGAGAGGAAGCAGAGGGTTAGCTGCGGGATTAGCCCCTAAATCCTCCTATTTATAGAGTCTTAAGAGGTCCACTCCTACTCTAATCCCGAAACTAGGTGTTAGGATAACATTAGAAGAGGTTTAGGAGTCCTAGTGTTAGTCTAGATGTCTTAGGATGAGGATAAACTTCGGTTTCCTGGTCTTACTGGGTTCGGTCCGAGTCGCGACGCCGCGATCTGACGCGATCAGGTCGCGACAGGGCAGTATGCCGCGACTATGTCGCGGTCATCCAGAGCGTCGCCTCTCTGCCCGAGGGTTTGTTTTCATGCCTGCGCCTTGTATATGTGTGTTTGTTATAATTGTGGATATATGTTGTCAGTTTGTGCTTATTATGTTTGTCTTGTCAACAACAAAAATACAAAAAATCACAAACCAGAAAATCAAAGAAACAAAAAAACAAAAAAAAAACAAAAAAAGGACTTCGTCACAGGTAAGTATTTCTATTCCTACTCCTCGCATTACTATATGATATTCTATTTATTATATCGTTTCAAGGACCGGCTGGGTTCTCAATGTGTTCTGGGATTTGAGTTCCCCTTTACCAAAAACAGTGATAATCTGAGTGCACATTGTTAATCGTTGGATAGGCCGTTGAGTTGTTTAAGTTCAGGAACGATGGATTCAGGCCTGCACTGTAGTTGTAGGTAGTCTCTTGACTCGTTCTTATTTGGCTTAACAATATTATCCTTGATATATTTTCTTTTCCTCCTTCTCTTTGCATTCGTTTTGATGATTTCTCTTACTTTAGCCCAGCATGCATCATGTAGGACTTTGAGCTTCCCTGACTCATTCCTGACTTTTGATGAACCCTTGTTGAGTGCCAATCATCCTCCAGTTTCCAAACAAGAAATCCAATTCCACTCCGAATCGGAAGGTTTGTCTCCGAGTGAGTTGTTCCCGTCAGTATGACAAGAATTTCCCTGTCTGGATTCTCTATCAATTTTCCTACCCCTTTGATCCGTTTTGGTTGCGAAACTGCTCCCAGGACAGAGTCATGAGTTACCTTCCTGGCACGCACATGTCCCTCCAAAACGAAACTTGCAGGCCAATCGGCTAAGGTACCTCTCAATCGGGGGTTGATCGTCATTTTCTCCTTCTCGTCCAGACTTGTGCTTTTCTTTGCATTCTGCTCGATGAACTAACTCGGGGTTTTCACAAAGATTCCAAATTGCTCATTAGTTAGACCAGGTGTCTCTTTACCTTGGCTTCCACTTTTCAGTCCGCTCCGCGTTACTTCCGCTCTGCCGTCACTTCGTGACACCTCCACTCCACTTCCGCTTCGCTCCCCTGCAAAGTGGAAGCCAAGGAGGGGCAATCTATAGACACCTGGTTCCAGCTAATGGGTTGAAACGCATTTCATGTATCCTAGTTAGCCCTACTTGGTCACTCACCTTGAGCTCATCATTAGCCTTGATTGAGCCCATTAACAATTTAAAATTGCCTTGAAATCCCGCCCATTATTATTTTGGGAGAGTCCTTATGCAATTATAACTTGTATCCTTTATGTAACTGGCTGATAAAAAAAAAAAAAAAAATCGATTTCCTAGTTGTGACTATCGTAGCGCCGCGACTCTAGTCGCGACGGCCCTGGACGTCGCGACAGCCCATGCATGATATCCATGCACGTGGGCTTACTGTCGCGGACGCCCCGACCGTCGCGTCTCTAGTCACGACCCCACGATACACCGCGACAACGCCTGAGTGCACCAGACTCCGCAACAACCTCCTATTTATCCTCCTATTGATCCAGCTTTATCCCTAGGAAATATCTCAACCCCTTGGGGCGAGATTTTGGCCCTAGGGACTCTTGTGAGGATCCCTTGGACTCTCCCTTGCAATTTTAAAAGTCCATTATCTCCCATTTCGAATTTTGACCATTTTTAAGAGATAATATCACTCATTTCTCTCTCATGGCTCTATAAAGAGAGGCCCCTCCTCAAGGACGAGGGGAGCCTCATTGTTACCCCGAAGGGATGCCAAAATTTCCTTTGACAAATACTTAGCCTCGCAGCCACCCTTTTCCTCCATTTCCCTCACATCCCTCTCCACCAAAGCAACCCATTTCATCATCTATGGAGCACGGGACGTGAGAAGGGCGACTTCAGCATTCTCCTGAAGCTTTTGGACGATCCTTCGAGCTGCAGCCACGCCAAGGAGTCACCCTAATGGGGCTCACTCTCTCCCTTTCTCTTTCTCCTTCTTTTGCATGTATTTTTCATGTTATTCTTAGATATAACATATTCAGCACACACCATGTTTTTCTATACCCAAGGGGTTTAAACCCCCCCCCCAGGTTCGTTCCCTCCATGTTCCCATCCTTTCTTTCTATTCTAGAGTAGATACTATGTTCAACGTGTTTCTAATAGGGCTTCTTTTTTGTTGTTTTCTTTTTGGCAGGCATCCAAGCGTCATCCACGAGGAGCTCTTGCCTTCCGGACGGCTGGAAGATGAGAAGAAGGTCCACACTCCAACAACTCCTGCACAAAGAGAACGCGGCGGCGGAGGACGACGCGACAAGAAACGCGACTGGAATCAGCGTCGCGTTATCAGCACTGTCGCGACCGCTAAGGCCGCCGCGACACAAGGTTCGCCCCCCTTTCTTTCTCCTCTTCCTAGTTAAGTTAGCCGTCTTCATTTTCTATTATAAGGTAGCTTGCTAGGTGGCGATCACATTCCATGTTTCACACACCACTAGATTTATACTGTTCGTGTCGAGGGGGGGGGGGGGGCGTCAATCCCCGTGATAACAATTACTATTCTATTGCAGTCTATCTCATAACGATTCGCTAAGAGATCCCAACGATTTGCCTCTCATAACGATTCTCTAAGAGATCGCAATGATTTGCCTCTCATAATGATTCGCTAAGAGATCGTAACGATTTGCTTCCATAACGATTCGCTAAGTGATCGCATCGATCTCACAACGATTCGCTAAGAAAGCATAACGATTTGCTTTCATAACGATTCGCTAAGAGAAAACAACTATTTACTCTCACAATGATTTGGTCATCGCATCGATTTAATAAGTGAGAACAATGATTTGCTCTCGCAACGATTTCGGTTTCACAACGACTCGTTAGTTTCATAACGATTCATTAAGTTGCACAACGACTTGGTTTGCAGTAACGATTCGATACATTAAACAACGATTTGGTTATAGCGACTTGTCCATAACGATTTGCTGATAGTATCATAACGATTGTCTCTACAACGATTTTGGTTATAATGCATATCGATTTGTGTGTACATCGATTTGCTTATGAATGTATAACGATTCACATGAATACGACTCATCAACACAACAATTTCATAAGTCATAATCATATCAATTTCATGATGTATAACGACTTGATATTCAAACATATTCTCAGATAGTTTGAAAAGTCAAAGTCTTCCCTCGCTTTTCTCTCACATCCATGCATTTATTATGACTGATCATATCACTGCACTGCATGAAAACAATATCTTATATTTTCATGCTTATACTTCAAACATCTTTTTAGAAGAACAAAATGGAACTTCCATTTTTATATAAAATGATTCTAACGTTGACTGACAACAAGAGACAGCCTAGCTGTCTATTGTTTCAACATTTAATGCGTACAGGTCTCTGACAGCGCACCTCAATACAACGTTGGACAATATGGAAGATAACGGATATCAGAGAAGATCCTTTCTCTTGTTGCATGCATGGAAAGCCAAAGACTGTTGAACAAGAAGCTCTACAGTGACATGCAGTCTAACTAAACAAAAGCTTAGAGGACAACGGGGCACTTCAACATTCAAATTTCAAATAGAAGATATAAAGAAGACTAAAGCTCCAGAAGTAGACAGAACACCAACGACAATCTTTTACAAGCTTTTCTGCAAGCATCTGAAAGAGTGAAGCCTCACTCCTTTGATTGTTTAGCTCTTAACTCTCTACATTCATTGTGTTAGTCTTGAGAGCTTCTGTAAACTGAGAGTGTTCCTCACTGTAGAACTTTCCCTCTCAGTCATCGCTTCAGATCAAGCGTTGGTCCTTAAGCCTTATCTAGGGGCGTATCATCTCTTGAATACATTCCTGTGTTCTTTCCCTTCGTGTTGAAGGAAGACCTGGTGGTTTCCCAGGGTGTTTGTTTCCCTTCATGTAGAAGGAAAACCTAGTGGTTTTCAGGGTGTTGTAATTCCTCTTCGGGTTGTGAAGAGAAGACCAGCTGCGGCTGGGTGTGTAAGTGTCCTTGTGGGGGACTGTACCCTTGGGTAGTGAAATCCTGAGGTATTGCTTAGGGACTGGATGTAGGATTCCAAAGGAGAGGGGATCCGAACTAGGATAAATACTTGTGTAGTGTGATTGCCTTTGTGTGTTTGCTGTTTACCTTTACTAACACTAACAACTATCGAAGTGTGTTTGGTATGACTGTTTTGTGAACAGATTTTAGGTTCTCAAAATTTAAGAATCCCATTCACCCCCCGCCCCCTCTGGGCTGCTAGCGGGCAACAAGTGGTATCAAAGCAAGTATCTTCGAGAAAGAAGAAGATCCAACGATCTGAAGAGAAAAGATCAAAGGCAGCCCAAGGTCACTTCGAAGGTCAGTCAGTAAACAGGCCACCACTATTCGATGGCGAAAGATTATACATTAGGAAAACAAGAATGGAGTACTTCCTACAAGGATTCGATTTTCAAATAGGTCCATAGTAGAAGAAGGCGATCTAGTCGTCTAAACAACAGAGACAACTGGACAAAATATGATTAGAAAGAAAAATTTCTCTCAACTGCAAAGCTAAGAGCATATTATGCTGTGCACTTAGCAAGAAAGAATTAATAGAGTTTCAGCCTGCAAATCAGCAGTGGAGATGTGGGAGAAACTAAGAATTACATACGAAGGTACTGACAAAGTAAAGAAAACCAGAATAGATATTCTGGTGACACAGTACGAGAGGTTCTAGATGCAGCGAAGAGAGAAACCATTACACAGATGTTCAGCAGATTTACAGACATCACAACGAGTTAGCTAGATTAGGAAAAAAACTATGAGATGGGAGACATGGTAAGGAAAATCCTTAGATCCCTACCATCTTCTTGGACTCCCAAGGTAACAGCTATAGACGAAGTCAATGACTTGAAAAGGATGTCATGGAGAAACTCATTAGATCCCTTATGGCCCATGAGATCAACATGGAGAGACTAGGAGAATCCTCTAGCCAAAAGAAACAGTCCAATGGCCTCAAGGTGAAGAGATGGATCAGAAGAATCATCAGATGAAAATGAAAGCTTAAGCAACAGCGAAGATGAAGAAGCAATGCTATCAAGAAGACTACAACACATCCTAGCCAAGAAGAAAAAGTATCAGTCAGGAAGAAGACATTTTAAGAAAGGAAAAGACTTCAAGAGGTCTGAAGTCAAGGATGGAAAGAAGACCGAACTAATCTATTACGAGTGTAAGAAGCCAGGACATATCAAGGCAGAGTGTCCAAAGCTCAAGAAATCTGAATATAGAAAGAAGGAAAGTTCAAGAAAACCAAGAAGATTCAAGAAGAAAGCTATGGAAGCGGCTTGGACAACAACAGTGACTCAGATAGCGAGTTGAGCTCAAGCAATGAAGAAAAAGAAGAAGCCAACTTAGCTTTCATGGCCAACACAGAAGACAAGGTAACTTCAGACTCATCATTTTCTTCTTGTAATGATTCTGATTTAGATAACTTAGAAGAATCCTTTAATGAACTATATTGTAAATAGAGAAGTATCTAAATTACTAAAAGCAAGCAAGAAAAAACATTGCATGCCTAGAAAATACTAATTCAGATTTAAAATCTGAAAATGAGCAAATGGAAAAACAATTAATGAACTAAAAAGGAGAAATGAATTACTGTGTGATGATTTGGAAAATAAAAATGAAAATTAGCAAATTTGGAAAATCAAGAAACTGTAAATATTTAAAACAAGAAGTCAACACGTTAACCACAGAAAATGAAAAAATTATCAAGCACACTAGAAAATTTACTAATGGCAAAACAACATTAATATTGAAAGGTGCTAGACGGTCAGGTAAAAAGAAACATGGATTAGGTTATACTCCCCCGGATAACGAAGAAACTAAAGTTTATCCTAAAATATATCCTACACCTAAATTTGTACCTGAACAAGAACAACATACAAGGCAAACCTTAAATACATACCAACTGAAAAAGTAACTAAGATGTCTTGCTGTAGTCATTGCAATAAGCTAGGTCATATTAAAGTATCATGTCCTACTAAACATAAAATATGGGTAATCAAAAAAAAAATGATGACACTAACAACCAGGACCCAAAAGAACTTGGGTACCTAAAGCCTAGTGTCTTTATTTCAGGGAAACCTTCGAGCATCCCAATGGTACTTGGATAGTGGATACTCAAGGCACATGTCAGGGAACAGAAGACTATTTTCCCATCTAGAAGCTGAAGAAGGCACAGTCACCTATGGAGATAATGGAAAAGGGACTGTAATAGGCAGTGGTTCGGTAGGCAGCAAAGGCAAGACAGTCATTGAGAATGTACTATGTGTTAAAGGACTGAAGCACTACCTCATCAGTATCAGTCAGCTGTGCGATAAAGGTCATCAGATCAGATTTCAAGAATCCAAGTATAGCATTATGAAGGATGGAGCAGTCATTTATGAAGCCAACAGAGAAAAGAACCTGTACGTGCTTTACCTAGAAGACTAAAAGATCAGGATATCTTATGGCCGCAAGCAAAAAAGCAGTCAACTGAGCTGTGGCACAGAAGATTGGGCCACTACAGTCTAGATGGCATGAGAAAGCTGATCAAGAGAAGCTTGGTTGAAGGTCTACCTAAAGTCTGCACAAGGTTGGATGGTGTCTGCGGACCATGTGCAAAAGGAAAGCACACCAAGTCATCCTTCAAGTCAAAAACTATGGTAACAACCTCTAAACCCTTAGAACTCCTTCATATGGACTTATTTGGGCCAATGAGGACCACAAGTCTTGGAGGAAAGAATTTTGGATTTGTCATTGTAGACGATTACTCCAGATTCACTTGGGTATCCTTCTTGGAGCACAAAGATGATACATTTGACAGTTTGTAAGCTTCAGCAAGAAGGTACAGAAAGACAAAAGTTCAGTATTGTTGGAATCCGGTCAGATCATGGAGGAGAATTCAAAATGAGAAATTTGCCAAGTTCTGTGATGACCGAGGGATAGAGCACAATTTCTCAGCACTAAGGACCCACAGCAAAATAGAGTTGCTGAGAGGAAGAACAGAACCCTGTTGGATATGGGCAAGGACAATGCTATCAATATGATTTGCAAGGTACTTTTGCGCTGAAGCAGTCAACACGGCATGTTACATTATCAACAGAGTGATGATCAGGCCATCTTGAAGAAGATAGCTATGAACTGTACAAGGGAAAGAAGTCAAACATCAGTCACTTCAGGACATTGGATGTCCATGTTTCATCCACAACAACGGTAAAAGAGACATTGGTAAGTTAGATGCAAAATCGGATGAAGGAATATTCATGGGGTATGCTTCTAAACCTAAAGGCTATAGAGTATTTAATAAGTGTACTTATTAATTGAACAATCAGTACACATCATTTTGATGAAACTAACCCTCCTTGAGAGAGAAAGAAGATAGTGATATGATGATGTAGAAGAATTGTCCAAAAATTAAAGAATACATCTATCGAGGACAAGGAAGACCCACCTCTGGAAGACCTGCAACAAAAGGACATTTACATGAAAATATTTCAATGGAATGGAGATATAAGAAAGATCACCCACCAGAGAACATCATTGGTAATCCATCTGTAGGGGGAGGACAAGAGGTAATGTATTCCATATGACTATTTAGCTTTTGTCTTGCAAATAGAGCCTAGGAAAGTCAATGAAGCTCTCACTAATGAATCTTGGATTTTAGCCATGCAAGATGAACTGAATCAGTTCAAAGAGAAACCATGTATGGTCACTTGTTCCTAAACCATCAGATCATCCAGTGATTGGCACCAAATAGGTGTTCAGAAATAAATGGATGAAGCTGGTGTGATCATAAGAAACAAGGCAGATTGGTAGCTCAAGGCTATTCCCAAGAGGAAGGCATAGATTTGATGAAACCTATGCACCTGTAGCTAGACTTGAGGCTATTAGGATTCTACTACATATGCATCTACATTAGACTTGAAATATTTCAAATAGATGTTAAATCAGCTTTTCTAAATGGTTTTATTAAGGAGAAAGTTTATGTGGAACAACCTCTGGATTTTGATGACATTGATTTTCCGAATCATGTATTTAAGTTGCACAAAGCATTATATAGATTAAAACAAGCACCAAGAGTATGGTATGAACGTTTAAGTGCAATTCTATTAAATCGTGGTTTCATTAGAGGTCAAGTAGATAGTACATTATTTGTTAAGTTAAAGTCAAACATATTCTGCTTGTTCAAATATATGTTGATGAATAATATTTGGTTCTACTGATGAATCCCTTTGCAAGTATTTTGAAAAGCTCATGCAGGGAGAATTCGAGATGAGTTTGATGGGGGAGCTCAACTACTTCCTTGGATTGCAAATCAAACAAGGAAAGGAAGGAACTCACATTTGTCAAGCCAAGTACACCAAGGAGTTGCTAAAGAAATTGGATTCGAAAATAGCAAGCCACTGTCAACGCCTATGAGCACATCAACAAGAATGGATAGTGATAAGGATGGTAAGAAAGTAGACCAAAAGGTCTACAGAGGTATATAGGTTCACTACTATATTTAACTGCCAGAGAGACCTGACATACTGTTTAGTGTATGCATGTGTGCTAGGTATCAGCCAGACCCTAAAGAATCTCATTTAATTAATGTCAAAAGAGTTTTTAGATATTTAGCAAAAACCCATGACTTTGGTTTATGGTATCCAAAAACATGTGAAATTAATTTAGTAGGATACTCTGATGCTGACTACGCTGGATGCAAAATAGATAGAAAAAGCACTAGTGGCTATTGTCAATTTCTTGCAGGATGTCTGATATCATGGTCCTCAAAGAAGTAAAATTCAGTAGCATTGTCCACAGCTGAAGCTGAGTACGTGGCTGCGGGAAGCTGTTGCACACAACTATTGTGGATCAAACATTAGCTTGAGGATTATGGACTACATGTCAAGCCAATTCCTTTATTATGCGACAACACCAGTGCTATAATCTAACCAGAATATAGTGCAACATTCAAGGACTAAACACATTGAGGTTAGAATCATTTCATTCATTCGTGATCATGTAGCTAATGTAACATAGATATTTCTTTTATTGATACTAATAATCAGTTAGTAGATATCTCACAAAGGTCTTACCTGAAGAGAGATTTACTTCTCTTAGGAGGAATTAGGCATGTGTAATTATGAAAGAATCATCTGTATAAAATGAGATATTAATATTCAGAATATCAATTATTTTTTCCTCCTGAATTTAAGCAAAATTCCAATGTTGCTTGCTTGTTAAATAATCCTTGACGGTTCGTAATTTTTAAAAGAATTATTTCCATCGAACTAGTCATTTTGTCCTTTTCTGCCATCATACCGCCTCCGTTTTGAAAAGTCACTTTACTCTTTTGATATATCCCGAAATCTGTGTGGCATGATTCACATCCCGCCTTCATCTCCCTCTACCTGCCTGAGGCGATACCCTATCGACTTCGGCAATGTCTCTCTGAGATTTAAAACTCCAAACTCCTTCCCGCGAGAATTTCTTGAGGGCTTTTATTATTTCCTCCTCATCACAATCCTCCAGAAACCTTCCCAGGTCAAATCCATGGCCGCATCTGTTGTTTCCGACAACGTCGGGGGCTATGGAGCTGAGTTCCTCACAGCAGTACAGCAAGAAAGGTTCACCTCTGTGAAGCCAAAACTCTGTGGAAACAAAGCTGTAGATATTGTAGATTTGCAGAAGAATGGCATGGGGAATGTGATTGCTGCTATGGAGAGGATGGAGTGGTTGAAGCTGGCGACCCTATCAGAGGAAAGTTACCTAGATCTCGTCAAAGCATTCTATGTGTGCCTAAGACGGAGGAGGATGGGTCCTTGACATCATCTATCAAAGGTACCCAGATTAGAATCACCTATGAGCTCTTGGAATCTTTATTCGGAGTTTGCACCACCGGTCACAGTGGAGTCCACACTGTGGACATTCAGGCGAAGGGGTTAGGGATTGTAGGTCCCGAGTTCCGACTGAAGGATGGGAAATTGGACATAAACCAAATGAATGCATTTAATCACCTATTGCATTTCATAATCTGTCAAATCTTGGTCCCTAAGAGTGCCACCTTTTCGACTTGTACAAAGGCGGACTTAGACATGATGTTCTGGGCAATCCAGAACCAGGAGATTAACATGGCCGAGGTTATCCTGGAGCGAATGAAGTTTGCTCATGCTTAGGTTTGGGACACGAAGAACAAATTGAATGTGTCCCTGCCTTATGCTCATCTGCTCACCAAGATCTTTCAACATTTTGGCATTAACTTGTCTGGAGCAGTAGTAGAGAAGATAGGGCAGGCTATCCGTAGCAGGAATTTAAGGAAGAGCGAATTTTCAGTTGTAAATGGTGTATGGACCAAGACATCAATGGCTGAGGGTGAGGCCATCATAGGAGAAGCCCAAGAAGTCCAAGAAGTAGCAGCAGCAGCAGCACTAGCAGAAGAAATAGTAACACCAGCAGCAGCAGAACAACCAGCAGCAGCAGAGGCCAGAGTAGAAGAATCTGTGGTCACTGGTAGCCTAATTGATGAGATTCCTCTAGAAAATATTGTGACAGTTGAAGGAACCTCTGAAGAACTAAACCCCACCACTATTGTGGCATCCATTCTTAGAGATGTGCTGGAATCCATTTCTAGCACTCAGGGGGAACCCGAGAGACCCAGTGAACCTGCAACACAAGTTGTTGTGGCACCAGGCCACATTGAAAAAGACTATTTTGGAAGATGCTCCTGCTCTGGGGGAGCAAGATCAGGAAGATGAAGCTGTGACATCAGGCCACAATGATATTCAGATAGAAGATGCTCCTATTCAAAAGGAGCTAGCAGCAGCAGTCCAAGATGATGCCTATGGAGGATGCCCCTGCTGAAGAGGAGAATTTGGGTGAAAAGGAAGCTTAGCCTCAGGGGGAGAATACTGAAAACCCCTCAAAAAATCAATTCATAGAAGGTGTGACTGCCAGTTCTTCTGACTCAGATGAACAGGCTAATCATGAAGAGCCCGCTGCTAGGGCCCGTGAGAAGGGAAAGGAAGTTGCTTCAGAGGTCCCTCTCCTTGCAGAAGCACCTCATCAAAGGCCACAGAGACAAAGGATTGTTATTAACTTGAAGCCTATGATAGAAAGGCTAGATGCCCAAGGTGAGATCCTTTGCTTTGTGCAATCAGACATTATTTCTATTTTCTTGAGCCAAAGCTCAGCAGCAAAAGAAATGGCAATGGTAAAGAATGCAATAAAGTGGTTGAATAAAGAAATGGGAAGTATGAAGACCATGTTATCAGATATTTTAAAGGAGGTAAGGGCATCAGCACCTCCTTCTCCCACACCATATGCTCCTCAGCCCTCTGAGGAAGCTGTAGAAGAGGTTGTTAGGCCATCCGGGCCATCTACTGAAGATTTGCCATCAGGGCAAGTTTCTGAGGATCCAGCAGGGCCATCAAGGCCAGTAATTGTTGATCAGGTGACAGCTGAAGAATCTGGACCAAGAAGGCCAGCTGAGGATCTGTCACGGCCAACTGGTCCAGTGGTTCCTGAAGCTGATCATGTCAGGGCAGAAGAAGAAGTTGTAGCTCCTGAGCCCCCAGCTCCTTCTCCCATTCAGACACCAGCTCCTCCTTCACCACCATCCTCCTCCACAGCTCCTCCAGCTCCACCTACCTTTAAACAACCTGTACCTAGAACCATCTCATCTCCAACACCTTTTTCTTCCTTATCTCCTTCTATCTCCACTTCCATTCCTCCAACATCCTCATCAGCTAGAGCCTCCTCATCCTCTGGTCCCTCTTCTTTTGGACCAACAGATATACCTCCTTCTACCTCACATTCTTTTCTTCATCCTACTACTTCTCCTTCCTTCATCACTATTATTCCGGAGAGTGTTCAAGTTGATACCCCCTATCTTAGGGACATCAAGGATGAGTTTGAAGAAGCTATTCTCCGCTCTATTTTGAAGGTTGGCACTCATATTCATAGGACAGGCTCTTCTAGCCCTACACCTAGGAAAAGAAAAATAACCTCCACTTCTTCTATCTCTTCTGATCCTTGTTATCTACCTCTATGGTTTTCTCTAACAGTGGACAACAAAAATAAACTACTCTATAGAGAATTTCTTCAGAAAGTTGTTTTTGCTACCATCATCAACCTTCCTCATCTAAACCTTACCGATCATCTCAATATCATTTTTCCCTACACTCCCCTTTCTAAATCTGAAAAATAAAAAATCTTCTCCTTAGCCGAAGCCAAAACTGAAGAGCAGTGGGCTCGGAGTCATAAAGCTCTATACAATAAGTTTCTTCTTGCCCGATCAGCCAGGTTCCCTCCCCCGGATCATTCCTTAACTTTATCTGAGTGGTTCCAGATCCTTCACAAGGACACTTGGGCTCCGTTCATTCAAAAGGAAATCAAAATGATCAGGCACTTTCAGATGTTCAATAACTTCAGATATCTCAATCATCTTCCTGAGGTTCAGCTTGGTCAGTTCAAGCATGCTATCAGAGCTCTGGGGTCAGTAGAAGCTCACACTGAAGCTATTCAGGTTGACTTTGCCACCCTCCAGTTGCCTGATGTTGCCTTTCATCCCCCAATTCATTCTCTGGTCATGGATTCAGATGTGGCTCTATTATTTTTTAGCGTTTTGCCGAAGTCATGGGGCGAATTCAAGTTCAGAAGGGCCATCTAGTTGCATTTCACAGATTTCTGTTCAGAGAGTACCACCTAGGCCATGTCAATGCCTATATTCTTGCTCCTATTATGTCAGAATGTAAAAGGCTCTCTCCTACAGATTGGGCCACCTTCTATCCCCTATCTGCTCAGTAACTTTCTGATCTGTATGCCTCTCAGGCTCGGGAAAATAAACCTCTAGTGTCAGCTGCTGAATTTCTAGACATGAACTCCATTCATCTTATTAAGGATCCCCATATAACATGGGTTGAGAGATATAAGGTGTATGTAGCCATGCGGCAAGAATTGAAGCAGAAGCACATCTTCTACCCTGTGTCTATAGATCAGTTTCTTGCCTGTGCTAGCTTTGGGAAGACCAGCTATTTCCAGTATTCGCTTGATCGAGATCGCTATGCTCAATTCCTAGATGAGCAGCTGGTTCTTCATCTCTAGAGGATGCCTCCCACCATGGGACCTTCCTACTCTGTTGCTTGTGGGGTATTTCGTCTTCATTTTGAGCAGCAGGAAGAGAAGGCTTGGGAAGTTATTTCCCATCATGCCTCCCTTTTGTCTCCTGCTTTCTCTCATCCATCTTTTCTCCTTTCTTCTTTGTCTTCTCGTGCATCTTTTTGTTTAATGACAAAAAGGGGAAGAAATATAGTATTTTTGAAATACATCTCTTATATTTTATTTTGGAATTTATTTAGATTTATTTCAGAACATCTTTTATTGTTGCTATGTTTTGTCATCACCAAAAAGGGGGAGATTGATGATCAAATTTTTCTCATATAATTTAAATAAATTAAATATCTATTTTGATGATTAACAAAACTAAGACAATGTGCATTTCTAACATATTTTCTATGAGATTTGAGCACAGGAAATCTAACAAAGAAATACAAGCTAAACTGCTAAGTATTCTTCATACCAGCATTTACAGTCCAAAGCACATAATTTTCTAAGTACACATCGACTCTCTAGTTGTTATAACGATTTCCTTAGAATCATAACGATTTCATAAGTCATTTCTATTCTATTGCAGTCTATCTCATAACGATTCGCTAAGAGATCGCAAAGATTTGCCTCTCATAACGATTCGCTAAGAGATCGCAATGATTTACCTCTCATAACGATTCACTAAGAGATCGTAACGATTTGCTTCCATAACGATTCGCTAAGTGATCACATCGATCTCACAACGATTCGCTAAGAAAGCATAACAATTTGCTTTCATAACGATTCACTAAGAGTGAACAACGATTTGCTCTCACAATGATTTGGTCATCGCATCGATTTAATAAGTGAGAACAATGATTTGCTCTCGCAACGATTTCAGTTTCACAACGATTCATTAAGTTACACAACGACTTGGTCGCAGTAACGATTCGATACATTAAACAACGATTTGGTTATAACGACTCGTCTATAACGATTTTCTGATAGTATCATAACGATTTGTCTCTACAATGATTTGGTTATTAATGCATATCAATTTGTGTGTACATCGATTTGCTTATGAATGTATAACGATTCACATGAATAACAACTCATCAACACAACGATTTCATAAGTCATAATTATATCGATTTCATGATGTATAACGACTTGATATTCAAACCTATTCTCAGATAGTTTGAAAAGTTAAAGTCTTCCCTTGCTTTTCTCTCACATCCATGCATTTATTATGACTGATCATATCACTGCACTTCATGAAAATGATATCTTCTATTTCCATGCTTATACTGTAAACATCTTTTTAGAAGAACAGAATGGAACTTCCATTTTTATATAAAATCATTTAAACATTGATTGACAACAAGAGACAGCCTAGCTGTCTATTGTTTCAGCATTTAATGAGTGCAGGTCTCTGACAACGCACCTCAATACAACGTTGGACAATATGGAAGATAACAGATATCAGAGAAGATCCTTTCTCTTGTTGCATGCATGGAAAACCAAAGACTGTTGAACAAGAAGCTCTACGGTGACATGCAGTCTAACTTAAACAAAAGCTTAGAGACAACGGGCACTTCAACATTCAAATTTCAATAGAAGATATATAAAGAAGACTAAAGCTCCAGAAGTAGACAGAACACCAACGACAATCTTTTACAGGCTTTTCTGCGAGCATCTGAAAGAGTGAAGCCTCACTCCTTTGATTGTTTAGCTCTTAGCTATCTACATTCATTGTGTTAGTCTTGAGAGCTTCTGTAACTGAGAGTGTTCCTCAATGTAGAACTTTGCCTCCCAGTCATTGCTTCAGATCAAGCATTGGTCCTTAAACTTGATCTAGGGCGTATCATCTCTTGAATACATTCATGTGTTCTTTCCCTTCGTGTTGAAGGAAGACCTGGTGGTTTCTAGGATGTTGTTTCCCTTCGTGTAGAAGGAAGACCTGGTGGTTTCCAGGGTGTTGTAATTCCTCTTTGGGTTGTGAAGAGAAAAAGACCAGCGCGGGCTGGGTGTGTAAGTGTACTTGAGGGGGACTGTACCCTTGGGTAGTGAAATCCTGAGGTATTGCTCAGGGACTAGACTAGGACTTCTAAGGAGAGGGGATCCGAACCAGGATAAATCCTTGTGTAGTGTGATTTGCCTTTGTATGTTTGTTGTTACCTTTACTAACACTAACAAAACTATCGAAGTGTGTTTTGTATGACTGTTTTATGAACAAATTTTAGGTTCTCAATAATTAAGAATCTCATTCATCCCCCCCCCCTCTGGGCTTGCTAGCTGGGCAACAGTTCACACTGTGGACACCTAGGCTAAGGGATTAGGGATTATTTGTCCCGATTTTAAGCCTAAGGATGGGAAGTTGGATATCAACCAGATGAACGCCTTCAACCGCCTCCTACACTTTATAGTTTGTCAGATTCTGGTTCCCAGAAGTGCTACTTTCTCAACTTGTACAAAGGCAAATTCAGACATGATGTTCCGGGCTATCCAGAACCAGGATATAAACATGGCAGAGGTTATCTTGGAGTGAATGAAGTTTGCTCATGCTCAGGTCTGGGATAAGAAAAGAAAATTGAGTGTTTCTCTACCTTATGCTCACCTGCTAACCAGAGTATTTCAACATTTTGGAGTCAATTTATCTGGAGCAGTGTCAGAAAAGATGGGGCAAGCAATTCGCAGTAGGAATCTGAAGAAAAGTGGTTTCTCATTGGTTAATGATGTTTGGACCAAGACTTCAGTGGCTGAGGGTGAAGCCATCATCGGCGAAGCCCACGAGGTCCAGCAAGCAGTAGCAGCAACAATAGTTTAGGAAGAGGCAATTGAGCAAGTAGATACCAGGGCAGAAGCACCAACAGCAGAAGCACCAGCAGCAGCACCAGCAGAAGAAGTAGCATGCAGCAGAATAGAGGATATTCTTCTGAGCACCTTGAACCTGTCGAGCAATTGCAAGTGATTGCCCCTCCAACTACTATGGTAGGGTCAGTCCTCAGAAGAGTGCTAGACTCCATTCCAAGCACTCAAAGTGTGCCAGAGGTTGCTCTTGAAGAAGAAGTTGTGGCATCAAGCCACACTGCAGATGTGGTGATGGAGGATGCTCCCATTCAGGGGGAACAGGAGATTGTGATTGAAGATGAGCAAGGCGTAACCACTCCTATTCAAGAAGAGCAAGTTGTTGAAGAGCAAGCAGCTTCTCAGGGGGAGCACACAGCTAATGTCCCCAATATTGATCAGTTTAGAGAAGGCATTGTGGAAAGTGCCTCAGATGACAATGATGACTGCGTGGAGCCCGTTGCAAGGGCAAGAGAAGTCAAGGGAAAAGAAGTGGCTCAGAAAACTCCTCTCCTTACCTGGCGGCCACATCAGAAGAAGAAGAAGCTGAAGATAAATATGAAGCCTGTTATCAAAAGACTGGATGAGCAAGGCAAAATTCTATGCTCAATGCAATCGGATATCCAGTCAATCTTTCTTAGCCAGAGTTCAGCAGCCAAGGAGATTGGAGCCTTGACATCTGAGATCCAATCTTTGAAAAATGATTTTGGAATGGTCAAGCAAGTTTTCAGATGGATGAGAAGTGAGTTTGGCAGTATCAAAAAACTTGTGACTGAAATTTCTGCCCCTCATACTCCTTCTGGGCCATTAGGGCCACCTCCAGAAAAGCCAACAGGGCCATCTGGGCCAATTGCAGAAAAGTCAGCAGGGCCATCAGGGCCGTCTGAGAATGAGGTTGGGCCATCTGAGAATGTGGTTGGGCCAACAGGGCCAGTGGATCCAAGAGTAGAAGAGCCTGTTGTAGCTCCAGAAGCCCCTGCATCTTCATCTCTTGCAACACTAGGCCCTTCTTCACCACCTTCTTCCTCCACAGCACCTCCAGCACCCATCACCTTCAAACAGCCTATGCCTCGCACCATCTCTTCTCCCACTCCCTTTCCCTCTCAATCCATTCATCACCTACCATCTCCTCTTCCATTTTCTTCCTCCTCCTATCATTGAAGATCATCCAGTCTCATCATCAGCTAGACCTTCATCTTCATCTGGTCCTCCATCTTCTGAACCATCCCCCTTCCTACTCATACTAGTTCATCATTCCTTCATCCTCACCTCCTCCTTCCTTTATTGCTTTTATTCCTAAAAATGCACAACTTGCTAGTGCATTTTCCAATAAATTTGAGGATGAACTTGACCAAAAAACTCTCACCTCAATCTAGCGCTTGCCAATCATGTCCACAGGACAAATTCTCTCAGTCATCTCTAAAAAGAGGAAAATTTCCACCTCTCTTGCTTTTCCTTCTGAACCAAAATTTCCTCCGATTTGGTTTTCCCTCACTGTTGAACATAAGAGGAAACCAATCTATAAAGAATATCTCCAGAAATGCATTCTTGCCACCCTTTCTGGACTTCCTCATCTCAATCTCACTGATCATCTTCATGTTGTTCTTCCCTATTGTCATATCTCTAAAGCCGATCAGTTCAAAATCTTCCAAATGGCTGAGTGCAAGACTGAAGATCAATGGGCTAAGGTGCACAAGGTGCTCTACAGACAATTTTTGCTTGCAAAGTCAGATCAGTTTCTACCTAGGGATCATCCCCTAACCTTATCTGAATGGTTTGTGATCCATCATCAAGCCATCTAGGGACCCACTATTCTCACAGAAGTAAGACTCACTCGATACTTCCAACTTTACAATGACTATCATATCTCCACAAGCTACCTGAAGTTCAGTTGGGTCAGTTTTAGGGAGCCATTTCTTTGGTTAAGATTGAGAATCCTGTCAATCGCTCCTTCAAGGTAGATTTTGCAACTTTGAAAATACCAGAAATAGTCTTTCTTCCCAAGTTGCATTCTTTGGTCATGGACTCCTTAATTGGTCCAACCATTTTTGAAAGATTTGCTCGGGTTATGGGAAGAATCTCTGCTCAGCAGGGTCGCCTCCCCTCCTTCTCTCGTTTCCTTTATAGATAATTCTATCAGGGGCGCATATCATCTGAAGTTCTTGCCCCTCTACTTTCTGAGTGTGAAAGGCTTTCTCCCACTGACTGGGAAAGCACTATAATCAGTCTGCCCTTCAGCTGGAATCACCAATAGCTCCTTGTTCAAAGAAGGGAAACCTACTCTTACAGCTGAAGCCTTTTTGGACATGAACTCTATCAATTTAGTTCAGAACCCTTACCTTCAGTGGGTCGAGCGGTACAAGCTTTTTATGGCTTTGAAGAAAGATCTTTTGTAGCATCAGATCCACTACCCTATCAAGATCAACCAATTTCTTCGGTTTGCCAGCTTTGGCTCTTTCATTTCCTTCAAAGAATCTCTTGGCAAAGATGAATATGCTAATTTTCTAGAAGATCAACACCAGCTTCACATCAAGAGAATGCTTCCTGACATGGGGTCATCTTATTCTATTGCTTTTGGGGTTTTCAAACCTATTTTGAGGAGCAGGAATGCAAGGCTTTGTGCATTCTTCAGCGGCATGCCTCCCTTCTATCTCCTACTTTCTACCTCCATGTAACCCCTCCAGATAAATAGCAAAGTTCTTTGATTTTCTTCTCTTTTCTCTTCATCTTTCTCTCAGCATTTTATTCTTTTTGCTTAATGACAAAAAGGGGGAGAAGAATACAACATTCTGAAAACATCTCTAATTTCACACAACTCCTTAGATTTATTTCATTATGTTTATGCCATGTTTTGTCATCACAAAAAGGGGGAGATTTATGATCAGTTTATCCCCATGTAATTTAAATAAATTACATATCTATTTTGGTGAATAACAAAACTCAGATATAGTTTAATCTAACAAGATTTCTATGAGATTTAAGCACAGGAAGCAAATCAAGGAAATACAAGCAAAATCAATGAGTATTTATCACCCTGTAGCATTTATAGTTCAAAGCATAAAATTTTCTTAAGTACACATCGACTTTCTAGCTGTTATAACGATTTCCTTAGAATCGCAACGATTTGCCTCTCATAACGATTTGCTAAGAGATCGCAACGATTTGCCTCTCATAACGATTCGCTAAGAGATCACAACAATTTGTCTCTCTCATAACGATTCGCTAAGAGATCGCAACGATTTGCCTCTCATAACGATTCGCTAAGAGATCGCAACGATTTGCCTCTCAGGACGATTCGCCAAGAGATCGCAACGATTTGCTCTCAGGACGATTTGATAAGTATTCACATCAATTCTGAGCTCATAACGATTTGGTTATCGCAACGATTTCTTAAGTGAGAACAACGATTTGCTCTCACACGATTTCGGTTTCACGACGACTCGTTAAGTCTCATAACGATTCGATAAGTTACATATCGACTCAGTCACTGTAACGATTCATTAAGTTACATAACGACTTGGTCGTCGTAACGTTCGATACATTAAACAAAGATTCGTTCACTATATTAACTCGATAAGCGAAACAACGATTTGCTTACACTATCATAACGATTGTCTCTACACGATTCGGTTATTAAAGCATAACGATTTGTGTGTACATCGATTTGCTTATGAATGTATAACGATTCACATGAATAACGACTCCTCAACACAACGATTTCATAAGTCATGATCATATCGATTTCATGGTGTATAACGACTTGATATTCAAACCTATTCTCAGATAGTTTGAAAAGTCAAAGCTTTCCCTCGCTTTTCCCTCACATCCATGCATTTATTATGACTGATCATATCACTGCACTGCATGCAAATGATATCTTCTATTTCCATGCTTATACTGTAAACATCTTTTTAGAAGAACAGAATGGAATTTCCATTTTCGTATAAAATCACTCTAACGTTGACTGACAACAAGAGACAGCCTAGCTGTCTATTGTTTTAGCATTTAATGTGTGCAGGTCTCTGACAGCACACCTCAATACAATGTTGGACAATATGGAAGATAAAGGATATCAAAGAAGATCCTCTCTCATTTTGCGTGCATGGAAAGCTAAAGACTGTTGAACAAGAAGCTCTACAGTGTCATGCAGTCTAACCTAAATAAAAGCTTAGAGATAACGGACACTTCAACGTTCAATTTCAAATGGAAGACATATATAGAAGACTGAAGCTCCAGAAATAGATACAACACTCACGACAATCTTTTACAAGCTTTATGTGAGCATCTGAAAGAGCGAAGCCTCACTCCTTTGCTTGTCTAGCTCTTAGCTCTCTGCATTCATTATGTTAGTCTTGAGAGCTTCTGTGTACTTAGAGTGTTCCTCATCGTAGAACCTTATCTCTCAGTCGTTGCTTCAGATCGAGCATTGGTCTTTAAGCTTGATCTAAGGGCTTGTCTTCCTGAACACTTTTTGTGTTTATTCCCTTCGTGTTGAAGGAAGACCTGGGGGTTTTCAGGGTGTTTGTTTCCCTTCGTGTAGAAGGAAGACCTGGGGGTTTCCAGGGTGTTGTAATTCCTCTTCGGGCTGTGAAGAGAAGACCAGCTGCGGCTGGGTGTGTAAGTGTCCTTAAGGGGGACTGTACCCTTGGGTAGTGAAATCCTGAGGTATTGCTCAGGGACTGGACGTAGGACTCCTGTGGAGAGGAGATCCGAACTAGAATAATTCTTTGTGTCGTGTGTTTGATTATCTTGTGTTTGCTATCCTATCTTTACTAACACTAACAGTCATCGAAGTGTGTTTTGTGTAAACGTTTTTGTGGATAGGTTTTAAAGTGATCAAAATTTTAAATATCCCATTCACCCCCCCCCCCTCTGGGCTTGCTAGCTGGGCAACAAGTGTATTGTGGGAGGATACCGCATTCCTCTAGGAATTAGCAAAAGGTCCTGGACGTTGTTCACCAGATCCATCATATCTACCATAGTATTCTCCACCACGATCTAATCGAATGGCCTTTTTCTTTTGTTGAGTTGATTCTCACTTCAGCCTTATATTTTTTAAACACATCCATGACTGAGACTTCTCATGAATGAGATACAAGTAGTCATATCGAGAATAATCGTCTATGAATGTAATAAAATATTGCTGACCATTCCAAGAAGGTATAGGAAATGGTCCACAAATATCCGTATGTATTAATTCTAAGACATCTAAAGCTCTATTAGCTCATGTTCTCCTTATATTTATTTGTTTTCCCTTTATACAATTAACACACATGTCAAAGTCCAAAAAATCAAGGGAATCAAGAATACCATCAGACACAAGTCTCTCAATTCTCTGTTTAGAGATATGACCTAATCTCTTGTGCCATAGTGAAGCGGAATTCTCATTAGTTAATTTTCGTTTTGTACTGCGTGAACTTATATGCAAGGTTTCATTAAATGAGACTACAATATTAAGTAAATATAGGTTATCATTAAATGACAAAGAACCGGTGCCAACAAGATTTGAACTTTGAAAAAGACTAAACTTACTATTTCCAAATGAACAAGAATAACCAGATTTGTCCAACATAGAAATAGATATCAAATTCCGTCTAAAAGACAGTACAATAAAAGCCTCATTCAAATCCAAATAATGACCAGTCTTTAACAATAACCTAAAAGTCCCTATAGCCTCAACTTCCACACTTTTGCCATCACCTACGTAGATGTATCTTTCACCATCATTCAGCCTTCGGCAGTGGAGGCAACCCTGCATAGACACACATATGTGAGTAGTAGCACCAGAATCTATCCACCAAGTGTATCTGGGTACAGAAGTTAAATTAACATCTGAACAAACCAAAGTGAAAAGTGTACCTTTCTTTGCACGCCAAGTATGATACTTGGTGTAATCCTTCTTCTTATGTCCACCAAGCTTGCAAAAGAAACATGCAGATTCCTTATTTTGTTTCTTTTGTGGTGGTCCACTTGCAGCTTCATTGCCCTTTTATTTTTTTCTTAAGTTTAACCTTGTCTTTAGAGGTTATCACCAAATGAGCAATTTTAGTCTTCTCTTGCCTTAGCCTTTCCTCTTCTTGCACACAATGTGAGATGAGCTCATTAAGGGACCATTTGTCCTTTTGACAATTATAACTCACTTTGAATTGACTGAATGGTGCTGGGAGAGAAATTAAAACTAAATGCATGAGTAGATCCTCAGATAATTCTAACTTAAGTGCCTTTAGTTTTGAAGCAAGATGAGACATCTCTATGATGTACTCCCTTATGTTTCCTTTTCCTTTATACCTCATGGAAATCATATTTGACAAGAGTGTACTAGTTTCAGCCTTATCATTCTTGGCAAATCTTTTCTCAATTTCCTCAAGGAAACCCTTAGATGTAGTAACCTCTTCAGGCATAGTGCCCCTGAATGATTCTGGAATGGCACGCTTCATGATCATAAGACTCATGCGATTTGAACGGTCCCACTTTTTCATGTCTCTCTTTTCCTCAGTAGAGCTGGATTCTGTAACCTCATTAGGCCGTTCAAGTCTTAATGCAAGGTCTAGATCCATAACACCGAGAAAAATCATTACGTTCTCCTTTCATATCTTGAAGTTAGTACCATTAAGCATAGGAATTGAATTAATGCTGGCAAAATATTATTACCAGAACTTGTAACTATAAGAAAACAAAACAATAGCTCACATAAGTTTCACATTATGTTGAAAATAATTTTCAAATAATGGTACAACCCATCACAAGATATCTAGCACAACATTAACATTTTGTCTTTGGACAAAAATATTAACTTGCAAGTGATACTCTTTGTGTAACAGTCAAATATTGACAATAAATTTTGTCAAACAATAAGCCTTTCTTTGGACCTACTTATTATTACATAAAATACCAAATAATTGTCACATATTTACAGTTACAAATGTGCATACATGTAATTCGGTCAAATATTAACTATCCTTTGGGCTAGTAAATATTCACATGAATTACAAAATACAACCATCTTGATATCCCAAAATTAGTTAATTTACACAAGAGAAGCTGCTTTGGTAGCATGTTGCTTCAATTAATTTATTTCAGAATATTAGACATCTAAAATGTACCAAAATTTGATGTCAAACGATTATCTAGATTTATCTAGACATAAATTAAATGCACTCAAAGTTGGACATTAAATATGATACAAATTACTTGCATTGAGTGCCTTCCTTATAACATGAACATTTAAATAATATAAAAAATGTTCCATGATCCATGCGCATAAAGGAAGGTGGCAATGGGTGCATCATTCTTTTTTTTATTATTATTCTACTGTAGGCGCATGCATATACATAAAAGTGGGGAGGGTGTTATGATAAGTAGCATGCACATGTAGAAGAGTTCCGGTATGTAGCATGCACATGCAGACAAAGGAACAGGTGATTCTTTCTACTTTGCATATAACGAAAGGGGGTAAGTATATGTGTGAGAAGAAAAATTGAGGGTTAATAATGAAAAAGCAAGAAACCCTTTGGGTCCCTAAGTAGCGATTGAGAAAAATACTTTTCCCACCCCCGCGTTAACCATTTCCCACTTGTTTTCCGGAATGTTACAGTAACCCAATACAAAAGAGCTCGAATGGGGATGACAACCAGCGGTCATGGGGTCCCGAACAGAACAACCAGCGGTCATGCGGTCATGGACAGACTGCACTCTTCCTCCTGCAGTCGCCGCAACACGCCAGGGCCCATCAATCGCCCTCACAGTATTTCGGTAACGGAAAACTCTATTTTTATGGTTTTAATATGGATTTAAGATTCTGATATCAATTGTTGAAAATTTGAGAGGGAGATTAAATTTCTAGAGAACATGAGTTGCTCAATCATTTTCATGTCTAAACACTATAAATCTACAGCAGAAACATACTTGGATCTATGAAAAGTGATCTTCCAATTTAATATGGTGTTCTCCAACAACACTCCAAGATGATGGGATGTTGTCTTTTGGTGCCCTTTTTCTATTTTAACCCTCATAAAAATAGAAATGACACCTGATCTCCACACAATTAAATATGACCCATACTTTATAAGATGTTTAAATCCCCAAATAATATAATTCTTAATTAATCACATTAACAGGAATAAACTTTATGATAGCTAATAATATACAATTATATATATATGTATACCCATAATTAGATTAAATCTAACATTTATTACTTTCACATAAGATTTTAACCATTTTTTTCTCTAATAAATCACTATCAAATTAGACTTGAAATGAAATATTAAATATTGATGATAAATTAAAATATATTATTGTAATTCAATTTAATCGATCTAATTTAATTTACAGAGCTTAAAAATTGAACCAAATTGATTTTTTTTCAATTCAATTATTTTTTTATTTTTAAATTAAATTAATTAATTTAATTTTTCAGATTGCTACGCGGGCAACCCAAACAATCTTGCAAGTTGTCGTATCAACGACATTGGCGGCGGTGGGCAATTTCGACGTAAATTATTAATCAAGTCAAACAAGTCTCGATCCAATCAAATAATAAATATTTTTTCATTATAAAAAAATAAGAAGGATGGAGAACGAAGGAGAAAAATTGGGTTCCCCCACCCTTGTGGACATGGCCAACGAATTAATATTTGTTTGAAGATGGTCCATGCATGTAAGATAATGTTAGACCTTCAAAACCCTTTCCCCATAGCCTTATTAGATCTTAGACTCCTCCAAGCCAAACTTAAAAACAAAGAGAAGGGATCCTCTCGCCACCCGACAGGAGGAGAGTCCAGCAGTCACCACTGCGGTGGTGACGCGTGGGACCAGTCACTAGCGCCCCTCCTGCCGATTTGAATGGAAGCCCACGCGTCACCTCCGCAGTGATGACTGCTGGGCTCACCTCCTGCCGGGTGGCGAGAGGATCCCTCCTCAAAAACAAATGATTTGGATGCTTTCTTGAAAACGATGGATGATTTAACAAGGACCCCATGTGAACTGAAGCAACCATTGTGTAAGACTTACATATATAAACAGCGTCAAAAAGTGGAAAGAAATTATTATGGTTAATCGAATGTGCGCCAATGGCCTCCAATTACAAGGTTGAGCGTGCATATATCACAAGTAACACGTTACAACAAATATTTCTCAAAAGAAAATATAATTATGCAAACAATCTTAAGCCATGTTAATTTGGATGCAACTTATGACGACGTTAATACATTTATTTTTTATTAAATAACATTTGATTATTTCAAACAAATACAAGTGTGTTTATGGTGACCTCATATCTACAACAAGAGCGATCAATTTTATGTGTGGAGATTCTAAGTTTATGATATACTCCAATAAATTTATGGTGGATCTATATATATTTTTTATGTGGAGTATAACATATATAGGACGAGTTTTTGATAAATCTGAACATTATGCCTTTCATCCAAATAGTCCGTTACATTTTCGGATAACTGCCGTCATAACCTTCTTTTAATTGCACAAATGTCACTATATTTCAAATAAAGAATCATATTACATAGAGAAATGTTTAGTGTACTTTCTTATTACACTTAAGTGCAATATGGCTTGGTACTAAGTTCATGTGACACCCCTCATATGGAGAGTAGTGATAAAGTGGCAATCTAATTATTAGGTGCCACATCGACTTAGTGCCTAGTCATATTACACTTAATTAAGTGCAATAAAAAAGTGTACTAAATTTTCTCTACTACATAAACATAAGAGCAACAATATCTCCGAACTGACATCCAAAAACATTTGACAGTGACAGAAAGATAGTTTTAAACTCATGTTTATACTCTAACAATATATTTTTTAACTCTAACAATGTCAGTGCATGAAGAATATTTTTTATTCCAATTAGATTTTAATATGAGTTAGCTATACAGTAAATTATGGTACACAAGGGCAGGAGTACTATTTTTGAACATATATTGATGTGGCAGAATTATATTAATTAATATATTTGTACAAGTAGTTCTACAATTATACATATAGAAAGATCTGCCTACATTTTTGTTGGGATATTTCGGCACAATCATACACACTTGGCATATATATCCCAATGATATTTGAGACCTTCCTATGTACAGAAGTCAAATGATATCAATGGGCCATCAGCTTTACAGTCCCTTCATATGAGTACAATGGATACCTACAAACTTATCACATCTTTGGTGATGTAATGGAAAAGAAAAAGAGAACACTCTATGACCAAAACATGCTAGAACGATTGAAAATTTCTTAATATTGCATTAGTACAATTTCCATGCAAATGGGACTCCCATCTAACCGACATGGGAAGACTTTGACAAAGGATACTGAAAGGGATTGAAAAAAATGGTTAACTAATTGCATCAGAGAAATAGAAGATAATATAAAACTATTAAACTAGCCCTGGGAATCAAGAGAAGGGAACAGGTAAGCTGCGATGTCCTACCCAAGGGGACCCAAGTCAACCAGTGGACCATGATTTAGTGGCTTCTACATGTGTAAGAGTTATATATATATATATATATATATATATATATATATATATATATAAAGACCATATTAAAAACATAATTATTCAAAAAAGTCTTTTAAGTTTCTAAGAAATTATCCTAGTTATAGAAGAAAATTTAGAATGAAATATAAATCCAAGGTCTTTCACTATGAAAGAAAATATTAAAAAAAAATTTGTTTAACATCGCTTGTTGCATCTTTATCATGAAGAATATGTTTGTAATTTTCTGCAGAGTCTAAAGTACATAAACTATAACTATCTATTTTTTCTACTTCTTCTCCTTTTAATTCAACTGTCATTTGTCTGGATATTCTCTTTTGCTAGATATTCCTTTCAAGGTTGTTGACAAAAAACTCTTGTTTTTCATTCTGCAAAGGTCGAGACAAAAATTAGCAATAATATTTTGATATCCAGGCAAAAAATATATTGAATAATTAAATTCTTCTAACTGCATAAACCATCTTATTCGTCGACTATTTTGATCTTCCTTTTGTTGAGTTGTGTGTTTTGATGATGACATATTGTACACAATCTGATGGTGTCATATTGTATATATGTGGGAGATTGTTGTTTTGTGTATTTGGATGATGACATATTACACACATCTTGACAATGACATGTTGTACACACCTATTGTACATATAATGATCACGACAACATTCACAATGTTTTTTTTTTTTTTGATAAATCATAAGTGATTTCATGGCATACATCAAGATAAGATTGAATTGCACTATCTCAATACCCTTTCATTAATGCTTATTAAATTGGGTAATGTCTGTGTGCAGGGCCAAGACACAAGCAGGTCAAGTGTGTCGACACAATCCAAGAAGTGTGTCAACACATGTGTGATTTCCTATAAGCAGAAATTGAAGGCTACAGTCTGTGGTGTCGACACACCTCTGTCAGGGTGGCAACACATAAGCCTTTCCCGTGATGAGCTATGTGCACTGAAGTCAGGTGTGTCGACACAAATCAATTATGTGTCGACACATGTTAACTTCTAGAGAAGCTATCACAGAAATCAGACTTCATGTGTCGACACGCTTTGACTGAAGCTCAAAAACGAAAATCACCTTAAACACATGTTAACTCATGGGATGCTCGAAGTGACCTAAAATTCTATGCCTACGCACTCCAAGGTACGATGTGTGTACAAGAGACTATAAATACCTCCTATCAGCTCATTACTGAAGATAGAGCCCATATAACACTTAGAAAAGGCTGTGGTGGCTAGAGAGGGGTTCTCCACTACTCTGCTCATGCTCTAAAGTTGCAGAAAATGAATTTGTGCTGAAATGATCTAAAAGCAAACCGCGAAGCAGAAGCAGCAGAAGTAGAAGCAGCATTAAGGAAGAAGAGAATTGGATCTACGAGTGTGAAGAGGACGAGATTGTAGTCTTGGAAAGGGCGCAGACGACCAGATCTCTTGGCGGTGCGATACCCTGTTCTAGTCAGAGTAGAAGTGTGAAGCAACTCGTCCAACCTGGGAAGATCCATCTGATTCCTCACGGATTGAAGCATTCAAGCATCATCCCCAGGCTAAGGAGATCCAATCTTGTGTTTTCTGATCTCCAACTTCCCTGGATCTTCATCTTCTCTTCTGATTCTTCATGTCCTGAATGTTAGTGTGTGTGATGCGATCTGTGGTAGTTTGTACACATATCTGAATTGTGTGTTGTGTTTGTGCAATGCAGACCAAGTGTTTATCACTGTGTTCATGTGTGTGAGGTATTGCCTCAGCTAGAGAGTTTGATCTCTACAGAGTTGTTCTTCTAGCTTGTGTGTGTGTGGACTGAGCTTGAATGCTCGTGTGTGTGTGTTGTACTCAGTTCTTGAGTAGTGTGTGCCTCACAGTGTGAGGGGTGGACATAGGAGTCATGTGGTGTGATTTCCGAACCACCTAAAAATGTCTATGCAATGGTTTGATATTGTCTCATCGTTAGATGCATGCATAGGGGTTCGGTTAAACTCTTTACATTCACACACTAGTTCACATAATCTGGCTGTTCAATTGTCTCACACACTTTGTGCACTTAATCACATAAGATCAGTGAGGTTTTTAATTGAGTAGATTCTTTATTTCAAAGTAATTTTTAAATTGCTTAAGTTTCCGCTGCAAATCTATTCAAACCCCCCCTTTCTAGATTTTCTCATCACCGAATATTCGATCCTACAATTGGTATCAAAGCAGGTTAACATCTAATTCTGATCTAATTTGATTACTTATGTTTGATCTTTTGAGACATCATGTAATTTGCTTTAATTGCTTAATTGGTTGACTACTAAAATTTCACTTGGTCTATATGATCTAATTACTTGAACTATCTGCTTACTCATTCACTGTCTCTTACTTTAATCCATGGATTCTCGAGGTTTTGTATCTGAGGGTCATTCTATCAATAGACCGCCATATTTTGATGGATTTGATTACCCTTACTGGAAAAATCACATGAAAGTTTATCTAAGGGCTCAAAATTATGAAATCTAGAAGATAGTTTAAAAGGGTCCTTATGAAAACACTGAGAATGAAGAGAATTGGACTAGAGAACAAATTAGGAGAGCAACTCTTAACGATAGTGCCATGAATATACTACAGTGTGTTGTTCACCCTAAGGAGTATTCAATAATATCCATGTGCAAATCCGCTAAGGAAATGTGGGATAAACTTGAATTAATGTATGAAGGAACATCTCAAGTTAGGGAAACCAAAGCAAACATACGTGTTTCTGAATATGAACTATTTATGATGAAAACTGATGAATCAATTTCTGAAATGTTTGCTAGGTTTTTGATAATTGTCAATGGACTGAAGGCTCTAGATAAGGAGACACTGATGTTGATTTGGTAAGAAAAATCTTGTGCTCTTTATCATCAATTTGGCACACAAAAGCTACTGTGATTGACGACTCTAAGGATTTGTCCAAAATATCTTTGGATGAACTCATAGGATCTTTAATGACATATGAAATAAATCTGAAAAGGACTAAAGAACACATTCTTAAAGCTAAACCAGTAGCACTTAAGGCTTCATCAAGTCACAAGGAGAAAATCCAAGAAAAATATGATTCTAAAGAGTTTGAATCTGATGAGGATGAGATTGCCTTCATGACCAGACATTTCATAAAGTTTTTAAAATCAAAAAGAGGCAAATTCAATGGAAAGAATAAATACTTTTCTGGCAAAAGGAATTCTTCTTCTTCAAATAATAACTTTGGCAAAAAAGAAAAGACTGATGAATGTGTTATTTGTTACAAGTGCAACCAACCAAGACATATGAAAGGTGAGTGTCTTGAGCTCAAGAGGGAAATGCACAAGAAACACAAAATGGACATCAGGAAGAAGAAGCCAAAGGCAATGTTGGCAACATAGTCGGATGAAGACCAGAGTGAAGAAAAATGAGATACCTCCTCAAAATCTAAAGATGAGCAAATATGTTTTATGGCTAAGGAAAGCTCAAATAGTTTGGTAAATTTCAGCAATTCTCTCAATTCATGTTCTGATAGTGATAATGAGAAATTGCCTTATGATGATTTGTTGGAATGCTATGAAAATGTGTGTAAATTATTTAAAAAGATTAAATCTCAAAATAAGAAGCTGAAGGATAAATTAGAGATAAATGAGATGAAAATTGTTAATGTTCAAGCTTTCTTTGAAGAGAATATGAAGAACTGAAAATAGAGAATGAAGACTTGAAAATTGAAGTTGAAAAGTTAAATTTTGAGAAAGAGAATTTGAAAGATTAAGTCAAAATTTGTGAAAATAAATTGAATGGATTGAAGGAAAACCATGAGCTATTGAGATCTAAAGTCATTAATTTGAAAATTAAAAAAGAAAAAATGATTGATCTTAATCAGAACTTCAAATTTGACAATGATCAATTAAATAAACAGATTTCCAATATGGCTCATGATCATCACATAAATCAGAAATGCAGACAACTTGTTGAAGAAAATCATCATCTGAAAAAGAAGATTGAATGTATGTTGTATGACAAACCTTTAGATAATGACTGTAGTAATAAGTAACAAAATTACTGATTTGGAAAAACAAATTGCTCAATTTGAAAATTAAAAGAACAAGATGAAAAATAATTTGGATGTCATGCTAAACAAGCTTCAGATCTCAGAAACAGAAGTTGTTGCATTTAAAGATGAAAGACAAAAGCTGCGGAATGAACTCAAGAATGTTGTAATTAAAAATCTTAATTCTGTGAAAAAGAAGGAAAATGAAAAGAAAACTAAAATAATATTTGTTAAAGCTGCTCCTAGCAAGAAATATGATATCTTCATGAAAAACCAATGAAAGTTCTTGTTCAGAAAAATATTCAAAGACAAAATGAGAACAACAAGAAAAATGCTGCCTTGAAGAAGAATCATATTGCTGTTAAAAACAAGAAAATTGGAATAGAAAATATTGCACATGATTCCTCCACCTCCTCCACAAACCAGAAAAGCTTCAAGGCAAGTTCCAACTCTAGATCACGCCAAGAGCTACCAAAGGGTAACTCCTCCACCTCATTTTAAGTCTCCACGAAGGAAAAGAAGTTTTCAGCAAATGTACTTAAGCAAAGGTAAGTACCAAGTAAGAAATTTTCTTATTTGCTTTAATTGCAATAAACTTGGCCATCTTGTCAAACATTATTAGTTTAAAAATCAGAATTTCCATAGATATGTCAAGTCTGTCCAATGCTTCACATGTTATATGCATGGTCACATCTCTAGGGACTGTTGGCATAAAAATGATGATTTTGTGCATGCTCCCAAGCCCCATGTCCATACTCATGATCATACACATAGGAATAAACATCACGTTCACACTGAAAAAGTTTAGAAATTGCATGTATATATGCATAGAAATGCTACACAAAATAATTCTATTGTTGTTTATGATAAAAATCTAAAAAATAGAAAATTTCATGAAAACATAGATGTATTGAACAAGACAAAGAGAAAATATGGAACTAATGTTGTTCATAGTTCTATTAATGAAAGAAATGTATCTATACAAAAAATAAAATCCTTTTGAATTCAGAAATCATTGTTGCATTTTAACATTGATTTCATTGCAGGACCCAAGCAAGTGTGGGTCACAAAGCCAGATTGATCAGCAAGCTGATGAGTCTTGTAGCCATACATTTTCATTCGGAATCAAGACATTGGCTATGTAAGGCAAGAATAATTAGAGACCATAGGTAAAATCTTTAAAAAGGAATTGAAGATCGTTCAGGTAAACTCTCTTATCTTTTTAGAATCGTGTTGATTGCATTAGAATAAACTCTTAGAGTTTTCATTTGAAAAATAAATAAAAAATAAAAATCTCTCATGCTTGACTATCTTTTTGTTACTGCTCCCAACAATAATTTATCTTAGCAATGGGTATCGTGGTTGTATCAACTTATTTGTATAAATTTATCCATGATTTGCAGTGCATCTTACCTTCCTGTGACTTCTTGGTATATCAAATAGTGAAATGTGGAAGGGCAAGTTATGCTTGTCTGAAAACTATCATTATGCGTGAGTAAAATACTTCGCCAAGTACCATAAATCATGTTATGCATAAAGCTAATTGTGTGCATAATCATCTGTGAATTACTTGTAAAACTTTTTCATTCCATGCACATGTTAAGGGGGAGTAATTTGAAAAAGTGCAAAAATGTTCTTGCAAAGCTACTCACTTAAAAGTCAAATTATGTTGAATTGTAAAAAGTCAAAAAATTTACTTTGTTCAAAAATAGGTCGACACACAATTGATCCTGTGTCGACACCAGTCTATTGCTGCAGCATTCTGAATGGTTTTTCAATGTTATGTGTCGACACATTGAAGATCATGTGTCGACACATTGAAGATCATGTGTCGACATAGGTTCTTCAGATTTGTATTCAGAAATACTATTCTTGAATATGTCTTAAATAATGAATTGAGATTAAATCATCTAAAATTCTAAAATTGTTATGATGTTTTGATGATGTTCATATTGAATAAAATAAAATTCATGTTCATTCTCTTGAATCTTTCTCATCAACACCTTTATTGAAATTTGATATACAACTTTCATACTTGTGCTCTCAGTTGGAAAAAAACTCACATTTCTGCTCTCTGTGTTGAGTTTCTCAATTTCTCCAATTTTCCTGGAACTATCTCAGGTTTCAAAAACTCTTAGCTTATTAGTTGACATCTTCATGTTTCATGAATCTATTCAAGGTTCCATTGATATTTTTATATGAGAAATAAAAATTTAAATATCTGGAATCATTGTGCTCTTAGATTAACCATGAAGATGAAAAATAAGGTTATGAGTCATGTGTCTATCTTTATCCTCAAAGTTTATTTTAGATTTTTTATTGTAAAACACTTTAAGTAGACACTTGAGTATTTTTGAGTTTTATATCACAAGAAATACTGAAGTTTTATTTTTAACAGATACTAAGAATGATATATTAACAACTCAAGACAATGATCTATCAAGAAAAAAGCTACTTGTCACCTAATGCAATGTAATAAAAATTCTGAAAGAAAATTTTTAAGAAAAAGAAAGATTTCAAGGAAAATTGTAGCAATGATTAGTACACTGAGTAACCAGGTTATTCCACCTCAGACGTGGTTGTACTTGAGTCAAAAGGTGTTGCTAAGTTATCTCTGTTAAAAAAGAAGCAAACAAATGGTTAACATACCTAGTAGTCAGGCACTCCTACACTGGATAAGTGTGTGTGCTTGCACAGAAAAGTTTGAATTTAATTTTTTTTGCTAAATTTCCTAAAATATCTCAAATGAAAGAAATAAACAGAAAAAGAAAAAGATGTACAAAGTGTAGCTAACCTAAAATAGAATTCATGTTGTTCAAAAATGTTAAATTGTTTTTCTACATTGTGTTAAGCTCAAACCTTGATTTTCTAATGATATACACTCTTGACATGTAGCAACCTTGATTTTTTTAAAATCCCAAATAAAATAAAATTTTAATTAATAAATGTGATAAGTAGAGTTAATTTAGAATAAAGAGAGAATAATTGAAATAAAAGGGAACTAAATCAATACTCATTAACCAAAATTAGGAGTGGGTTGTATTAATGGCCCAAACATGAAAGAGTGGGCCCAATTATGAAAAGCCCTTAATGGGATGGGAGATAATTAAGTAAATTTCATACCTAATTAATTAATAAATAGAAAGGGGTTAAGATAAATGTTAAATAACCAATATATATCCAAAACAAGAGACCACATCCCATCCTAACCCTTTGGCCATGAGATTAGGTCTCTTCCCTACTCTATTAGGTGGATAAATGCGAGAAATAATGGAGATAATTGTGGAATTTCAGAGTTTGAAGAGGAGAAGAGAGTTTTAATGTGTTAAGACTCTATTAGCAAGTTAAACACCCCAATTCGGCCCTATCAACCCCCTAGATCGTGGCTGGAGCTCTGGGAGACGAAGGAGAAAGGCTGTGGATGGAGCAAGGAGGAGGAGGAGTTGGAGCAAGGGATTTTCTTCTTCTACCTCGTCATCAACCCTAGGATTTTTAAAACGCGTGAAAGGTAGGCTATCTCTCAAGCACGAACTAATTAAATTTTACTCTAGGTAGACCATGATCCTCTCTTGCAAAGCCCTAAGCTTTGCCCAATTTTTTTTGCTCCATGATGGAGTATTAAATGTTTCAATCTCTGTTAATCTCCATGTACCCAAACTTTCATGATTGCCCTCAATCCATGCGTGTGCATAATCCTATGTCCTGAAAATATTCTCATAAATACTACATGCTCTTAGCTTTCAAATGCCCCTATTTGCCCCAATTTTTATCATGTGACCTTTGCCAATTAATTCGTTTATTCATGATTGTGCATTATTAGATCACCGAAAAGTAACCTAATCAAAGCATGCCCTATACATGTGTGTTTTCTAATTAATCATGCTCAGGGATAGATCTGCCTATCTAGTTCCGTTTAAAAGTGGTTTCATGAATTTTGAAGCATTGTACAATTTTATATCAAATTTAGAAGTGGGCTATATCGAGTATGGGGGGATGGAACCCACCTGGAAAAGGGCAAAATCTCCTTTTCTGGGCTCGGGCCACCTTCTGGAGTCATGATGGCCCGACCCATTGTGATCTCAGAGGGGGTCACAACACGGGGATCCGTCACATTCTGAACACGACGGGTCAACATGTCGCGACCTGGTCGGGTTGACCCTAGTGGCCGGTTCAGCAGAATGCGACCGGGCCTGGTGTCGCGACCAGAACGAGACAGCCACCTACGTCGCGACCTCAATGTTGCAGGCAGAACTTGAATTTACACTTATACCCTGCTATATGTAGTATTTTAACCATATTTAACCCTAATTAAACATTGTCATGACTATTAACGACTGATTATTTGTCAATGAGTATGATTACATGAAATTCATTAACTTAAAAGCCATGAGCACAACCTTACATGCTCTCTTGATTTCTTACACTTGCACACACCTAACTATCATGTTTACCATCAAACCTATTTAAATTATTCAATAATGTATCTGGTAATTAAGTGAAATTAATTACTAAACTCCCCTATTTAATTATTTACACTTGTCTTCGATTTAATCACGTGATTTGAATACCGTGATCGTTTCCCTCGGCCTTTGAGCACTCGTGGCACGACGTACCCTAGTTTCTATACATTTTCTTGGCATGGACCACCTCTCCACCAGGAATACTCCTGACTGGGCTAGGGACTCCTTGTCAAGGCCTCTGTAAGTCTCCTTGGCTTTGGCACACGTCCTTTTCCGACGAGCTGGTTGTACCCTTAAAACCCATTACACCCCCTAGGGATCAATACGATCTAAACAGACTTAGTGATTCTCTCTTACCTTAAGTTCACGCCGGACCACCTAGTTGTGTTCATGGCACGGCTAGTGGGCGGATGTGACTTCTACCAGACTGCTGGTACCTGACCTAGTGTCGTGCAACTGTGACTATCATGTTTAACGTTGTTTTACGAATATACCCTTATCTCATCTACTATCTCGGTACTCTCATCTGTTCACGTTCTCTCTACACTCTCATCTATTCATCTATTACTCTCATCTATTCTTGGTACTCTCTTGGCCATTTATGTGATTGTCTAAGATAAGAAAATGACTTACGCCAGCGCAATAGGGCCCGATCTGGTCCTGGGGAGAGCGCCCGAAAAGTGCCAGTGCCCATAGGAGTTAAAATTATCAAGGATGTGTACGGCATGCATCCAGTGTCATTCTACTATCAAGATTATATGACAATCGAAGTGCTATCAATACAAGTGCAATCTATTCACATGCTATACAAGTGCTATCGTTACATGGTCATTCCATTTATCGTTCTTGTTGTACTATTTCCCTGTACAAGTTCTAGTATTCTCTTGCCATCGTTACTATACTTTGCATGACTATTCTCTCTAGTTACCCTTGCCCTTTTAAGACATTAATTATTTAAAGCATGCTTGTTCTCATGAGATATTAAGTCCTACTGGGTGTTATTCGCTCATCCTGCGTTATTATTTCATGTGTTCAGGTGAGTTTGATGGAGATGACCACACTCACGAGGAAGGGACTGAGGAGGACGCTCAAGAGTGACCCATTCCAGCAATCACTGCTTAGTAGTTAGTTGGTATAGTATGAGTCAGTTAGTCCTTATGTAATAGATTGGATTTGAATAAAGTACTCTGGGCCCTAGTTTTGGCTCTGATTAGTGATGTAATAGCTAGTTGATGAAGTATTAATGAAGTTGGATTTCATTTGGCTTTATTCCACTTGTGCAATGGTTTGCCATTTATTTCTCGCTCTGTACTATTTAATAACTGTAATTTCGCTCCGATATTCTACGTCGGGGCGTTACAGTTTTGTGGTATCATAGCCTAGGTTATTCTTAAGTATACGATGATCTAGGTTTGACCTGCCTTGACTTAGAGTCTAAATTCCATACCTATGTGAGATGGGTAGAACCAATGGTAATAAGATAAAATAAACTCACACACGCACAAACTTAGTGCAAACTCAATATCTTACATTTAAATTCTCCTTTGAAGGAACTTAAACACTAGCAATGGCAGCGGAGCATGCACAACTCCGTGATATGCAACACACCATTCAGTAGCTTACCCAGGCGTTGCTACAAGCTGCTGGAGCTAATAATAATAATAACCAAGGAGCTAGAGAGTTACACCAAAATTTCCGCAATCTGAATCCGCCTCAATTCAGTGGGACCACTGATCCTGACGAGGCAGAGAATTGGCTGAAAGAGATTGAATGAGTTTTCCACATCATGCAATGCGCGGATGGAGATAAACTATTGCTAGCCACTTTCCAGTTTGAGCGGGACGCCCGTGCGTGGTGGGAGTCCGTTGAAGCTACAAGAGCAGATGCACAGTTCACTTGGGAGGAGTTCAAGGAGCACTTCAACTCCAAGTACTTTTCTGAGAGAGTTCAAGAAAGGAAGGCATCTAAGTTTGCTGTATTGAAACAAAGGAACCTCACTGTGGCTGAGTATGAAGCTCAGTTCTCACGATTGGCACGGTACGCCAATCATCTTGTCGGCACAGAGAGAATGAAGGCAAAGCGCTTTTTTAATGGGCTTAGGCCCGCATACATCACACAGCTAGCACCATTAGACATTCAGACCTATCCAGAGATAAGAAAACACAGTTGCTAGAGGATGCGACCGATCTCACAGATCGCATCAAAGGCAGAATGGTAAAGAAGGAGCAGACCTCTGGAGCAACAAACAAGCCCACTAACGGCAAGAAAAGGCTGTTAAGCATTACTGACGGGCCAAGCCAGGAGCGGAAGCCCAAAGTCTTCGCCCCTACTGCCCCAAACAACAAGCCCATATGCAAGCATTGTGACAAGCTGAGCCATACTACAGAAGAATGCTGGAAAAAAGCAGGCGCATGCCTTCGCTGTGGGAGCCGATTGGCTATCCACCTATGGGGCTTGTGTTGACTGTAAACGAGGAAAGATAACATTTAGTGAATTCCATAAATTGACCTTTATAGGACGTAGACACAAGAGGCACTTGTCTCTCGTCTCTGTTATTAAAGTGCATAACATGATAAGAAAAGGTTGTGTGGCATTTCTTGCCGCGATAGTAGTTGAGAAGAAAGCAACTAAGATAACATACATACATATAGTACAAAAATACCTCGACGTGTTTCCCAATGAGTTGCCAGGCATTCCACCTGAAAGAGATGTGAATTTCTCGATTGATCTTATACCTGGAGCTGCACCGTTATCACGCCAACCTTATAGAATGTCCCCGGCTGAATTGAAAGAGTTGAAGGAACAATTGATGGAGTTGCTAGAAAAGGAATTTATCAGACCAAGTACTTCTCCTTGGGGAGCACCGATGTTGTTTTTCAAGAAGAAGGACGGATCCATGAGGTTATACAGCAACTACAGGCAGCTGAATCATCTCACTATCAAGAACAAGTACCCTCTACCTCGTGTTGATGAGTTATTTGATCAGATATCCGGAGCCAAATATTTCTCTAAGATTGACCTTAGATCGGGATAACATCAGATGAGAATTAAAGATGCGGATATTTACAAGACAGCTTTCAAGAGCAGGTACGGTCATTATGAATTTGTAGTCATGCCTTTTGGACTAACCAATGCTCTTGCAGCTTTCATGCAACTAATGAACAGCATCTATCGGACATACCTCGACAAGTTCGTCGTGGTGTTTATTGATGTTATTCTTATATACTCCAAGACCAAGGAAGAGCATGAGGAGCATCTGAGATCGCTTTGGAGATCTTGAGGGACAACAAGCTCTACGCCAAATTGAGCAAGTGTGAATTCTGGCTCAAGGAGGTGTCATTTCTAGGCCACATTATATCCAAGGATGGTATCGCTGTCGATCCTTCCAAGGTTGAAGCTGTGCTAAATTAGGAGAGACCGACTAATGTTACTGAGATCAGAAGCTTTCTTGGACTTGATGGTTATTACAGATGGTTCATAAAAGACTTCTCCAAGATAGTTGTACCTCTTACTCGCCTTACGCGAAAAGAGAACCCCTATGTCTGGAGCAAGGAATGTGAGAAGAGCTTTCAGGAACTGAAGTAATGCTTGACATCCGCACCTGTCCTCGCGTTGCCAGTCGAGGGCGAAGGATTCTCAGTCTACACTGATGCATCTGGAATCAATCTAGGCTGCGTATTAATGCAGAATGAGAAAGTGATAGCTTATTCATCAAGGCATCTGAAGCCACATAAAGTTAATTACCCTGTCCATGACTTAGAACTCGCCGCAGTGGTGTTTGCACTCAAGATATGGAGACATTATCTGTATGGGGAGCAGTTCATTGTTTACTCCGATCACAAGAGTTTGAAGTACTTATTTTCCCAGAAGGAACTTAATATGCGACAAAGGAGATGGTTGGAGTACTTGAAGGACTTTGATTTCAACATTCAATATCACCCAGGCAAAGGTAATGTAGTAGCTGATGCACTTAGTAGGAAGCCAATAGCCTCTTTATCTTGTTTAGTAATGAGAGAGATGCAATTGTTGGAGCAATTCGCCAGTCTGGATCTAAATATTGGGCAGAGAAGTGATAACATGTTAGTTGCTAACCTTAGAGCTCAACCTGACATTTTTTCCGAGATCAGGCAACAGCAGGATAACGACCCATTCTTGATCCGAGTCAGAGAGACCATAGCAGATAAGCCTGATTTCTCTATTACTAAAGATGGGAGACTATTATTCCAAGCCAGGACCTGTGTGCCTGACAATGAGGAGATAAAGAAAAAATTGATGGATGAAGCCCACAAGACCAAGTACACAATTCACCCAGGCGCGACCAAGATGTACCAAGACATGAAAAGGTCATTTTGGTGGCCCAACATGAAGCGTGAGGTGGCTGAGCATGTCGCGCACTGCCTCACCTGTCAACAGGTAAAAGCAGAACACCATCGTCCTGCGGGTGTACTTAGACCCCTGGACATGTCTGAATGGAAGAGGGAAAGTATCGGCATGGATTTCATCATGGGTTTACCCCGAACTCGAGGTGGACTTAATTCTATTTGGGTCATTGTGGACCGTTTGACTAAGTCCGCACATTTTCTAGCACTAAAAAGTACCTGGAGTGTGGATGTATTAGCAGCACTATATGTAAAGGAGATAGTAAGATTACATGGAGTCCCCATATCCATTGTCTTAGATCATGACCCTAGATTCACATCTAGATTCTGGAAAGGACTTCAGACGGCCTTAGGCACCAAGCTCAATTTCAGCACAGTATTTCACCCACAGATAGATGGGCAGACGGAAAGAACTAATCAGATAGTGGAAGACATGCTACGAGCTTGCACCATAGATTTTGAGGGGTATTGGAATGAACAACTATCCCTAATAGAATTTGCCTACAACAACAGTTATCAGGCCAGCATTAAGATGGCACCATTTGAAGCACTGTACGACAGAAGTTGCAGATCGTCAGTGTGTTGGAATGAGGTAGGTGAGCAGCAATGGTTGGGACCTGACATGGTGCAAAACACAAGCAGAGATATACAGATTATCCGAGACAGGATTAAGATAGCTCAGTCAAGACAGAAAAGCTATGCTGATAAAAGAAGAAGGGACTTAGAAATCCAAGTCGGAGGCCATGTGATGCTGAAGGTATCCCCGACCCGAGGATTTCAAAGGTTTGGGATGAAAGGCAAGTTAAGACCAAGATTCATAGGTCCATTTGAGGTCTTGGATAGAGTTGGTGAGGTGACGTATCGTCTGGCGTACTACCTCCTAAGTTCTCAACAGTACACAATGTCTTCCATGTGTCAATGCTGAGGAAGTACGTGTACGATCCATCACACGTAATCAGCTTTGATGATATCATTTTGAACAAAGACATGACCTATGAAGAAAGACCGGTGAAAATATTAGACAAAAAGATGCAAAAACTTCGGAATCGATCTATACCCATGGTCAAGATACTCTGGAGAAATCATGAAGTTGAAGAAGCCACGTGGGAGCCCGAAGCAACCATACGAAGAAATTACCTGGAGTTATTCAGTAAGTCATTCTTCCTCTTTCGATCATATGAATTTGGGGACCAAATTTTTTTTAAGAGCGGGAGGATGTAGCAACCTTGATTTTTTTCAAATCCCAAATAAAATAAAATTTTAATTAATAAATGTGATAAATAGAGTTAATTTAGAATAAAGAGAAAATAATTGAAATAAAAGGGAATTAAATCAATACACATTAACGAAAATTGGGAGTGGGTTGTATTAATGGCCCAAATATGAAAGTGTGGGCCCAATTATGAAGAGCCCATCATGGGATGAGAGATAATTAAGTAAATTTTGTACCTAATTAATTAATAAATAGAAAGGGGTTAAGATAAATGTTAAATAACCTATATATATCCAAAACAAGAGACCACATCCCATCCTAACCCTTTGGCCATGAGATTAGGTCTCTTCCCTACCCTATTAGGTGGATAAATGCTAGAAATAATGGAGATAATTGTGGAATTTCGGAGTTTGAAGAGGAGAAGAGAGTTTTAATGTGTTGAGATTTTATTAGCAAGTTAAACACCCCAATTCGGCCCTATCAACCCCCTAGATCATGGCTGGAGCTCTGGTAGACGAAGGAGAATGGCTGTGGACGGAGAAAGGAGGAGGGGAGCTGGAGCAAGGGATTTTCTTCTTCTATCTCGTCATCAACCCTATGATTTTTAAAATGCGTGAAAGGTAGGCAATCTCTCAAGCACGAACTAATTAAATTTTACTCTAGGTAGACCATGATCCTCTCTTGCAAAGCCCTAAGGTTTGCCCAATTTTCGTTGCTCCATGATGGAGTATTAAATGTTTCAAACCCTGTTAATCTCCATGTACCCGAACCTTCATGATTGCCCTCAATCCATACGTGTGCATAATCCTATGTCCTGGAAATATTCTCATAAATACTACATGCTCTTAGCTTTCAAACGCCCCTATTTGCCCCAATTTTTATCATGTGACCTTTGCTAATTAATTGGTTTATTCATGATTGTGCATTATTAGGTCAATGAAAAGTAACCTAATCAAAGCATGCCCTATACATGTCTGTTTTCTAATTAATCACGCTCAGTGATAGACCTGCCTGTCTAGTTCCGTTTAAAAGTGGTTTCATGAATTTTGAAGCATCGTGCGATTTTATATCAAATTTAGAAGTGGGCTGTATCGAGTATGGGGGGATGGAACCCACCTGGAAAAGGGCAAAATCTCCTTTTCTGGGCTCGGGCCACCTTCTGGAGTCGCGACGGCCCGACCCATCGCGATCTCAGAGGGGGTCGCGACACGGGGATCCGTCACATTCTGAACACGATGGGTCAACATGTCGCGACCTGGCCAGGTTGACCCTAGTGGCCAGTTCAGCAGAATGTGATCGGGCCTGGTGTCGCGACCTGAACGCAACAGCCACCTACGTCGCGACCTCAGTGTTGTGGGCAAAACTTGAATTTACACTTATACCCTGCTATATGTAGTATTTTAACCCTATTTAAACCTAATTAAACACTGTCATGACTATTAACGACTGATTATTTGTCAATGAGTATGATTACATGAAATTCATTAACTTAAAAGCCATGAGCACAACCTTACATGCTCTCTTGATTTCTTACACTTGCACACACCTAACAATCATGTTTCCCATCAAACCTATTTAAATTACTCAATAATGTATCTTGTAATTAAGTGAAATTAATTACTAAACTCCCCTATTTAATTATTTACACTTGTCTTCGATTTAATCGCGTGATTTGAATACCGTGATCGTTTCCCTCGGCCTTCGAGCACTCGAGGCATGACGGACCCTAGTTTCTACACATTTTCTTGGCATGGACCACCTCTCCACCATGAATACTCCTGACTGGGCCAGGGACTCCTTGTCAAGGCTTGGCATTGGCGCACGTCCTTTGCCAACAAGCTGGTTGTACCCTTAAAACCCGTTACACCCCTAGGGATCAGTACGATCCAAATAGCCTTAGTGATTCTCTCTTACCTTATGTTCACGCCGGACCACCTAGTTGTGTTCATGGCACGGTTAGTGGGTGGATGTGACTTCTACCAGACTGCTGGTACCTGACCTAGTGCCGTGCAACTGTGACTATCGTGTTTAACATTGTTTTACGAATATACCCTTATCTCATCTACTATCTCGGCACTCTCATCTGTTCACGTTCTCCCTACACTCTCATCTGTTCATTTATTACTCTCATCTATTCTTGGTACTCTCTTGGCCATTTATGTGATTGTCTAAGATAAGAAAATGACTTATGCCAGCGCAATAGGGCCCGATCTGGTCCTAGGGAGAGCACCCGAAAAGTGCCAGTGCCCATAGGAGTTAAAATGATCAAGGATGTGTACGACATGCATCCAGTGCCATTCTACTATCAAGATTTAATCTATGACAATCGAAGTGCTATCCACGTGCTATACAAGTGCTATCGTTACATGTTATTATCGTTACATGGTCATTCCATTTATCGTTCTTGTTGTACTATTTCCCTGTACACGTGCTAGTATTCTCTTGCCATCATTACTATACTTTGCATGACTATTCTCTCTAGTTACCCTGCCCTTAAGATATTAATTATTTAAAGCATGCTTGTTCTCATGAGATATTAAGTCCTACTGGGTGTTATTCGCTCATCATGCGTTATTATTTCATGTGTTTAGGTGAGTTTGATGGAGATGACCACACTCACGAGGAAGGGACTGAGGAGGACGCTCAGGAGTGACCCATTCCAGCAATCACTGCTTAGTAGTTAGTTGGTATAGTTATGAGTCAGTTAGTCCTTATGTAATAGATTGGATTTGAATAAAGTACTCTGGGCCCTAGTTTTGGCTCTGATTAGTGATATAATAGCTAGTTAATGAAGTATTAATGAAGTTGGATTTCATTTGGCTTTATTCCACTTATGCAATAGTTTGTCATTTATTTCTCGCTCTGTACTATTTAATAACTGTAATTTCGCTCTGATATTCTGCGTCGGAGCGTTACATGACAACTCAATTTAGGTCACAAATGTTGTCACATTTATAAATAAACATTTTAAAGTGATTTTTTATGATAAAGAACTGACATTTTAGCTCAATCAAAACTCATCTTTATTTTAACCCTTGGTGCACATTATGAAAGGTACAATTTTCATATATTAATATCATGGTGTATCTTGATATCTTCGCACCTCTTGAAAATCAAATTGCTCATGCTCCTTGCAATACAATCTCATATTTAGGGGGAGCAATCTTATTGTTGATCCTTGATATGATGCCCCAACCACTTGGTTTCATCACTCCTATTAGTTTCACATCATTTATTTTGGTCCTCATTCCGTTGATGCTGGAAAACTCTGATACTGTCAAAAGGGGAGAGTTGTTTCACTTAGGGGAAGAATTCAATATATTTGTATATTTTATGAGACCTGTATTCATACTCTTAATTTTTGGGGGAGTTTGTTTTAATAGATAATAATTTAAAAAGGGGAGAAATTCATAGTACCTTACATGTTCATCTCACTCTTTTTGATGTTGTCAAAAAGGGGGAGAAATTCTGTGAAAGAATGTTGTTATGTTTTGTCATCATCAAAAAGGAGGAGATTGTTGAGTTGTGTGTTTTGATGATGACATATTGTACACAATCTGATGGTGTCATATTGTATATATGTGGGAGATTGTTGTTTTGTGTATTTGGATGATGACATATTACACACATCTTGACAATGACATGTTGTACACACCTATTGTACATATAATGATCACGACAACATTCACAATATTATTTTTGATAAATCATAAGTGATTTCATGTCATACATAGAGATAAGATTGAATTGCACCATCTCAATACCCTTTCATTAATGCTTATTAAATTGGGTAATGTCTGTGTGCAGGGCCAAGACACAAGCAGGTCAAGTGTGTCGACACAATCCAAGAAGTGTGTCGAAACATGTGTGATTTTCTATAAGCAAAAATTGAAGGCTACAGTCTATGGTGTCGACACACTTCTGTCAGGGTGTCGACACGTGAGCCTTTCCCATGAGCAGTTATGTGCACTGAAGTCAGGTGTGTCGACACATGTTAACTTTCAGAGAAGTTATCACAGAAATCAGACTTCATGTGTCGGCACACAATTGACTTGTGTCGACACACTTCGACTGAAGTTAAAAAATGAAAATTACCTAAAACACGTGTTAACTCATGGGATGCTCGAATTGACTTAAAATTTTGTGCCCACGCACTCCAAGGTACGATGTGGGTACAAGAGGCTATAAATACCTCCTATCAGCTCATTACTGAAGATAGAGCCCATATAACACTCAGAAAAAGCTATGGCGGCTAGAGAGGGGTTCTCCACTACTCTGCTCATGCTCCAAAGTTGCAGACAAGTAATTTGTGCTGAAATGATCCAAAAGCAAATCGTGAAGCAGAAGCAGCAAAAGTAGAAGCAACATTAAGGAAGAAGAGAATTGGATCTACGAGAGTGAAGAGGACGAGATTGTAGTTTTGGAAAGGGCGCAGACGACCAGATCTCTTGGAGGCGCAATACCCTGTTCTAGTTAGAGCAGAAATGTGAAGCAACTTGTCCAACCTGGGAAGATCCATCTGATTCCTCACAGATTGAAACATTCAAGTATCATCCCCAAGCTAAAGAGATCCAATCTTGTGTTTTCTGATCTCCAACTTCCCTAGATCTTTATCTTCTTCTGATTCTTCATGTCCTGAATGTTAGTGTGTGTGATGCGATCTGTGCTAGTTTGTACACATATCTAAATTGTGTGTTGTGTGTGTGCAGTGCAGACCAAGTGTTTGTCACTGTGTTCATGTGTGTGAGATATTGCCTCAACTAGAGGGTTTGATCTCTACAGAGTTGTTCTTCTAGCTTGTGTGTGTGTGGATTGAGCCTAAGTGCTCATGTTGTGTTGTACTCAGTTCTTGAGTAGTGTGTGCCTCACAATGTGAGGGGTGGATGTACGAGTCACGTGGTGTGATTTCTGAACCACCTAAAAATGTCTATGCAATGGTTTGATATTGTCTCATCGTTAGATGCATGCATATGGGTTCAGTTAAACTCTTTACATTCACACACTAGTTCACATAATCTGGTTGTTCAATTGTCTCACACACTTTGTGCACTTAATCACATAAGATCAGTGGGGTTTTTTATTGAGTAGATTCTTTATTTTGAAGTAATTTTTAAATTGCTTAAGTTTTCGCTAAAAATCTATTCAACCCCCCCCCCCTAGATTTTCTCATCACCGAATATTCGATCCTACACCTTTTTGTTTTTGATATAATGATATAATCCTTTATTACATGTATTAATGCTAAATTATGATGGAAGTAGCCAATAGTTAAAGTTTTTTATTGTTTTTAAGACTGCTAGAAATTATTTTTCATATGTTGAAGAATTAATTTCAGCTTTACTGAACTTTCCTGAGGTATATCCAACAACATCCTTTTGTTTTAATTGTAACTATACCAGCCCAATAGTTTTGACTAGGATCCGTCAAAACCTTTAGTTGATCGTGTTGTGTTGGAATGATTATTTTTGGAATTTTTTTTATGATTGATTTTATATATTTTATTTCTTGTTTCTCTTCATCTATGAGTGAGATTTTTACTTTGTCTGTTTCCACTCTGGAAACCTGTTTGTTATTTTCTTTCTTGTATTTTTTGTTCTCAAGGTTTATTTTGTTTTGGAGATGCTTGGTTAATTCGCTTAACTGTGGAATATATCTTCTACCATAATTAAGTATTCCAACAAAATTTTGTAACTATTTTAATGTTGAAAAGGTGTCAGGAAACCCTTTGATTTTAGTTATTATGTATGTTTGCAGTTCGATTGTACCTTGATCAATTATTTTTCCTAAATATTTAATTTTTTGTTTACATAGTTCTATTTTTTTGGGTGAGAGAATTATTCCATGCTGAATAAAAAGTTCTTTCATAATTTTTAAATGCTGAATATGTTGATCATAAGTATCTTAAAATACTAGAATATCGTTAATATAAACTGTAATAAAATGATCATAATCTTTAAATATTGAGTTCATCTATTTTTGGAATACTTGAGAAGCGTTTTTTATTCCAAAGGGCATGATATTCCATTCGAGGTGTTCATATGGCGTAGAAAATGCACATAATTCTCTTGACGGTTGATCTTGCAATTTTATTTGCCAAAATCCTGATTTAGTATCAAATTTACTAAACCATGCTTCCAAGTCCTTCTTTGACGATATAAATATCTGGGATATAAATTATTCTTCCATTTTCTTGATTGTCTAAAAGATATATAGGAATATTTCTAGAAATTTGATGTGAATCTATGTTTCCTCTTAAACCACTAAAGATTTGAGGTTTAGAAAGGGATTCTTTCTAAGTGATAAGCCAGTATTTTCCTCTACTATACTTTTGGTTGCTCTTGAATCTAGTATTGGGAAAAGGTTATAGTATTGTTCTCCTTGTATTTTAATCTTGATACATATTCTATTGATTTGTCTTGTGATTTCTTCCATTAACAGAATTCATATTTTTTATTTATTATAAGGTATGCTAATCTTATGTTTTTTTAATGTGTATTGTTGAATCCTTTTCAAAAATTTTAACTAACACTTTGATTTCACCGTGATAAGAAGGTTTTATTATACCTTCTGTGATTATTAAATCTGCATTCATTAACCATCCATTTTTTCCTTTAATAATTCTATAGAAATTTCTTGGGAGTATTATTCCTAATCCTATAGAAATTAATTTTTTTTAGAAGGTTCTATCCTTATTTCTTCATTGAGAAGAGTGTAAAGCCTATTTCTAACTCTGGTCATTTTGTATTTTTATTATATTTTATTACATATAGCCTATGTTACTTGTAAGTATATTCTCTAGTATCATTTCTAAATAGATGTTCAATTCTAATCATATTTATGGATTCTTTATGACTTTTTCCATTGTAATCGGTTTTTGATTCGTGGTGAAAATTATTGTGTATGGATTTATTGTTATAGGATTATATTGGTCTAGGATATCATTTCCTATAATTAAAGCAGCCGTATCAGGGGAAGTATAGAGGTTTATGAAAGATAGACTATGTATTTCTTTATTGACATCCTCAATATATAAACCATTTATTTTTGTAATATGTTTTAGAGATGTTATATTTCCATTAAAGGTTATATATTGTTCAACTTGGTTTGCTCTTTCAATGTTATCCTCTATAATTCTACTATTGATATGAGATATTGAAGCTCCAGTATCTATTACTGCATTTACTGTGATAACTTTTGTATCTATTTTTACTTGAATTTTAATCATGGTTAAATTAAGATATATTTTTTAGCTATAGTCATTATTTCTTTTGATCATTTTCTAAATATTTATTAATACTATAAGAGGATCGAGGTTGTTCAATGGAAATATTATCATCCTCTATATTTTTTATTGTAAGTCTCCTTGTAAGAGAATCAGATCTTTTAAGTTTGATTAAATTATCCTCTATGACTAATTGCCTAGAGATTTGGGGTTTATTTTTTGTTTTAAATTTTCTAATGCTATATACCAATCTCTTGGTAGACTTATTTGATCTATTTTTTGTTCTATTATTTCTGAGTATGATAATTGATCTTCTAGCATCATTATGTTATGCGGGACAGGTCTAGTAAGCATATCGTTATTTTCAGATAAACTAGCTAAAAGTTTAGTTATTATTGTTAAGGGTTTGCTACCTTCAAGCATTTCTACATTTTTTAGTTCATGATATATATAAAGACCTTCATCTAAGTTTTTATCATTTAAACTTATAGAGTATTGTAGAAAAATTTTAAATTTTAAATATTGATAGATTAAGTTACTTTGAATCATTCCTATTATTGATTGTGAGTCTTTGGTAAATCTTATATCAGTTAATATTATTGTTGTAGGAGAATCTATTTATTTTCTAAAGTTGACTTTTATAACTATGTCTATACATCCTAGATGTAAATATTTTATTTTATTCTTCCTTTTGCTCGTTTTTAGCATTTGGTTTATTTTTTCTTTGCTTATTATTTGTAAATGTGTTATGGTTTTATTTGTTTCGGAAGAAAATATTGTTTGCTCAAATCTTTCTACTAATAATTTTTATTTTCTCCATAAATTCTATTTTAATTGATAAACCTTGTTTTTTCCATTTCCCAAGGTGCACTATGAATTTTTTCATAAATGTTTTCATTAAAAATCATTATTTGTTTATTTTAGTCTTCAATCTCTTCTTCTATCATATTAATTCATGAAGAAGATCTTTCTTCTTTTATAGTCATCATAAAGATGTATTGTACATGGTTTTGTTCGAATGAGTCAAATTCTTCTGGAATAGATTGGTTTTCATAATCGTTTTCAAAGTAATCTTCTTCTTCTATATTTTCTATGTGTTCGTCTATAAAATTTAATTCTTCTGTTTCACTTTCTAACTCATAATCATAATATTCTGGGTCTGACAAATCTTCTCCAAAATTTATTTCAAAATTTCCTTAATTATATTCATATTTATTGTATTAATTTGTTTTCTTTGTGGACATTTATTTGCATAATCTCCTTCCTCTCCACATTTGAAGTATTTGCATTTTTATTAAATTTTTCTTTAAATATTTTCTTTTAGGATGAAAGACCTTGGGTTTATATTTCATTTTAAATTTTCTTCTATAACTAGGTTAACTTCTTGGAAACTTAAAAGGTTTTTTTGAATAATTGTGTTTTTGATATGGTCTTTAATAAGATTTTTTATAATAGTATCTAGTGGGAGGTCCACCATGCTTGCTGCGTGGTGGAGCACAATCGTAAAGAAGGGTTGGCAAAAGGTTTTCACAACAATTTGGAGGGTCTGGAAAGGAGCTACATTTTTTAAAGAGATGTTTGGATTAGTGAAAAGATTGTATTAGGGAAGTTTCTCGACAATAATTTCAAAATAATGTTATGCTACAGTTTATTCTTGTAGAGAGACTATCTGTGCCTGCTCTACGTGCTTCTGTTTCAACTAAAAATGAGTGGTAATAATATTTTTAATTAGCATCCCATGGTGAAGGGAATTTTTTAAAATATTCTTGTTCCCAATGAGGCCATTTTTCAGGAGGAAGTCTTCAGACTCTATTTGAAAATTCGGTTGAAAATTCTATGAGATAAAAAATATTGTATATTCTCATTTTTCAAAGGATGGTTTCTATATCTTCAATGTTAAGTACATCAACTTTTGTTGATGCTATGAAGAATTGTAATAATATTGTTTGGAATTGAAATAAAGCTTGTTCAAAACTTTGTAATTTTCTGATATTCTTGAAAATTTCTTGGTCTATTTGATAGACTACTGTATATGTTGCACATCCTCTCATTTTACTTATCATAAAGTCTATTAGATTTGCTACTGTGAAATCAGGGTACATGAATTGGAGTGATAAAACTAACTGAGTCCATTGAATTATATATTCTGCTCTTTTATGGACATGAATAGGATCAATATCGAATGTAAAATCATGAGATTCTATTGCTTCGTTGGTTCCTTGTTTAGGATTGAATGCATGTATCTTTTTTAGAGGTCTTGCATTTAGATTATAATATCCTTGTGATCCCCATGTGGCTGGTCGTTTGCCATAAGATTGGTTATGTGATATTTGTTGACTAGAAACTGAGGCAGGAGCTGGTCGTCTATTACCAATAACAGATGATTCTCCTTCTTGAATAGAAGGTTGTGGTTGCATTTCTTCTTCCGCCATATTTATTTGTAAGGGTTCTATGGGTTCTATTTGTTCTAATATTTCTTCTATTGAGTCTTGTGAAACGGTTTCTGAATCTACTTCAAAATTAGGCTTAAAATTATATTGCTTAAAAGTTTCATAATGAGAGTCGTAATAATCTTGTATTTGGTGTAAATTAGATGTTGAAGGATTCGTACTATATGAATCCATTTTGTGTTGAAGCATTTCTTTAAGGTCCATATATTGTTGGAAATTTGCTTCAAAACATATTGCATTTGGTTCTATTGCTTTTATAAGTTCTATTTTTTTAAAATATATCTTTATAATTAAAGATAAAATCTGGTACTCTATTCGAAGTCAGAGGAGCTAACTTCATTGGGGAAGATGGTGATGATATTGACATACTTTGTAGTTGTTTTTGTACTTATTGCAAAATTTTGTAATTTATTATTTCATAGTCTATTATTATGTTTTATTGATTGTAAATATTTTGAAATTTTTGTTTAACATCGCTTGTTGCATCTTTATTATGAAGAATATGTTTGTAATTTTCTGCAGAGTCTAAAGTACACAAACTGTAACTATCTATTTTTTCTACTTCTTTCTTTTTAATTCAACTGCCATTTGTCTGGATATTCACTTCTGCTAGATATTCCTCTACTCTAACTGAGTGAAGAGTGAATGTGTACTACTCACTAGCAACAAAGGTACTACACACCTGGCAAATGTTGTCTGAATTAAAAAAATCAAAAGTAAAAGAAACAGATAAACAGAGTTCAAACTTTATACCTTGAGGAGTTTCTTGAACACGAAGATTATCACACTAAGAGATAGTTCGCAAATGAGTAGAAAAACTAGCAAGAATATTGGAATAAGTAGGGTGAGGTTGATAAGCAACAGCACGAACATGTACATACGATCACAGCTTCATAACAGATATGGCTCTGATACCAGATAAGAACACAGAGAAGAAGAGAGTGGTAAAGAACACAAAAGAGAGTGGTAGAGAACACAAAGGTATAAACTATTATCAGGATGTGTTCTTTCAAGCGATGCCCCCCACAACCCGGAGGCAAGGGTTTATATAGGCTCTAGATGAAGACTCCAAAACCCCAGTGCTTACATCATAGGATTCCTTCTTATCAAACACAATACTCGTTCTTATCCTTTAGTACAATAATTGGAGACCTTTGGAGACTTTCACGAACCTTTGTGATAAGAGTCCAAATCATGCTGACGCGGAAAGTAGCTACAGGTTTTCTAGGTCAATATCATCCATATATTTCGAGTTGCTATCTGACAAATCGTCTGGCATATCTTCAAACATCTTTCGGCTAATGGGACCCAGAATGTTGGGGTCGATTTTATGAGAGTCTTCTGAGTGTTGGATGACTTTGCATTTGTCGACAATCATTATTCTTCCATCGCTCCATGACCTTGCTGTAGATGGGAACTTGTGATAATGCTTGATGAGACTGATGTTCTTCTTTTGCTCATGATGTCAGTCAAGTATTTCTGGTGGCTTTTCATAGTACATCATATAAGAACATTGAGGAGTTATTTCCCATATTTGTAGAGAATGATATGTTCTTCCTATTGATGTTTCTGTGAAAGTTGCTCTTATGGATATTTCAAGGATTTGGATTAATTCTGGAAGCCAATTGACAACTGTTTTAACTATCTTCGGAAAATTTAAAGATGCTATTTGTTGTTTAGATAAGATTAAACATTGGACCATTCCTTGTTCTATGATATATATTGCTCTTTCATCCACCATATCATATGTTAAAGCTACTCTTTTTGTGTACCATGTGCTTATAATATTTTCTTTATATTCATTAACAATATCCAGGAGTGGATCGTACCATATTTTTGTGTTAATTATATTAAACAGTTTGGGAGGGAATTCTTTATTTATGAAATTATATGTAGCGACCCTTTTAATTTTTTCAAGAGTTGGAGAGGTAGATCCTTGTTTTTGTAGATTATTGATAATATCTAGTTGTTGCTTTGGACTCTCTTTTTTAACATATGATTCAATAAAAGGAAGGATGGTACTTATCAAAAGTTCTTTATTCGAGGTAGTTATTAATGCCAACTCTTTTTCTAAAGAGATTATTTTCTCTTGTTGGTTATTTCTCTCAATATTAAAATTATACATATATGATTCAAGGGTGGCAACAAATTCTTCAAGACGTCTGATGCCACTTATGTATTCAGGGTTACTTTGAAGTCCATCATGTCATATGCATATCTGGACAAGTTATTGATATATACATCTATAAGAGCTTTTGGCTTGTGCTATATTATGGATAACCCTTTGATTATGAATATTGGAAAGATCTATTGATATGTTTCCCTCAGCAAAGGCTAGGTTGATTATGGGATTATTGCAGGGAGAAAACATTGCTGGAGTATTAGCCACTTCTTTATTCTTGCCATTCAAGCTTGCTGACAAAAAACTCTTGTTATTCATTCTGCAAAGGTCGAGACAAAAAATTAGCAATAACATTTTGATATCTAGGTAAAAAATGTATTGAATAATTAAATTCTTCTAGTTGCATAAACCACCTTATTCGTCAACTATTTTGATCTTCCTTTTTGTTTTTGATATAATGATATAATCCCTTGTTATCTGTATTAATGCTAAATTTTGATGGAAGTAGCCAATGTTTAAAGTTTTTGATTATTTTTAAACTGTTAGAAATTCTTTTTCATATGTTGAATAATTAATTTTAGCTTTACTAAATTTTCCTGAGGAGGAGGGACATTATGCAAATAAATATCCACAAAGAAAACAAATTAATACAATAAATATGAATATAATTGAGAAATTTTATTAAATAAATTTTGGAGAAGATTTGTCAGACCCAGAACATTATAATTATGAGTTAGAAAGTGAAACAGAAGAAATAGTTTTTATAGACGAACACACAGAAAATATAGAAGAAGAAGATTACTTTGAAAACGATTATGAAAACCAATCTATTCCAGAAGAATTTGACTCATTCAAACAAAACCATGTACAATACATCTATATGATGACTACAAAAGAAGAAGGATCTTCTTCAGGAATTAATATGATAGAAGAGACTGAAGACTCAAATAAACAAATAATAATTTTTAATGAAGACATTTGTGAAAAAAATCATTCAAAAGTATAGTAGAGGGAAAATACTGGCTTATCACCCAGAAAGAATCTCTTTCTAAACCTCAAATCTTTAGTGGTTTAGGAGGAAACATAGATTCACATCAAATTTCCAGAAATATTTCTATATATCTTCTAGAGAATCAAGAAAATGAAGAAGAATTTATTATCCCAGTAATATGTTTGTAATTTTCTACAGAGTCTAAAGTACATAAACTATAACTATCTATTTTTTCTACTTCTTTTCCTTTTAATTCAACTGCCATTTGTTTGGATATTCCCTTATGCAAGATATTCCCCTACTCTAACTGAGTGAATATATATATATTTCAAGTATATATCGCTTAGTATATATCTTTTTTTTTTAATTCTAAGTGCTAGACAGCCCACTTTATTAATAACATAAGGTGGAAAAAGAGGGCAAAACCAAGTACAACGGTGGCATAAGCCAAGCAAAAACAAGAACAAAAAAATTAACAATAACATTAGTATATTTATCGGCCAAATTAATTAGTAGGGGATGATGTGCTTTTCTCAGCTTGATGCACTTCATTAGACGGCCGCTACAGTGCATCTTTATAAGAATAATTACCTGGAATGCAACATAGTTCCTTCCAAAGCAACTTGCATATGGTGGGCCGAGTCTTTCCTCCATGGCCTTTAGGCCTAACTGATTCATTGGTCTCCCATCTCCACTTGCTCATCAAGTTGAAAGGAGAGACGTGTGTTGCCATAATTCCATGCGATCGCGAGATATTCTCCATCTCCTCCTCCTTGAGGCTGCCCAGTCAAAATCTTTGGAGAGATTTCCAATGGGTGCAACAAGAATGGATCGGTGACTCCGGAATCGAGTGTTAGCCACCACCGTGCCCGTGCCCGTGCCCGTAATGGAGTACTCTACATCGGCGGTGGCTGCAGGGTCACTGCCTACGAGAATCGCAAGCCCAGTATCTTCCCTTTCTAGAAAGAACTTGACACGTCTCCCCCCCCGATATTTAGCAGTGGAATAAATTGAAGAGACGCGATGAACAAACATTCAAAAACCAAAGATAATCAACTAACACAAGTACGTAGGGCCCACAACTTAGTAATCAAAATTCTCTTTCTTTATTCATATAACTGAATATTACAATCTCCAATGTCAAATAAAAATAACAACTCTCTACTACTATCAAGTACATGTCTCTCAAAAAAAAGGTATAAATTGTAATAATGACCATCCTCTCACTAACTAACTGAACTAATAATGACTCTCTAAGGTGTACTCCACACTCGGCACACAAGTCTCATCATTAAGCTTCTATTCCTCTTTCTTACAACTTGAAAATGTTAAAGAAACAGGTATGAGCGCGCTAACACCCGACCAGTAGGATTTACATCTCGAGGTGCAGACAATGCTTTAAGTACTTAACATATTCATAAGCAGATACTAACATGCAGGCACTCATGATGACATTGATAGAAATGAATTTCCAGAGACAGATATTGTAGAAACCCGGAAAATTTTAATATTTAAAAAAAAATCTGAAATAATAATTTCTTTAAAATGAAATAATAAAAACATATGTATCACTATCATATGTGCAAGAATATATCAAAAAAATTCTTAAAAATGATAAATCAACCCCAAACATTATTTCTACGTGTTCCACGAAGAAATTCAAGCAACGGAAAATCCGACTGGCCAAGTGTACGTTGCAATGTGACGAATTATCTAAATTATGAAACTAAGTAGGAAAACCGTTAACACGGAAAGATAACGCGCCCATAAATTAAATGAACATGTCGGAGAGACTTCCAACATCATGTGATGATTAACCATTATCGGGTTTGGACCAATGGACCTCTCATGGCCCATGAATAAATTCAAATAAGAAAATGCAATAAAATTCATAACTCTTTTATTCCCTAATTAAAAAGGGAAAACCTATAAGATAAGTTCAAATAAATAATGGGCTTGGTTAAATGGACCCATTAGAAATTAGTTGGCCAAAATAAGGATTTTAAAAAGAAGAATGATGGGAAAATATCCTAAATTCGCAACTTAAATATTACTTAAATAGAAAAGAGACATTTAATGCATTAAATAAGCAATTTGGGTTGGAATTGGATTCCTAAACCTACCCTAGTTGCTTGACCACGAATTTAGCTACATTCCCAACCCAAATAGAAGTTCTAATACTTAGAAAGGGAAGAGGAAATAGGAAATTCAGAATTAAATAGGAGTTAGAGTCCTAATAGAAATAGAAAGTAAAGAAGCATAAATACTCTCTTAATCGCCCAAGGCCGGCCCTAGCCGTTGCTGGGACTTGCTGAAGGTGGAGAAGAAGCCAAGGAGAGGAGGAATTCATGGGGAGAAGGCTTCATCAAGCTTTATCCCGAGTTCTTCAAGTTCTAGCCCTAGAAGAGTAAAATGACTAAAGGTAGGCATTCTCACGAGCAAAACCTAATTAATTTCTTCTGCAGATTGTTCCATGTACTAGGAACAAAACCCTCAAGTTTCATATTTTCCATCGAGCCAATCTTTTATGGTTGATTTTTGAAGTTCTGCAAACACCATGAACCCGACCCTTCTTCTTTATTCTTGATCTCCATGTTTAATCAACCTCGTGCTCTCAAATTTTAACTGGAGTTACTGATGGATGTTAGGCATCTTTGGCCCCTAAAAGCCCTAATTTGCATCCATCCTTCGTGCGACGACCCTCCTTATACCGGTATGATTATACCAATCCACGTCGGTATAGTGAGTCTCGTCACAATGGGACATTTACCCAAGCACTAACACACATGATTGAGATGTACACAAATATGAATACAGAGTAGCGGAAGTAAAAGAACTACTATCTTTTTATTTCATCATCCACATTAAACATACATGATCCATATAGCAATTTAAGGAACTAAGTCCACATAATGAAATACAAAATTCAAATTACATTGTTCGTCCACAATTTACATAAGCTTCAATTACATAAGTCTCAATTACATACTATGGAAATAAAGTACAACAACGGTGACTCCACAACACTCTACTCTCCTCGCTCGGAGTCACTCTCAACGGTCTCCTCCAAGGAAGTAGGGTCACCTGCTAAACCTATACGCCGAAGCAAAAGTGAGTCTAAAAGACTCAGCAAGTAACTCCATACACATCATACATGCATACATCACAAGTAAGCCATTTATTCAATTGCATTAACTCAAAACAGGTAGCATGGTTGTACAATAATAGAAACTACCTATCATGATGTTTCTACAAATTTCACTATGCATGATACATGGTTTATGTCAATCCAAAATGAAATACCTATCGCATGCTTTCTACTCATTCATTCACATGAGAGCTACACTTACATTTAACTACAACATGATAGCAATTTAGCATGGGATTTTCACACATAAGAAGGAAATACCCCTAACATGGATTCTACACACTTTTGCACATATAAAACACCCTTATAAACACATTAAGGTTGCTGTTTTGACATGAATCTAACATTTTCATAACATAAATCACAAGTTCGCAATTTTAACACAATGGTTTCACATGTTTACACATTTACTCGTTTGCATTGTTCACATTTACACATTACACATTCACGTGTTCGCACTACACAATTTGCACATATACACATTCACATTTTCACATTTAATTGCCGTGACACATAGTCCAAACCACCATTAGAAGGACACATTCACATCACATAACACATAGACGCCACCTAGGCAACACAGTGACGGCTCTTGGTACTGCGCAGACCGGGAGAAGTAATCTCCACCCTAACCAGTGGTACTTGTCCACCTCCAGGATTTCATCCTAATGCCCTTAGGATCTTAACACATTGAACCTTCCCGTGGGGACTTTTCCACGGTACAGATCCACAGCCCTCTATGGAAGCAGTGTCGCACACGGCACCTTTTACACATTTCGATTTTTAACACACACATTTCATATGGTTTACACATGGCTCTATTTTTCCCTAACTTGATACTACTGTTGACAAAATTTAAACACTCAGCAACTTACTCTAATCATGCTGAAAACACATTATCCAACTATAATCATGTTAAGCACGTATTAATAGCTCATTTTCACATGGAAATTCCACAATGTACTCTGTTGTTGCCCAAATCATATGAGATTTTAACCACAAGCTATTTGCAGATTTCAGACCACACATGCAAAGTTTCATATTTTTCTGAACTATTTAAATTTAAAAAAAATAAAACATTCAACCACATGGCATTCATAAATCAATTATCATGGAAGCATAATATCAAGGTCTATTTTGACAGTGCACTAACCTGCATCTATCATTCATATTACCACAGAAGTTTTCCCCGAATTTATTTCACATCATACAATTTACTGTGAGTTTTACAAGAACCTACACATGTTTTCTATTTTCAGTGCAGAAATTGTAATAAATCACATGATCATGGGAAAATTCCTAGATTTTTGGGACAGAGACTGACATACATACGCATGATCTAGAAAAATTATGGCATTCAAATTCCTCACGAATCAGGTGAACAGCAAGCTATCATATCCAAGATCTTTATCTAACATGCATGTCAAATAATTGTAATCATTCATACTATTTACAGATATTCACCACACTTCCACAACACATTCTATTATCTATATTAGATAACATACAACATTTACATTATATCCTCATGTGAAGGAAATCCGGAAATTAATCATATATCAGGAGGAACAACTCACAGTTCTGTCCTGAAGAACTAAACGACAAAGGCTGGCCGTTTACAGGGGTTAACGGCAGCATCATCTGCCGCCAACTGGAGATCTTAACGGCAAGGCATCGTGCCGTTAAGTTCCTGTCTATGCAGAAACACAGACCGAACTCCAAAGATAGGGGGAAATGTGGGGTTCTAGGACACGAATAAAATCCCATAAAATACCTAAGACCTACTGGACATGTACATGCACCACGGGGATGGGTTGCTTGCCTTTAGAAAAACCTCCAAAGGGATCAAAAAGGTTGTTGAAGCTCTCCTTGGACAGTACCAAGAAGCCTCCACAAACTCCTTCCTCTGGGTTCTAGGATGAAGTAGCCTTCAGTCCAGCGTTGGGGCAGCCTTCCCCTATGCCCAATCTTCCTCCCAGTTGAAATAGCTCGCCGGAAGAAGCCTCAAATCGCCGGATCTGAGCTCTCAAAGTTCAGTTTTTCACCTGTTCTCTCAGCTAGGGTTTTCTCTCTTTGCAAAGAGCCAAGAGAGCTCTTACAGGTTGCAAGGGGTAGTGCTTTTATAAGATGGGGCTTGGGATCTCACGCAAGGCATGATGGGAGAGGTGAGAGCCGTTGGGGACATCTCCCCAATCGGTGAGCAAGCCCAATCCAGAATTTTGGGGTCTGCTGCACACAGAAAATCAGAGAAGTAGACGTCCACATCTATGGCCGTTTACCTAATAGTTGGCATCCATCGACATGGACGTTTACTCAACATGGACGTCCATCCATGTTGACGCCAATTTGCTCTTCGGCCAGAGCTTAAACCATGCAGAAAACCATATATATACGCTATATATATATATACATGCAATATATATAGTATAGTGTACACACTACTACACCATGCAAACAAACAATAATTACATCTAAACATACACATGCATACATAAGTACACCTAGCTAATATGTACGTAGATATCTACATATGCATACATGAAGTTGCACACAAGAGTGACTCAACACACGGCAAAACAAAAATGACAAAAAATTTCGAGGGCCTTACACCCTCTCCCCCTTAAGGAAACTTCGTCCTCGAAGTTTAAACAACACTACTCGAACAAATGAGGATACTTCTTCCTCATCGCATCCTCAAGCTCCCAAGTAGCCTCCTCCTGCGAGAAGTTCCGCCATAGAACCTTCACCGACATAATACTCTTGTTCCGGAGATGCTGAACCTTCCGGTCAAGAATAGCTACTGGTTGCTCCACATACGACAGATCTGGCTGGATCTCCACTGGCTCGTGACTAATAACATGAGACAGATCTCGAACATACTTCCTGAGCATAAATACGTGGAAAACGGGATGAACGCCAGCTAAAGCCGGAGGCAAAGCTAGCTCATAAGCCACGCTACCTAAACGCCTGAGAATCTCATACGGGCCAATGAATCTGGGACTTAATTTGCTATGCCTGCCAAACCTGACGACACCTCGAGTAGGTGAAATCTTCAAAAAGACATGCTCACCCACCTCGAACTCCAAATCCTTCCTCCTGTTGTCGGCATAGCTCTTCTACCTATCCTGTGCCGCAACAAGCCTCTTCCTGATAAGCTGAATCTTATCCGAAGTCTCCTGAACTAACTCCAGACCGATCAACTGCCTATCGCCGGTCTCCTCCCAACATAAAGGAGATCTGCAAGGCCTTCCATACAACGCCTCAAATGGAGCCATCCCAATGCTCACATGAAAACTGTTGTTATATGTGAACTCCACTAGAGGTAAATGGCGCTCCCAATCATCCTTCCAATCCAGCACACACGCCCTCAACATATCCTCGAGCGTCTGGATAGTCCTCTCAGACTGTCCATCTGTCTGGGGATGAAACGCCGAACTGAGCTTCAGCTCTGAACCTAAAGCATCCTGAAGACCCTTCCACAACCTCGAAGTAAATCTCGGATCTCGATCCGAAATGATCGACTTCGGCACACCATGCAATCTAATAATGCTACTAACATACAATCTAGTCAAGCTCTCTACTGACTGCTTCTTCTTCATAGGCAAGAAATGCGCAGTCTTCGAGAATTTATCTACGACTACCCAAATCGAGTCATTACCCCGTCTGGATCGAGGCAAACCCGAAACAAAATCCATAGTGACAGCTTCCCACTTCCATACTAGGATCTCCATCTTCTGCATAAGACCAGATGGTCGCTGCCACTCGGCTTTCACTTGCTGACATACTAGACACCTAGATACATAATCCGCTACATCTCTCTTCATGCCAGACCACCAAAAAGACCTCTTCAAATCCTGGTACATCTTGGTGTTACCCGGATGAATAGAGAATCTCGATCTATGAGCTTCTGCTAAAACATGCTCACGGACATCTACCACGTCAGGAACACACACTCGGTGGTGGAATCTAATCACACCATCCTCATCACGAGCAATGCCTGCCTTGCCCACTAACTCTTGGAGTCTAGGGTCGGCTTTCTGTCGCTCGATCACTTCATCCAACACCGAAGACCTAAGGGACAACTGAGCTACAAAAGCCTGACATAAGGGCTCCAACTCAGTCATCGCACACGCAGCATCCTCCAACATCTTCCAATCCTGCTAGAGCGAAGACCTCCTCCTGCTAAGAGCATCAGCTACGACATTCACCTTTCCTGGATGATATTGAAGATCGAAGTCGTAGTCCTTGAGGAACTCAATCCATCTCCTCTGCCGTAGGTTTAGTTCCTTATGGGAGAAGAGATACTTCAAGCTCTTATGGTCAGTGAACACCTCAAATCTGACACCATAAAGATAGTGCCTCCAGATCTTTAGTGCATGAACCACTGCCGCAAGCTCCAAATCATGAGTCGGATAGTTACACTCATGCTCCTTCAATTGGCGAGAAGCATATGCCACTACCCTTCCTTGCTGCATTAGCACACAGCCTAAGCCAATCCGAGATGCATCCATATAAATGGCAAAACCTTCAGCACCACTAGGTAATACCAATACCGGAGCGGAAGTAAGTTTAGCCTTCAATAATTGGAAGCTACTCTCACATGTCTCGGACCACACAAACTTCACCCCTTTTCTGGTAAGCTGAGTCAATGGGGCGGCGATGGATGAAAATCCCTCAATGAATCGCCGATAGTAACCAGCCAAACCCAGAAAACTACGAATCTCCGAAGGGGTCTTGAGGGTCTCCCAATCCATAACTGCCTGGACCTTTTCTGATCAACTGCTACACCAGCACCGAAGATAACATGCCCAAGAAAATGAACCTCGCACAACCAAAAATCGCACTTGCTGAATTTTGCATACAGCTTGTGCTCACGGAGAACCTCTAACACTACCCTCAAATGCTGACGGTGTGTGGCCTCATCCGGAGAGTAGACCAACACATCATCGATAAATACCACAACAAAGCTAACTAAGTACGGCCTAAAAACCCTGTTCATGAGATCCATGAACGCTGCAGGGGCGTTGGTCAATCCGAAAGGAAGGACCAAAAACTCATAATGTCCATAACGGGTTCTAAACGCCGTCTTGGACACATCCTCACTCTTAATCCTCAACTGATGATAAGCAAATCGCAAATCGATCTTAGAAAAGACTGATGCATTTTGCAGCTGGTCAAACAAATCATCAATACGAGGTAAGGGATACTTGTTCTTCACTGTCACTTGGTTTAGCTTCCTATAATCGATGCATAACCTAAGCGATCCATCCTTCTTCTTTACGAACAAGACAGGTGCGCCCCAAGGGGAAACACTAGGGCGAATAAATCCCTTAACTAGCAACTCCTGCAACTGCCTCCTTAACTCGGCTAACTCCGCAGGTGCCATCCGATATGGAGCCTTCGAGATAGGAGAGGTGCCCGGAAGCAACTCTATGGTGAACTCTATCTCTCTATCCGGTGGCAATCCAGACAAATCATCAGGAAAGACGTCTGGAAAATCCTGCACTACCTCGATCTCTGCAAGAGTAGGTGACTCACCAGCCTCGGGTACTAACACTACGCTGGCAAGAAAAGCGTCACAACCCTTGTTTACCATGCGCATCGCCTTCATGGCAGAGATGACCAATTTTCCCGCCAAGTTTCTTGGCAAGGGATGAGAGAACTCGTCCTCACCAGGAATGCGGAAAACAATCCTCTTCCGACGATAATCTACTAACGCATAGTGCTCCTCTAGCCAATCCAGACCAAGAATAGCATCATAGTCCTTCATCCTTAGCAAGAAGAAACACTCATCTAAAACCCTATCCTCAATACACACAGGTAACGACGGAATACACTTCCCAGTCGATAACGTACCCGCAGGTGTGTGTACAGACAACGGGACTTCTAAATCCTCAGACTCTACGCCTGACTCTATAGCTAACTGCCTAGCAAATCGCTCGGAGATGAACGAGTGAGTGGCACCCGTATCAAACAAAACCCGAGCATGCACACCTAGAAGTAAAACTGTACCTTTGGTGACATGCTCCGCCTGCTCGGCATCCTCTCATGCTAGGGCAAACACTCGAGCTTGGGCTCGAGGCCTTCCTGGTCTTCCTGTAGCTGGTGCTGCTGCTGCTACCACTGCTGGGGTTGGCGCTCCGCGCTGGACTCTTGCTGAAGTCTCGGACAATCCTTGATCTTGTGGTCACTGCTCCCGCACTTCAAGCATTTTCCCGCTACCATCCAACATTCCCCTGGTGTGAAGAAGGAGTGTCCCCATTGCGGGAAGACACACGGTGGCTAAGGGCCTCGTCCAAGGTATGATGATCAAATGCCACTAGCCTCGTCCTCAGTGATGGCTTAAGGCCCATCACAAACTTCTTTGCCTTCCTACGCTCATCAGCTACTATGTGAGGTGCATACTTAGATAACTCAGCAAACCTGGCCTCGTACTCGAGTACAGTCATGGAGCCCTGAGTCAAGGAAAGGAACTCCTGCTCCATCCTGTCCTGGATATGCTCGGGGACGAACTTGTCCCAAAAGAGCCTCATGAACTCGTCCCAAGCAATGTCAATAGCACCTCCTCGAATCGGGTACGCAGTAAGGAAGCCCACCACACATCGGCTCTCTCCTGCAACACAACCTTCATAAGCACCAAACTAAACAACTCTAACTTAACAGGGTATACAAACATATAAAACTAACACATACCTGTAGCATATAGGTGGCTAAAGTAACCTTGTCATCGTCCGCACACCTAACAGCCCAGAAGATCTTCTCGATTTCCCTCATCCAGCTCTCAGCTAGTAATGGGTCGCTCTCCCCCTTAAAAGAGGGTGGCAACATCCTCTTGAATCTTTCCATGATGGAGGGTCCACCATGGTCCTGAGCCTGGGGAACTGGAACCTGGGCTTGCTACAACAAACAACAAGCAATGCATATTCAACACAACATCATGCAATTAAATAAAACAAACTACTCTTTATTTTTATTATTCCAACTTGAGCCTCCATCTGAGCCTGGAGTGCAGCCTGGGTGTGGGCCTGCGTCTGCATGGCCTACACTAGACCCTGCATGAACACTCCATAATCCACAGGTGGCGGTGGGGGAAGTACAGGACCCTGAGATGCCGGGGCCTGCTGCTCAGTCTGCTCCTCATGCCTCTGCTCTCCCTCACGAGCAGGAACACCACCACGTCTACCGCGTGAAGCCATATGCTGCAGTAATTTAGCCACTATTAGAGACTACGTTATTTAGTCCCTAACCACTTTCTTATCTATCTTTCATTCATTATTAATCAATTCAACACATGTGGACAACTCTATAAAGACTTAGCATGTAATGGAGATGATGACTTATGTATATTTATGTACAATCTCAACCAGTCGCTCTGATACCAATCTCTGCAACAACCCTCCTTATACCGGTATGATTATACCAATCCACGTCGGTATAGTGAGTCTCGTCACAGTGGGACATTTACCCAAGTACTAACACATGATTGAGATTTACACAAATATGAATACAGAGTAGCGGAAGTAAAAGAACTACTGTCTTTTCATTTCATCATCCACATTAAACATACATGATCCATATAGCAATTTAAGGAACTAAGTCCACATAATAAAATACAAAATTCAAATTACATTGTTCGTCCACAATTTACATAAGCTTCAATTACATAAGTCTCAATTACATACTATGGAAATAAAGTACAACAACGGTGACTCCACAACACTCTACTCTCCTCGCTCGGAGTCACTCTCAACGGTCTCCTCCAAGGAAGTAGGGTCACCTGCTAAACCTGTACGCCAAAGCAAGAGTGAGTCTAAAAGACTCAGCAAGTAACTCCATACACATCATACATGCATACATCACAAGTAAGCCATTTATTCAATTGCATTAACTCAAAACAGGTAGCATGGTTGTACAATAATAGAAACTACCTATCATGATATTTCTTCAAATTTCACTACGCATGATACATGGTTTATGTCAATCCAAAATGAAATACCTACCGCATGCTTTCTACTCATTCATTCACATGAGAGCTACACTTACATTTAACTACAACATGATAGCAATTTAGCATGGGATTTTCACACATAAGAAGGAAATACCCCTAACATGGATTCTACACACTTTTGCACATATAAAACACCCTTATAAACACATTAAGGTTGCTGTTTTGACATGAATCTAACATTTTCATAACATAAATCACAAGTTCGCAATTTTAACACAATGGTTTCACATGTTTACACATTTACTCGTTCGCATTGTTCACATTTACACATTACACATTCACGTGTTCGCACTACACAATTTGCACATATACACATTCACATTTTCACATTTAATTGCCGTGACACATAGTCCAAACCACCACTAGAAGGACACATTCACATCACATAACACATAGACGCCACCTAGGCAACACAATGACGGCTCTTGGTACTACGCAGATCGGGAGAAGTAATCTCCACCCTAACCAGTGGTACTTGTCCACCTCCAGGATTTCATCCTAATGCCCTTAGGATCTTAACACATTGAACCTTCCCGTGGGGACTTTTCCACGGTACAGTTCCACAGCCCTCTATGGAAGCAGTGTCGCACACGGCACCTTTTACACATTCCGATTTTTAACACACACATTTCATACGGTTTACACATGGCTCTATATTTCCCTAACTTGATACTACTGTTGACAAAATTTAAACACTCAGCAACTTACTTTAATCAAGTTGAAAACACATTATCCTACAATAATCATGTTAAGCATGCATTAATAGCTCATTTTCACATGGAAATTCCACAATGTACTCTGTTGTTGCCCAAATCATATGAGATTTTAACCACAGGCTATTTGCAGATTTCAGACCACACATGCAAATTTTCATATTTTCTGAACTATATTAAATTTACAGAAAATAAAACATTCAACCACATGGCATTCATAAATCAGTTATCATGGAAGCATAATATCAAGGTCTGTTTTGACAGTGCACTAACCTGCATCTATCATTCATATTACCACAGAAGTTTTCCCCGAATTTATTTCACATCATACAATTTACTGTGAGTTTTACAAGAACCTACACATGTTTTCTATTTTCAGTACAGAAATTGTAATAAATCACATGATCATGGGAAAATTCCCAGATTTTCGGGACATAGACTGACATACATACGCATGATCTAGAAAAATTATGGCATTCAAATTCCTCACGAATCAGGTGAACAACAAGCTATCATATCCAAGATCTTTATCTAACATGCATGTCAAATAAATGTAACCATTCATACTATTTACAGATATTCACCACACTTCCACAACACATTCTATTATCTATATTAGATAACATACAACATTTACATTATATCTTCATGCGAAGGAAATCCAGAAATTAATCATATATCAGGAGGAACAGCTCACAGTTCTGTCCTGAAGAACTAAACGGCAAAGGCTGCCGCCAACATGGAACTGGAGATCTTAACGGCAAGGGATCGTGCCGTTAAGTTCCTGTCTGTGCAGAAACACAGACCGAACTCCAAAGATAAATGTAGGGTTCTAGGAAACGAATAAAATATAAAATACCTAAGACCTACTGGACATGTACATGCACCACGGGGATGGGTTGCTTGCCTTTAGAAAAACCTCCAAAGGGATCAAAAAGGGTATTGAAGCTCTCCTTAGACAGTGCCAAGAAGCCTCCACAAACTCCTTCCTCCGGGTTCTAGGATAAATTAAGTAGCCTTCAGTCCAGCGTTGGGGAAGCCTTCCCCTATGCCCAATCTTCCTCCCAGTTGAAATAGCTCGCCGGAAGAAGCCTCAACTCGCCGGATCTGAGCTCTCAAAGTTCAGTTTTCACCTGTTCTCTCAGCTAGGGTTTTCTCTCTTTGTAAAGAGCCAAGAGAGCTCTTACAGGTTGCAAGGGGTAGTGCTTTTATAAGATGGGGCTTGGGATCTCACGCAAGGCATGATGGGAGAGGTGAGAGCCGTTGGGGACATCTCCCCAATCGGTGAGCAAGCCCAATCCGAAATTTCGGGGTCTGCTATGCACAGAAAATCAGAGAAGTAGACGTCCACATCCATGGCCGTTTACCTAATAGTTGGCGTCCATCGACATGGACGTTTACTCAACATGGACGTCCATCCATGTTGACGCCAATTTGCTCTTCGGCCAGAGCTTAAACCATGCAGAAAACCATATATATACGCTATATATATATACATGCAATATATATAGTATAGTGTACACACTACTACACCATGCAAACAAACAATAATTACATCTAAACATACACATGCATACATAAGTACACCTAGCTAATATGTACGTAGATATCTACATATGCATACATGAAGTTACACACAAGCGTGACTCAACACGCGGCAAAAAAAAAATGACAAAAAATTTCGAGGGCCTAACACTTCGTCACGAATTAAATCTTGGATCAACTTGACGATGTACTATCGTGATTTAACCTTGACTTGTGTTACAAGTTCCATACCTCTTTGTGGAGTCATTTTGAGACCGAGTGTTCAACATAGAACGTGTTACTCTATAAGTCTATTTTCATTTGGCACTGGTTTCTCCAATTTTTGTTGACCGTGCTGAGAGTATTAATCCAAACATGAACACTGTGTCAGATTCATGTAGTCAGTCCCAATATATCTTATTACATAGACAAACGACCTTTGTTTCTCGATTATTTGCTACTGTACAAAGTATTAGAAGTACTCCAACTAACAAAGGTGGCTTCACTCGATTTGGATCACCCTAGCATTTGTTTTTATTTTTCAAACCCACAGGTGTCAAACTCAATCCAAGTCGGAGTTGGAAATAGGTAGAAAAGCAATTCAAACGTCATTTTCAGGTAGCGACAGGTCAACATGTCGCTACCATAAAGAGACAACATCATGGTCATGACCCATACCAAAAATCAGACATTTTGTGGTCTTCTTCAGAAGGCGACAAGATGATGGTCGCCTTCACTTTCAGAAGGCGACAGGCAATGTGTCGTGTTCTGCCTATGTCCACTTAATCGGCCATAACTTTTTATATAGACCTCGGATTGACGAGCCGTTTTCTTTGATGGTTTCTTCATTCAAAGGGCTTCAATATGGTATATTCATGTGTGAGATTTGAATAAAAAATAAATGAGTTATGACTTAAGGAAGTGAAGAGGTGGGACTGCATTGGCCTTCTAAAAGGCATACGTCTTGGTTTCCATCATTTTGTGTCGTTCCTTGCATGTGTGAGTTTGATCTATTCTAGGAAGGTTCTAGAAAGTATTATCATGCAATTAAAAACCCATATGAAAGTTAAAATATGTTCACATGATTTTTAATTGATCTTAAGTTCATGATCATACTCTCTACCTACCGATTATTCACTTTCTTGCCTTGTTAACGAAGTTGCTAAAAATGTATAGTTACTTGCTAAAATTGGTCATGCATGTTTTAGTACTCATGATACTTGCCATATATAGAGTTTCCAAAAATAAAGTTTCCATAAACGGAGTTTTTATAACTAGAGTTTCCATAATCGGATTCACATACGCACTTGAGCAATTCTCACGCGCGGTATGCGCATACACTCTAGCACGATAGAAAAACCCCTTCTTGGCTTGTGGTGAACTCTCCGTCAGATATTCCTTTCTCCGGACTAGTGACCCCTTGACCAAGGCCTCCGTAAGTCTCCTCTGTCCATGGATTCCCACATGGTCGACGAGCTGGTTGTACCCTAACACCTATGATACCCTTTAGGGATCGACAAGATTCAAACAGCCTTAGTTGCTCTCGCTCTTATCTTGAATCACGCCGGACCTATGGACCTGTGCATAATGAGGCCAGCGGAAGGGTTGTGTATTCCACCTGACTGCCAACATCATACGCGTGTGTTGTGCAACTGTTACTATCGCTCGTTACTCGACGTTTCTTGTGCAATGACCATAAGATCTCATCTATACTCTACTCACTCGTCTATTCACATTCACTCTACTATCTCGTCTCTCTCGTCTATTCATCTAGTACTCTCTTGGTACTCTTTGAGCTGTGTGGCTCCTACTATTTTGTACTGTTCATGATTGTCTAGCGCTATAATATGGGCCTTGTGACTCTACTGTATCCAATGCATACTGTGCAGGGCACGGAGGGTGTCCAAGGGGCTCCAATCTAGTCCTGGGAACATAGAGCCACCCGAAAATACCTACAGGGGCTATAGACGGTGTTCTGCATTGCACCGGTTCTGACTATACTGTATTTGCTAGACATCTGACTATTATCCTTTTAGTCTGAGGAGTTCAGACGTACTGTGATATTACGGTGCTATCACAAACTGTTATACTATTAGTCTGAAGAGTTCAGACATACTGTACGATTACTGTGCTATCGCAGACTGTTACTGAACGGCTACTGTCCTAGAAGTGACTATTGTCGTATTCTACTAGTGCACCGTTGTGCAACCATACACGCTATCTCATTACACGCTATCTCGTTACACGCTATCTTGTCATACGCTCTACTTGCTCTACTTGATACTTGCTATCTTGAGTTATTGCGTACTATCGTGACTTAATCGCATTCAAAGTGCTCTACTCTCTCGTTGTCTAATGACAATAAAAGTGCTATACTCTCTCGGCTATCTACGGATAACCAAAGTGCCATTACTATTTCGATTGACAAAAGTTAATCAAAAGTGCTATACTATCTCGATTGATGAAAATCAATCAAAGTGCAATTTACTCTTTACATGACCAACTACTATCTCTCCTTGCTATACCTGTCGCTTGCTATTACTTGCCATTGTCGCTACATGCTGTTGCGTTGTTATCGTTTCTATCGTGACTTGACTTTAATTATCGTGCTATACTTGATTCATCTGCTATCTGAACCATGTTACTTGTGCTATTACTTTCTCAACTTTACATGACTCACTCTATCATTAATTACTCTGTCATTTAATGCATTAATTATTTAAAGTCTGCTTGATCCTGAGATTTAAGTCCTACTGGGCGTTATCGCTCACCCTTCGTTATTTGTTATTGTGTCTCAGGTAAGTCGGACAATGACGTTACACACACTAATGGGACAGGACCCGAGTGATGAGTGACCCGGAGTCAAGTCATGAAGTTGCCCTAGTACTATGGAGTCTAATAGTTATTGCTTTAGATTTCTTTTCAATGTAATGATGTCATTGAGCCCTAGGTATTGGCTCTGAATTAGTGGTTGTAACAGTCTTAGTGATTTTATAATGAAATCAAGAGTTTATATCAATTATTGTTCCTTAGTTGCTCTGATGTTTACGAAAGTATGTGCAATTGTCGTTACCATACTCGTTGTTCACGTTCTCCTCTGATCTATTCCACTACTAAATTGGAGGGGCGTGACAGTTGGTATCAGAGCCTAGGATGTCCTTATTAGGATATTGTAAGTCTAGGGATGTTCTAGGTGAACTGCCATAACCGTGTCTAAGTCAACCACCATACCTATGTGAGAGATTGGGTAAAGCTTGGGGTTATGCTAGGAACTTAACTATATGTATAAGTACCCTAAGTTTAAGAAGGAAATTAATAAGTATTATTGCTCGCAGGAACTAGAGGAGATGGCTGGCGAGCATGCACCAATGCACGAATTACAACAGACCGTACAGGGGTTAACTCAAGCCCTTAACAACGTAATTCAAGCAGGAGCAAGAAATGGGGCAGGAGACTTATATGGGAACTTTCAACGAATAAATCCCCCTAGGTTTAATGGAACTCCGGATCCCGATGAAGTTGAAAATTGGGTGAAGGCAATGGATTGGATCTTTAGGGTTATGCAATGTTCAGAGCAGGAGAAAGTCCTCCTGGCAACCTTCCAATTGGACCGCGATGCTAGAACCTGGTGGGAAGCTGCCAGTCGACAATTACCCAACATCAACATAGAGTGGGATAAATTTTTAGAACTCTTCAACACCAAATACTTTTCCGAGAGGATTCGTGAGAAGAAGGCAAATGAATTCGCCAATTTAAAACAACGAATGATGTCTATAGCAGAATATGAAGTGCAATTTGAAAGACTAGCACAGTACGCACCACATTTGGTGAGTACGGAGAAGATGAAGGCGAAGAGATTCCTAGAAGGGTTGAGACCTGTGTTCTGGGAAAAATTAGCTCCACTAGACATTGAAGTATATTCAGTCATGGTATTGAGAGCTCAATTAGTAGAAGACACCATGGAACTTCTTGAAAAGATTCATAAGAAGAAGGTGTTGAAAAGGCAACGTGCTACTCATTCCAATGATAATAAAGAAAGAAATACCATAGATAGCAAGAGAATGAAAGGGGAAGTGAAGCAGAAGGAATTCTGTAAATTTTGTAAGAAACCAGGGCATCAGATTGATAACTGTTGGAAGAAATTGGGCAGATGCTTGCGATGTGAAAGTCAACAACATCGAGTCATCGATTGTCCAACAAAGAAGAACCAAACTCCACGTCAAGGACGATTACAAGCCCTCGTAGATAGGAATCATGCCAATGAAGGCGGACAAGGTACCATCACTAAACCCTTAGTTTGTTTTCATATTATTTTCGCGATAACAAAGCCCTAAGTGGGGGAGGGGATGGAATGAAATATCCGTAGTAAATTGGTAGTCGTATCATATCATATGAATTTGGGGACCAAATTCTTTTAAGTGGGGGAGGATGTAGCAACCCGGAAAATTTTAATACTTAAAAAAAATCTGAAATAATAATTTCTTTAAAACGAAATAATAGAAACATACGTATCACTATCATATGTGCAAGAATACATCAAAAAAATTCTTAAAAATGATAAATCAACCCCAAACATTATTTCTACGTGTTCCACGAAGAAATTCATGCAACGGAAAATCCGACTGGCCAAGTGTACGTTGCAATGTGACGAATTATCCAAATTATGAAACTAAGTCGGAAAACCGTTAACACGGAAAGATAACGGGCCCATAAATTAAATGAACATGTCGGAGAGACTTCCAACATCATGTGATGATTAACCATTATCGGGTTTGGACCAATGGACCTCTCATAGCCCATGAATAAATTCAAATAAGAAAATGCAATAAAATTCATAACTCTATTATTCCCTAATTAAAAAGGGAAAACCTATAAGATAAATTCCAATAAATAATGGGCTTGGTTAAATGGACCCATTAAAAATTAGTGGGCCAAAATAAGGATTTTAAAAAGAAGAATAATGGGAAAATACCCTAAATTCGCAACTTAAATATTACTTAAATAGAAAAGAGACATTTAATGTATTAAATAAGCAATTTGGGTTGGAATTGGATTCCTAAACCTACCCTAGTTGCTTGGCCACGAATTTAGCTCCCTTCCCAACCCAAATAGAAGTTCTAATACTTAGAAAGGGAAAAGGAAATAGGAAATTCGGAATTAAATAGGAGTTAGAGTCCTATTAGGAAATAGAAAGCAAAGAAGCATAAATACTCTCTTAATCACCCAAGTCCGGCCCTAGCTCGTTGCTGGGACTTGCTGAAGGTGGAGAAGAAGCCAAGGAGGGGAGGAATTCATGGGGAGAAGGCTTCATCAAGCTTTATCCCGAGTTCTTCAAGTTCTAGCCCTAGAAGAGTAAAATGACTAAAGGTAGACATTCTCACGAGCAAAACCTAATTAATTTCGTCTGTAGATTGTTCCATGTACTAGGAACAAAACCCTCAAGTTTCATATTTTTCCATCAAGCCAATCTTTTATGGTTGATTTTTGAAGTTCTGCAAACACCATGAACCCGACCCTTCTTCTTTATTCTTGATCTCCATGTATACTCAACCTCGTGCTCTCAAATTTTAACTGGAGTTACTGATGGATGTTAGGCATCTTTGGCCCCTAAAAGCCCTAATTTTCATCCATCCTTCGTCACGAATTAAATCTTGCATCATCTTGACAATGTACTGTCGTGATTTAACCTTGACTTGTGTTACAAGTTCCATACCTCTTTGTGGAGTCGTTTTGAGACCAAGTGTTCAACATAGAACGTGTTACTCTATAAGTCTATTTTCATTTGGCACTAGTTTCTCCAATTTTTGTTGACTGTGCTGAGAGTATTAATCCAAACATGGACACTATGTCAGATTCATGTAGTCAGTCCCAATACATCTTATTACATAGACAAACGACCTTTGTTTCTCGATTATTTGCTATTGTACAAAGTATTAGAAGCACTCCAACTAAAAAAGGTGGTTTCACTCGATTTGGATCACCCTGGCATTTGTTTTGATTTTTCAAACCCACAGGTGTCAAACCCAATCCAAGTCGGAGTTGGAAATAGGTAGAAAAGCAATTCAAACGTCATTTTCAGGTAGCGACAGGTCGACACGTCGCTACCATAAAGCGACAACATCATGGTCATGACCCATACCAAAAATCTGACATTTTTGTGGTCTTCTTCAGAAGGCGACAAGATGATGGTCGCCTTCACTTTCAGAAGGCGACAGGCAATGTGTCGCATTTTGCCTATGTCCACTTAATCGGCCATAACTTTTTATATAGACCTCGGATTGACGAGCCGTTTTCTTTGATGGTTTCTTAATTCAAAGGGCTTCAATATGGTATATTAATGTGTGAGATTTGAATAAAAAATAAATGAGTTATGACCTAAGGAAGTGAAGGGGTGGGACTGCATTGGCCTTCTAAAAGGCATACGTCTTGGTTTCCATCGTTTTGTGTCGTTCCTTGCATGTATGAGTTTGATCTATTCTAGGAAGGTTCTAAAAAGTATTATCATGCAATTAACAACCCATATAAAAGTTAAAACATGTTCACATGATTTTTAATTGATCTTAAGTTCATGATCATGCTCTCTACCTACCGATTATTCACTTTCTTGCCTTGTTAAAGAACTTGCTAAAAACGCATAGTTACTTGCTAAAATTGGTCATGTATGTTTTAGTACTCATGATACTTGCCATATATAGAGTTTCCAAAAATAAAGTTTCCATAAACGGAGTTTTTATAACTAGAGTTTCCATAATCGGATTCACATACACACTTGAGCAATTCTCACGCGCGGTATGCGGATACACTCTAGCACGATAGAAAAGCCCCTTCTTGGCTTGTGGTGAACTCTCCGTCGGATATTCCTTTCGCCGAACTAGTGACCCCTTGACCAAGGCCTCCGTAAGTCTCCTCTGTCCATGGATTCCCACATGGTCGACAAGCTGGTTGTACCCTAACACCTATGATACCCTTTAGGGATCGACAAGATTCAAACAGCCTTAGTTGCTCTCGCTCTTATCTTGAATCACGCCGGATCTCTGGACCTGTGCATAACGAGGCCAGCGGAAGGGTTGTGTATTCCACCTGACTGCCAACGTCGTACGCCTGTGTTGTGCAACTGTTACTATCGCTCGTTACTCGACGTTTCTTGTGCAATGACCATAAGATCTCATCTATACTCTACTCGCTCGTCTATTCACGTTCACTCTACTATCTCGTCTCTCTCGTCTATTCATCTAGTATTCTCTTGGTACTCTTTGAGCTGTGTGGCTCCTACTGTTTTGTACTGTTCATGACTGTCTAGCGCTATAATATGGGCCTTGTGACTCTACTGTATCCAATGCATACTGTGCAGGGCACGGAGAGTGTCCGAGGGGCTCCAATCTAGTCCTGGGGACAGAGAGCCACCCGAAAATACCTACAGGGGCTATAGACGGTGTTCTGCATTGCACCGGTTCTGACTATACTGTATTGGCTAGACATCTGACTATTATCCTTTTAGTCTGAGGAGTTCAGACGTACTGTGATATTACGGTGCTATCACAAACTGTTATACTATTAGTCTGAAGAGTTCAGACATACTGTGCGATTACTGTGCTATCGCAGACTGTTACTGAACGGCTACTGTCCTAGAAGTGACTATTGTCGTATTCTACTAGTGCACCGTTGTGCAACCATACACGCTATCTCATTACACGCTATCTCGTTACACGCTATCTTGTCATACGCTCTACTTGCTCTACTTGATACTTGCTATCTTGAGTTATTGCGTACTATCGTGACTTAATCGCATTCAAAGTGCTCTACTCTCTCGTTGTCTAATGACAATAAAAGTGCTATACTCTCTCGGCTATCTACGGATAACCAAAGTGCCATTACTATTTCGATTGACAAAAGTTAATCAAAAGTGCTATACTATCTCGATTGATGAAAATCAATCAAAGTGCAATTTACTCTTTACATGACCAACTACTATCTCTCCTTGCTATACCTGTCGCTTGCTATTGCTTGCCATTGTCGCTACATGCTGTTGCGTTGTTATCGTTTCTATCGTGACTTGACTTTAATCATCGTGCTATACTTGATTCATCTGCTATCTGAACCATGTTACTTGTGCTATTACTTTCTCGACTTTACATGACTCGCTCTATCATTAGTTACTCTGTCATTTAATGCATTAATTATTTAAAGCCTGCTTGATCCTAAGATTTAAGTCCTACTGGGCGTTATCGTTCACCCTTCGTTATTTGTTATTGTGTCTCAGGTAAGTCAGACAATGACGTTACATACACCAATGGGACAGGACCCGAGTGATGAGTGACCTGGAGTCAAGTCATGAAGTTGCCCTAGTACTATGGAGTCTAATAGTTATTGCTTTAGATTTATTTTCAATGTAATGATGTCATTGAGCCCTAGGTATTGGCTACGAATTAGTGGTTGTAATAGTCTTAGTGATTTATAATGAAATCAAGAGTTTATATCAATTATTGTTCCTTAGTTGCTCTGATGTTTACGAAAGTATGTGCAATTTTCGTTACCATACTCGTTGTTCACGTTCTCCTCTGATTTATTCCGCTGCTAAATTGGAGGGGCGTGACAGATATGTACTAGACAAGGTACAGAATAATGAACAATATTCGAATATACACATCAAGTGGCAAGAGATGATACAATCATTTACTCATTGACAGAAGAAGTCAAGGGATTCATATATAGTGAACATTGTGAATATTGGATTCAATAATAGTGACATATACAAAAGAATTGGCCATTTCACATATAACAATTCAATCATGTCAATTTTTCAATCAATCAATCAAACATTCAATAACAATTCAGAATTAACCAGATCAATCTTGTAGTCAATTAGGTGATTTCCAGACACCTCAATGGATCATATACTTCTGTAGTTATGAGTATTTTGGGTGCTCCTCCTAAGGCCAAACTGGGCCCTTATATGCACAGACATCAGTCATGAACTGAAGTTCCATTTCATTTATGATAATTCCATTTCATTTATGGCCAATATGATTTCCAAAAATAAACTTATTTTATGATGACTTAAGATCATAGCTTTCTCGCCTTATCCCACTATAGCTCTAACTCCCCTTGCTATTTCAAGAACTTGAGAAGATGACACGGAAGAAATATAGAAGACTAGAAATTGACACGTGTAATCAATGTGATACTAGCGAGGGTAAGACACATGTCTACTCAGTTAAATCGATCTACTGGCAAGAAAATCTTGGTAGAATGCATGCCTTTCAGACGATACGTTTACCATTGTGCACTGAAAATCTGATGCATTTACAATTGGATCAATCACATGAATAGGCCAGTAGAAACACACCGTAAGGTTCGGTGTGGTTCCACCGACAATAGGTCAAGGATTAAAGGGGTACAACTAGCTCATGGGCCACGTGGGAATCCGTGGTCAGAGGAGATTTATGGAGGTCTCTCGTGAAAACATCCTAGCCCTACAAGAGGAATACCCGACAAAGAATCCATAAGTCACGGAAGAGTGTTCCTATTCTACAAGCGTGCAGGTGCCATATTGTAATATCTTGTATGTTCAGATCGTAGTTTACCGAGTTTGGGGGCCAGTGTGTGGCCCATTAGTTGTGTTGGTATGTTTACATATATATTTGTAGGATGGTTTTTCAGGTTGGGAGGCTGGAGGGTTGGAAAATTCCCAGCCCAAACAGACCTCTGGCGGGTTCATTAGAAACACGACCAAGGCAGACGTCGCGATTCTTACTTGAACGCGACCACCTGCTCCATCGTGATTTGGCACCGCCTTCAGGGTATGCGTCTACATGTGCGACGCGTGTCGCATGGCGGGGCATCGAGGGTTTAATTGTGACGGCGGGGTATGTCGCGTTTCTAAACACGACGGCCTGATACGTCGCGATTTAACCTCTGTGTGTTTTGAGCTTCTGCTCTTGGCTGAACAGTGCAGTTGCACTATTCAGCTGAGGGAGGTTTTGCTAAAGGAATATTGGGGCAATTTCGATTGTTTTTAAGTCTGTCCGACGTGATTCCAGCGCAAGGAGGTGCTTTTGAGTGCGGGGAATCTCTGGACGGTGTTGGTTTCGCGTTTCTCCTATTGGTAGGGGAAACTCTTCACTATTTTCTCTTGTATGAACTGTGTAGGATAGGGTTTGTGGATCTTGATTTGGAAATCACATGAACATGATAGAGAGCATGCCTAGGGTTTTACATGAACAGTTATTTCTGCTTTATCAGCATGTACAGTGGCTTGATGTGATTTCCGGAATGAGAATTAAAGGTAGGTTTCTTCAGACTAAAAGGCGACGGAACCAGACGTCGCGTTTCAGGTCTGAAGGCGATGGGTTGGTCCATCGCGATTCAAGCTTCAATTGGCAACCACTGTGTTGGTCGTGATTTAGAATGTGGCCACCCGAGCTCTGGGGTTCTGTGGCCAGTCTATTTAGTTTCTGTTGTACATTGCTTGGGCTGTGTTGGCTATGCAATGTAGGGTCTATATGGGCTGAGTCGGCTTACACCGTGGTCGGTAACAATGTGTTTTACTTAGCTTTGTGTGCTAAGCAAGTTGGGTTATTCCGGCCTTCCGTGGTTACCTCTCCAGTCGGTTACCCAGGCACCAGGTGCTCAGGTTTGTCCCGGTACGGTGAGTACCGTCAAGGTTTCTGTCGTCTTCCTGGACACCCTCACTCCTGAGTTTGAGTTGTACGTCCAGCTGAGGGAAAGACGGCAGTGGGCAGCGACTCGTGTTTGTGGGTGTGCGGTTGTTTGTAGCGCGCTCGTGGTTGTGGGACGGACACCGGTAGACGTACTAGTCCCCAGCTAGTCCTATTCCATTGCCTCACTTTAGGGAGCTTGGGCTGGAGTCCTAAAGGTGTCAGGCTTGGGCCTGCAGCCGTGTGGTCTGGAGGAGTGGTGTTAGTTGATCTCCACAGTTCTTGTCCCTGTTGAGGTGGAGCGGCAGCTGGACTATTCGTCTGTGGCTGCGAGACTGGGAGGTGGACTTGTGTTGTTTGTCTGAGTCTGTGGCTAGTGTCGCAAACCAATTCTCATGACTCATGTGCGGCGTACCCTTCTTTAGCTTGTACACGCGTACATGATTTTCCGTTTATTTATCTACAGTTGTAGTATCATACATAGGCAGTGATATATTTAGTTGCTTATGGGTTTTACTCACTTAAATTATTATACACTATTTACTCAACTTTGGGGGAGTTACTCTACTGAGCCAATGACTTGTGAGGCTCACCCCTTCTTCTTCCAGGTGAAGGAAAGCAGGAGGGTTCCCGTCCCACTTCTAGTTTCGGTCGTCACCGTAGTGGTGTTGGGCCTTTGTCACCAGTAGAGTAATATTCTTTTTTGTTGAGCTTTGGGGGTTTGTCCCTGGTTGTTGTATCTTATACTATGACTTATGTTTAGAACTAAATATGTACATTTCATGTGAATATATGTGAGATATGGAATCTTCTATATGTTCAGTGTGTTCTTTTATATTTCCATGGACATGTGTGTGTTGATATCCCTTGCGAGGCTATGGCCCGTTCACGGGAGATGGAGTCGTGTCGGGCACATTATTGGGTTAACGGGCCTGAGCGGCGAGGACCGTCACACATATAAGATAGGTGCAATCATATAAATCATTCTAAATATAGAAACTTGAATGCATATCCAAATTTAGCAAGTCATGTGTTTAGCAAGTTATCATTTTTGGCAAGTAGATGATTCAACAAATCGGGGAAATATCAACTCATTAATGGCAATTAGAATCATGTCAAAATAGTTAAAATTTTACATTGGTTATTAAATGCATGTTTTCTATATATTACCTTCGAACAAGAACAAACTAGATCTTGAAACAATGCAAAATGGAACAAACAGGGCGATCTGGACAACAAACTCTGAAGACAACATGCATATTGTTGCCTTCAGGTAGAAAGTGACACACTGATGGTTGCCTTTTGAATGCGACCATTAGGTGGTCGCCTTCTAAATCAGAAGACGACCAGGTCCTTATCGCCTTCAAGCAGTGACAAGTCGACCCATCGTAACTTCAAATTGTGTACTGGGTTACCTTTTTGGCCTATTTCCTACTCTGTTTCAGATTGGGTTTGACATAGGGATCTTTGAAATTTCAAAATAATTTGTAGGATGAACCAAATTGGATGAAACCACTTTTGTTAGTTAGGGAAGTTCAAACCAACCTACAATAATGAGGAATTAGACAAACATTAGTCTTTTGATAGGGTAATAAGACGTTGTGTGAATGTCTATACAGATTTGACACAGTTGGGGTCAAAACAGTCAAACTCATAACATACTCCATAAAAAGCTACAAACCAGGTGTCTACAGAAATAGACTCAAAGGAGAACATTATTCATGTTTAGTTCTAGATTTGAAAACGACTCAGACAAGAGAGAGAATACTCGTAAGACAATGCAGGGGTTTCATAAACCAGACAAACTACCATGATGATATAAGATTTATTTCAACGAATAAACAAGACATAAATCGAGGAAAATAGTATAAACATGATCTAGACAAATGTATGCAAACATGCACAAGTTTAATTAGAGTTTGGCTCAAACAAGACCTACCTTTGAGTATTAAGAATCAAGTCGTCACTTCAAAAATCCTAGTTGGAAAGGTTGTAGGAGAACGTCTGATACTCTCGAACTACTGCATGAAAATGGACAAAGTACTGCCATATGAAACTAGACTCGTAGAGATTTTAAAGGTGTATGATTTGCATGGTATGGTTGTGGTTTTACTAACTTTGAAAGCAAACAACAGCAGGCAGGGTTTCTAGTCGCAACAGAGAAAGAGTTGAAGAAGGGGATGAAGACCACGATGTGCAGCCTATGTCTTCGAGTTCCACACCTCCACAACCTCCAGCCTCGCCCCAAAGAAACCCTAGGGTCGACGCCCAAAGGAAGAGAGGGGCTCAATATGTAGGAGTTTGGGTTTTAGGAGTCCATGTTGGAGGTGACAAATTTTGACCATTTATTCCCATATTTTGGAGATTTCTCTCCGAATTTGAGAGGAATCCAAGTTGGGAAACATGCCACTATGTTATCCCTCGGTTTTAGACTCCAATGGGTGGCCCAATAGGGGTCTAATGGTTGCTAATGGTCCTTTTTAATCTCACTAGTTAGATATTACGAATTTTTGAGATTTTCTTGGCCTAATTTAAATTTGTGATCCCAGATATTTTATCCACATAATTTTCTTGATGGTTAGTCAAGGAATCATTTCAGGAGTCCTTCAAAAAATTTTATATAATTTTTAGACTTATTTTTATACTTGTGATAATAGCATTTTCTTTTATGTTTAGTTTTTGGCTAAAAGTCGCAATAAATCTCAAATTTATCTCTACAGATTTTTCTTAATCTAAATTTCTTTATTGGTCATTAAAAGATATCATTTGGAGCCTAACTATGATTTTTATGAAATTAGTAGATGTATTTTGTACATGATATAGCACATACGTATTTAAGTAGGTTTATTATCAATTATTTTTAACTTGTCTCAAATGACTTTAAATTGGGCTCAAGTTTCGTTACCAAAGGTAGGAGGATATTGTTAGAATCAAATTAATCTTTCACTAAATTTCACACATGTGAGTTTTACATCTGATGGGGTTTTATCATTTAAGTCGCAGTTTAGAGTTTTGTTAAACAACACCTTTATTTTTGATCAGAACTTCTTCACTAATCTTAATTTTATTTATTTCATATATGTAAATATTCGTCTGATTTAGTATTGTTTTTCCACACGTGATGTTAGGATTTTTATGCTTGATTACTTTAAAATCTAATGTTGAACACTTGTTTATTTCATAAGATGTTTTGATTCTTCTTAATTTTATCTTGCAAAATTTTTATTTATTTATAATTTAAAAAATGTGATTCGTTACAGAATTGCTGATCGACAGAAGTTGGCTTAATTCTCTAAAAAAAATTATATTGTGCAGTCAATTCTGGAAGAACCTCCATCAGTGGTAAGATCCTCCAGTACCTGGTCGACTAGCCCTTGTTGTTTGGTCGACAAATCTTGAAAATCGTTAGAGCATTCTGGGTGACGTGATTTGAGTATATATCTCCTACCTAATCCTCAGGAACATACATTAATGTGATCAACCACAATAACAATCCCCCAATTAGGGACATCCATTGCTTGTGTGCCTTAAATTGGAGTTCAGATCCTCTAAATGCAATGGAGGATGGGACTCCAACAGTCACCAATGAGAGGGTATCAAGTGTCTCAAGTCTCTTTTTCAAAACACCTTTTTACTTGTGAACTGATTCTTCAAGTTAAAATACACTCATAAACACTAAGATATAACCATACGCACTAAAATACAACTATAAAATATTTCAAATATAAACACTAAAATACAATCATAAACACTTGAATACAATAGTATGTTTATGGTTATATTTAGTGTTATAGTTGTATTCTCATGTTTATGGTTGTATTATAGTACTTATGGTTGTATATTTTAAGTTGTATTTTGGTGTGTATGATTGTATCTTAGTGGTTATAGATATATTTTAATCTGAAGGATCAATTCACATGTAAAAATATGTTTTGAAAAATGGACTTGGACACTTGGTGCCCTCTCATTGGTGATTGCTAGAATCCATCCTCCTTTGCACTTAGAAGATCTGCACTGCTTAAATTGATGTGTTAGCTTCATAAAACCATCTGGAAGCAAAGCTTAAGTTGTCCAAGGCTTACCAACCCCTTGAACATTTCCCTTGTCTTTGTCTACATCCTTTATTGTCCTCCTTGAAACACACTAAGCATTTCTCTTATCTTTAGTGTAAGTGACTTAATTGACTAAAAATCTGTTTGATAACACTTAATAGACATCTTAAGTCTAAAGTGATTAATTTTAAATATCACATATTATTTTATAAAATATCTGAAATAATATATAATTTAATCACTTAAATATAAAAAACTACTTAATTTTTAAGCTATGAAATTTCACCCTTTTTTTTTTCAGACTATCAATTAGTCGTCAACGGCCGGTGAAATCCGGGGATAACCATCGGCGACCGATCAGATTCTAATAACATTCTGACAACAATTATCGAGTTCTGACGATGATTGTGTCGACAACCGATTGGAATCCGGCGAATTATACTACTCTCATGTTGTTTGCTGTTAGAGATTTTCCAATTACCCCACACCCGATATGAACAAGAAGAGGAAGTAATCAAAACAAATACACAAGTACGTGTAGAGCTGTTACAACATGTTTTTCTTATTGTTTTTAATTTCATTGGTAGTGTACTAACTAGTATAAGCTTCGGGCTGTGGAGCCCACAAAATCTAGGGAAGCACAAAATACTAAATATCAGTTGTAATATTGTCATTATTATTATTTAGAATCTTGAGTGGAATAGCCAATAAGAAACGAGTCTCGTTTCATGATAGGGAGGTCACATGTTCAATTCTTAGAGACATAAACTTAATCCTCAAAAGATGATAAGGAGGTCACATGTTGAATTCTGAGAGAGATTTATACTTCAATCCTCAAAAGATGTGAGATCGGACTTATAAACTTGAGTATTACTACCTCATAATATATATATATATATATATATATTGTTTCCTTTGTCTCTGAAAAATTGTTGGTCAACGAACTTTGAACTTTGAGACAAAGAAACCGAACAAGCCTGCATGGAGACAAAAGGGCTTTGGTCCAAATCCGACATGCCCGTCACCGGGGATCCTGAACCGGATGACAAGATTTTTTTCCCCCCATTTTTTCCCTTTTTTTTTGGGTAGGTGGCTGGCAATTGATCCCGGTAGGTAAGAGTAAGCTTCCAAAATCTCAACTCTTACGACATTTTCAATGAAACAATTAAATTTTTTTAAATTATTTCTCGACCTATACGTGTCATCCTTATAACAGAAAAGTCATGATAATTTCTCTTTATCATTCTAATTTTATCGGACGACTAGAAGTTGCACGTCGAAGAACTACACATATTTCAAATTCATATATAGTTTGACAAGCTATGGGTTCAAATTCTAATATCTTAAGATAAGAGTTTCAATTCACGAACCTGTTAAAATCTATGTCCAAGTATCATTCATGGGTGATGAAATTTGTGGAGAAACTTATAACTTGTGTAGATAATACTTCTAAATTAAGGTGGAAAGGTATAGGTGTGACACCGCGCCGGGGGGGGGGGATCTTTTACTTAAATGAAATATTCGAAAATTGTAAATATCTTGACCTAAGAGAAAATATAATTTATCATTTTTTAGTTGTTAATGAGATGGGAAGGACAACAACAAAACTGTTTTTTTTTTTTTTTTTTTTACAAAGAACAACAAAACTGTTAACTATAAAGCTATAGCACACCATATATGTACCTACATATGCGTCAACCTTTAATTATCTAGGCTTTGATTCCCCCGATCTTATCCACTATGTTTACTTTAGAATAGGTCCTAGGGTTCTAGATTTGTTCTTCAAAAGCTACAACTCTTAACACGTTTTATCTTATCACCAGCGCAAGTCTCCAACCCAACTCTGCTCCATGGTTCTCGTTAAAAGGGATGGGGGACAGGTTTGGTGGGCTGTTAGAAAAAATTGTGCAATATTTTCCTATAACTCTTTTTTTTTATTTTATGCTTGAAGTGCTGTTAATTCGTAAGTCAGAAAACCCCGTTTGACTCCATGTTTCCATCTTCTCATTGGGTTTTGTTTTTCAGACGAAATCCATCAAAGTTATATGAGATAAGATGTATTATTGTTAAAAAATTATTAAGTTATCATTATATTTTACCTTATATCTAGTCAAGGTCATCTAAAACAATGAGACAGGAAAACTTGTCATGTAAGTGTACAAGTAATTATCATGTCAATAAGAAGGGCTAGTGGATTTTGAAAAGGAAAAGCTGTAGCAGTACCATATTCACAACTCCCTTTTCCCTTTCTCTTTTCTGCTCCATATGAACTTTTTGACTTGTTCTTTTCTAGGCCTGTTTGAAAAATCGAGGTATATTAAAAAAAGTAAAATAGACATGAGATCTTTTTTCTTATACTTTTTTTTTTGTTGCAACTCTCATGTCTCACCAATCCCATCCATAGAGATAAGGATTTTAGACATTTTATTGCACATCTGGAATATGCAGCAAGAATTTACTCTCTAGGGAAAGAAAAAAAAAAAAAAAATCCAAAGAGGGATCCGATCCTGATAGCTCTATCCTTCCTCTTCACACTTGACTTCTAACATTCTTTTATCTCCCATCATGAAGCCATTTGCTCACCAAGTTTTGCCCTCACGAATTTGCTTAATCTGCACATTATTTAGGTGCATTATATGACTAAGACTCTAGCGTTATACGTAGTACTATACCACTTGTTTGGAAAACTATGTGCCTTAGTTGTCTAGAAAGGTTGCCCATGTCAAGAGGATAGCTGATGGTTTGAATAAACAATAGTAAATATAAAGAAGGAGTAAGTTAAATTTAAATTTGCCTTACCATTTCTTTTTTGCGAATAAAGGGCTGAGACAGGATGATCCCTCCCAGCACACCAAAGTTTGGCACCATATTTTATTCATATACATATGTGTGGTGGTAATTTCTGTTTGGTAGTGGGTCGAACAGACCTCCACAAAGAGAGAGGGAATGGTGAGTCGTCGGTGCGGACGAAGACCTGTAAAATCATAAAAGACGTCAGGGGAGAGGGGGGGGGGGTTGAAGAACCGAATTAGGGGATATCCTCTGATGCCTAAGTTAGGTCAGACTGTATAGAGATGGCAGGAAAGGAAGGTTTCTTGGTGTGTAGATTCACGCGTGGGCGATTGTGTGTGAGAGATGTCTCGTATCTTTGCATATGTTCCTTATATAGGGAAGGGACTTGAAGGGTCCGGACACTTTCTTCTCCTATGATAACGGAAGGGACACGTCAGTTGAGTTCCCAAAGCGGGGGTTGTCTGTTTGAGACGTCCCTTGGGATCTTGTGTTGCCATTACTTCGGATCATGGGGAGGTGCATTACGCCATCCCATTAACTGCTACAGTGAACGAAGAGTCGCTTAGTGTTGTTGGCTATGGAGGTGCCGAACAGGGGCCAGTGGATCTGCTCAGTGCGGTTATTCGGTGCCCGGTGCTTTGGCACTAAAACCGCAGATGGTCCGAACAGGAGCCCTGAGGTTTGTTCGGTCGGACCCGTCCTGCTCTGTAGCAACTTGAAAATTTTAAATGTGATAAATAAATTTAAATAAAAATAAAATGGGATTAAATTAAAACTCATTAAGTTAAACAAAGTAATGAGTTACACTAATAGTCTATACATGAGTTAACGAGCCAAAAAGGGAAAAGCCCAACTTGGAAGGGAGATATTTAAGCCTAATTTCGCACCTTAATTAATAATAAATAGAAAATAGTTAAGATAAGTATTATTTTAACTCATAATTATCTTAAAAAGAGTCTTAGACTTATCCTAATCCCTTAGCTACGAAATTGGGACTCTCCCTAAGCTATTTAGGAGGATAAATGCTAGGAAAAGGGAGATAAATACGGAAATTTCGTAGTAGAGGGAAGAGTTTTAAGCAAGTAGGAGACCTTAATCAAACAAATACCCTCTCATTTTGTCCCAACCCAATCTTAGACTCTTCTGGAGCTAGGAGCACGAGGTGAAGGAGCATTTGGACTTGAAGAGCAAGAAGGAGAAGGCTAGGACAAGGGGATTTCGCCATCTTCAACCGCTCTTGCCCTAGGATTTTTCAAAGCGTTAAAGGTAGAAAATCTCTCAAGCACAAACGAATTAACTTCGACCCTAGGTAGACCATGATGCCCTCCTGCAAAGCCCCATATTTCCCCCTATTTTTACCGAGCCATTTGAGAGTATTTCATGCTCCAAATCTTATCATGAACATGTACCCGAACCAACATGTTTACCTTCAATCCATACATACACTTGATCTTGTGCCTTGCAATTTTTACCATACATGCTCCATGATGTTAGGATTCGAACGATCTTATTTTCCCTAATTTTGATTAAGTACCCTCTTTGAATTAAATCAGATTCCTTCACTATGTATGATTTTTAAGTCACTGAGATGTAACCTAATCATAGCATGTCTCTACCATGTCTACTCTCTAATTACTTAATGTTGTAGATACCTCTGCATGTCTAGTTTCATTTAAAATTGATTTCATAATTTTTCGTTATGTATACGATTTGTTCTTGATTTTTAAAGTGTACTATGTCAAGCCTTAGTTGTATGGACCGCAACCCAAGGTGACATGTGCCATCTGCCAGAGCTCGGGCCGAGGTTCTGAGAATGCGACGACCTGATAGGCCACTTTCTCAACTAGGTCGCGACAAGGACCCACGTCGCGTCCTTAACGCGAAGATGACCTGCGTCGCGATCTCCTCGTCTGGTCAGCCCGACCTGAATGCGCCGCCCCGACCTATCGCGACGAGCACCTCGTCGTCGCGTCAGCGTCTCGGATGGAACCATAATGCATCGGCTCGACACGTCGCGACCTAAAAGCGGTGGTTAGACCCATCGCGACCTAATCAACCATCGCGTCGGCCAACCCTATCGCGACCTGAATGCGACGCCAGCTGACGTCGTGACCTTATTGTTGCAACCAGAACCCTAATTTCCATGCAAACCCTTATTGATCATGCCATTTAATCACTGTTTAACCCTTTAATTGTACTGTTATGAACAGTAATGACCTGTTTAATAAAAATAGGTAAAATTATCATGATTTTTCATTAAATAAAAGCCATGTGCACAACTATCTCGTGCTATCATGATTATCCTACACATGCACACACTATACATACATGTTTGCCATGAAACCTTATCTAATTTACTCAATAATATATCTGGTAATTAAGTGCAATTATTCATATAAATTTCCTATTATTTTAAGTGAACTTGTCTTCATTTTATTCGCGTGTTTTGCATACCGCTATCGCGTCCCTCTGCCTTCGAGCACTTAAGGCATGACGGATAACCGTTTCTTTACACACTTCTATCTTGGCTTGGACGACCTCTCTATTGGGAATACTCCTGATAGGACCAGGAACTCCTTGTCAAGGCCTCCGTAAGTCTCCTTGGCTTTGGCGAACGTCCATTACCGACGAGCGGGTTGTACCATCAAAACTTATTATACCTTTAGGGATCAACATGATCCAACGGCCTTAGTTTGTTCTCTCTTAACTTGATATCACGCCGGACCTTTGGCCTGTGTTCATAGCACGGCTATTGGGCAGTTGTGACTTCTACCGAACTGTCGACACGCAATTGTGTGTTGTGCAACTGTTATTATCACCTGTTTATCATTGTTTTACGAATATGTCCCTGTTCTCATCTACTATCTCTATACTCTCATCTGTTCACATTCTCTCTAAACTCTCATTTATTCGTCAATTACTCTCATCTATTCTTGGTACTCTATTTGTCCATACACTTGATTGTCTAAGATAATAAACATAACCAATGCCAGGTAATAGGACCCGATCTGGTCCTGGAAGGTGCGCCCAAAAAGTGCTATTTGTCCACAGGAGTTCAATGATCAGGATGTCGACATTACATCCAGTGTCATTTATACTATCAAGATTTAATCTATGACAATCAATCACTATACTATGTTCTCTCGGTTGACAAGAAGCTCGACCAAAAGTGCTATCTCTACTAGTGCACCTTTGTGCAAACGTTACATGCTATTTCGTTACATGGCCAATCCGTTATCATGATTGTTATGTTATACTCTCATGAAAAGTACTATTGTTTCTCGTTATCATGTGACATTACTCTCTTGACTATACTTGATCATTCTCTTTGGTTAGTCAGCTTGATAAGACATTAATCACTTAAAGCATGCCTGTTTATATGAGATATTAAGTCCTACTGGGCGTTTATTGCTCATCCTGAGCTATTTATTTCATGTGTTTCAAGTGAGTCTGATGGAGACAACCACACTCACGAGGAAGGGGATGAGGATGTCCAAGAGTGACCAATTTTTACGACAACCATTACTTTTAGTAGTTAAATAGTTGTAGTTAGTCAGTTTATAATAGTTTGGATTTGAATAAAGTACTCTGGACCCTAGTTATGGCTCTGAATTAGTGATGTAATAGTTGATTTGAGGAATTATTAATGAAGTTAGATTTTATTTGGCATTATTCCAAATTGTGCAATGATTTGATGTTATTTCTCGCTCTATACTATTTATTTAACTGTATTACCACTCCGATATTCCGTGTCAGGGCGTTACATGCTCGGACTGGGTCGATGGCGTCCGGAGACTATCTAGAAACCCTTATGCATTTAGTGGCTAAGTCGTGTTCAGAAGCCTACGGCTGGACCCGAGGACACATGGCCGGAGGAACAAAGCCTGATCGCCTTGTTGGGTCATGATGGGCCTATGGGCCTAGGAGGCTAAAAATAGCCTCTACACTTGTCCCCCGCCCTCTCAAGCTTGCTTGGATGTGACCGTGAGCACTTGAGAGGGGAGATGACTATTCGGTGACGTCTCTCTCGCATTAAATGTGATGTTGATCATGACAGTGTACGGCCATCGGTATCACTGTTGGAGTTCTCCTCGGAACTGTCGTTGCATGATGGTGGAGGAGACGTGACATGACCAAGAACTGGAACGGCCCGTTCAAACAGGCTGTTGGAGTGGGCGAACTGCCATGTTCCGCCTTTGAATTTCGCGCCTCTCCCTTCTTATAAGAAAGGGAAGAGGTGAAGTGAGCACCTTACACTTTCCTTCCTCAAAAAAGCATTCTCCCGCTCTTGCTATCTGCCTTCTTATCAAGTTCTTTTCGAATCAGAATCTGTCGGTGTTTTAAGGCTTTTGGGTACCACGCAAGCCTTCCGAGCTGAAAAGCTCTAGCCAGGGGTTGTACCAAACACCCTTCCCACAAACTGATAGAATAGGAAAAGGAGTAAGATTTCGACCAAAAAGGTATTTCTCATAAATAATAAGCCTTTAGGTTTGACACATGCCAGGTCCTCGGTATGGTCTCGCCGCTAAGGGTAGACAACTTATAGGAACCTTTTTCGAGAATCTGGATGACCTTATAAGGTCCTTCCTATTTCGGGGCGAGTTTGCTTGTTGCTCTTCGGGGATCCAAAGCCGAGCAACGGCGTAGAACCAGGCTACCCTCGAAGAAGCGCCGTTCACGAACTCTGGAGTTGTAATTTTTCCAAGCCTCTGTTAATAGGAGACCAACCTTATGTTGGCGTCGCTTTACCGTTCGCCAAGCATGTCTAGGTTCTCCCTCAGCGTGCAGTTGTTGGCTGCTTCGTCGAAGTGGCTTGTTTGGAGCGTTAGGAGAGCGACTTCCAACGGTACAACAGCCTCCGTGTCGTAGGCCAACTGGAAGGGAGTCTCTCCAGTGGTTACCTGAGTAGTTGTTCGGTGGCACCAGAGTACGTTAGGTAGCTCCTCCGTCCACGAACCTTCTGCTGCTTCCACCCTCATGTGTATCCCGTGCAATAGGGTTCAATTGGCGTTTTCTACTAAACCGTTAGTATGGGGATGTGCTACTGAGGTGAAGTGGTTGTAGATGCCGAGCTCTAAGTACTTCTGTTTGAAGAATGTGCTATCGAACTGTTTCCCGTTGTCGGTGGTAAACACCTTCGGGATGCCGAATCGACACAGAATGCTCTTCCATATGAATTTCCATGATGTCTGATCAGTGATGGTAATGATAGGTTTGGCCTCGATCCACTTGGTGAAGTAGTTGATGGCGACCAGCAAGAATTTCTTCCAACCCTGAGCCTCAGGGAATGGTCCCATGATGTCTATTCCCCACTGAGCAAAGGTTCATGGTTCGAAGAGGGAGTGCAACTATTCTACAGGTTGCCAGATGAGCTGCCCAAACTTCTGGCACTCTGGGCACTTCTTCGCGTAGGACATGCAGTCCTTTTGCAAAGTAGGCCACCAGAACTCTGCTTGGAGGATGTTGCATGCCAAGGTTCTTCCGCCCAGGTGGCTTCCACACAGACCCTCGTGTACCTCCTCAATAGCAGGCACTGCCTCGAAAGGACTGAGGCACCGTAAGAGGGGACTGGAGAGGGAATGTCAGTAAAGTTGACCTTCGACGACGGTGAACTTTTGGCTATGTAGTCGGATTTTACGAGCGTCGATCTGGTCGGGAGGGAGCTCGCCTAGGAGTACATAGGCCAGGATAGGGTTCTTCCATCTCGGGGCTGGAAGGGCAATTTCGATGGCTGCAATATCCATCTGTGTGCTCGGCGAGGCAAGCTCTTCGACAAAGACAGAGCAAGAATGGGTGATGTCGCTTGAAGATGCTAGTCTGGAGAGTGCATCTGTCTGCGCATTCTGCTCTCAGGGAACGTGCACGACTTCGAAGTAGAAGAGGCCTTCTGCTTGGCACTTGACTTGTTGAAGGTATTGCACCATGTGAGGCTCCCTTGCTTCGAAGTGTTCGTTGACCTGACTAGCCACTAGTTGGGAGTCATTGAAGGCCCGTAGACAAAGTGCTCCAAGGTGCCTAGCCATTCTGATGTCAGATAGTAGTGCTTCAGATTCTGCTACATTGTTGGAGGTAGCGAAGCGAAACCTGAGGGCGTACTGGTATTCCAATCCCTCTGGGGAGGTAAGGACAAGCCCTGCACCACTTCCTGTGACACAAGAGGACCCATCCACATAGAGTTCCCACGACGGTTCATCCGCCAATGGGGGGTTTGTCTCGGTAGGAAGGGTGCATTCCGCCATGAAGTCTGCTAGTGCTTGAGCCTTTATAGAAGTCCTGGGTCGGTAGCTGATGTCAAATTCTCCGAGCTCGACGACCCATTTAATGAGCCTTCCGGAAGCCTCTGGGCGCTATAGAATGAGCTTCTATGGCTGGTCAGTTAATACCGTGATCAGATAGGCCTGGAATTATGGCCTGAGTTTCTGTGCGGCCGTGATGAGCGTCAGCGTGAGCTTCTCTGCTCGAGGATATCTCCTCTCAGCCTCCTGTAGGACTCTACTCATGTAGTAGACCAGATGTTGCGTTGTCGCTTCTTCTCTGATCAGTACCATGCTGATAGAGTGTTCGGTGACTGATAAGTACACAAACAGTTGTTCTCTGAGCACTGGCTTTGAGAGAATTGGCGGAGCAGCGAGATAGTCCTTCAGCTCAGTGAAGGCCGCTTCACACTCCTGAGTCCACTGTACCTTCCCCCCTTGCAGTGAGGCACCTCTAGGGACTCGCAGCAACTTGAAGAAGTTAAAACTTCTCTCCGCTGCTTGGGACATGAAGCGGTTGAGGGCCGCGAGGCATCCATTGAGTCGTTGGACGTCGCGTACTGTCCTTGGACTGCTCATCTTCAGTATGGGTCTGATCTTTTCAGGATTCGCCTCTATTCCTCTATTGGAGACGAGGAAACCAGGGAACTTCCCTGAGCGCACTCCAAAAGCACACTTGGCTGAATTGAGCTTCATGTTGTACCTTTGCAAAGTGGCGAAGGTTTCCTCTAGGTCGGTGATGTGGTCGGTGGTCAGGCGCGTTTTGACTAGCATATCATCGACGTAGACTTCCATATTGCGCCCGATTTGTTGCTCGAACATTTTGTTGACCAGCCGCTAGTAAGTTGCGCCTGCATTTTTCAAACCGAACGGCATTCTAGTGAAACAGTAGAGGCCGAGGTCGGTTACAAATGTAGTGGCGCCGGGTTCGGTGGATGCATACTGATCTGGTGATAACCAGAGTAAGCGTCCAAGAAGCTGAGAAGCTCATGCCCAGAAGTTGCATCTACTAGCTGGTCTATGCGTGGCAGAGGAAAGTTATCCTTAGGCGTTGCCTTGTTGAGATCTTTGTAGTCCAATCACACTCGCCATTTTCCGTTGGCCTTGCGAAGGAGGACTACATTCAAAATCCATCTGGGGAACTGGGCTTCTTGAAGCAGCCCAACTGTTACGTGATCTGTAACAACCCAAAATTTAATACCAAAATAATAATATGATCGAAAATTAGAAGATTCTATTTTTCATAAAACACATAAATATTTACTAGAAACCTGATTATCTTTACTTTAGAGATATTTCTACATTAGTAAAATGACCCTGATACTGTCTTCAGATGTGCGCACTCTGACAAGGCGCTACCAGAATTCGGTAACGGAATTGAAATTCAAAAACACCATAATTTCTAGAAAAATGTGTTGATTCTAGGCATAAATATCCTAAATTGTTGATGCACGGATACCAAGATTAAGTCGACACAATAATTTTTTGGGTAATTTTTACTGGATGAAAAATTATTTTAAAAAATTAAACTAAAACTATGATAATTTGTAAAACCTTTCAATTAGCTTATGTTTGAAATTTCAACTTGATTAGACATTATTTGGATACAAAAACATTAGGACAAAGGGCCATATGAATTATTTCCCATTTACGTAAACTATTTTTTTTATTTTGCTTACGTACTTTTGCCTACGTAAGACTTATTTTACCTTGTGTAAATGGAGTACATGTAGCCTAATACGTGTTGGGAAGTAAAAACTCTCCTGTAAATGTGGCTAGGTAGGAAGTGTTGGGGATTTTATCCTCAACGCGTGGCTTTTTACTACAATGGTCTCCGTTTACGTGCCAGCCATGTAGGTAACCTCAAGGCTTATATAAGCATCCTTGGTTGCTTTCACAAGAGTCTTTAGCTAGTTCTGGTCATCTCCATTTGCTTCCACGAGAGTTTTTGGCAAGCTCTGAGTCATCTCCATCAACTACCCCTGCTACTATGGTTGTTGTGGCTACTACTGCTACTGTTGCTGCTACTGCCGCTACTTCCACTGTTGTCTTTTGCTGCTGCAACTACTATTGCTACGGTTGTTTCTACTGCTATTGTTGTTCCTATTACCTCATTATAAAATTCTCTTACTAGGAGAAGAGGAAGATTTCAATTTCCCTGAAGTCAGATAGGATTCTCTTTCTCCTTGTTCTCTTCTTCTGTTGGTATCTATGAGAATAGACATCTACCTTGGCATTATCCTTGACTTATAGGAATATGACTTCCTTCTTTTCCATCCACTCAACCCATACTTTAGTTGTTATTCATGTACATTGATGTGAGTTCTATTCTAGTTTATAGAAAGAATATCATGAAAGAATTATATGTACTTTATCCTTTCTTCCATAAGTTTACCACATCACCCACATTGTAAAGACCTCATCTCTTCATTTTGCCAAAGATGTTTTCTTTTCTTTATGATAGGTTCTGTAAAGAAATGTATTCAAGACTCACAAACCATTGTTTGATCTTTCATAGAAAGTAGAACCTCTTAGATGAGTCTTTCTAGTCGGTTTTAAATCTTTCTAAGAAGAAATACCAGTAGTTGTCGACAGACAGAACTCATCTGTCGACAGACACCCATGATTCTAGAACCCAGAAACCAGATCTGTTGACAACTATCAGTAGCTGTCGACAGATAACCAGTGGTTCGACAGCCACTGGTCATCTATCAACAGACAACCAGTGACTGTCGATCACTGCTGCTTGAATTCTTCCAGAGGTGCCAGTAGGACCCCTGTAAAACCGAAACTCATATCTTATTTTTGATGTTTCAGTTACTTAAGATATTACATGTAAATAAGGAAGTACCCCCCATTTGAATCCAAACCAACATAGAGAGGGATTTCGAGAAGATGAATTGGCAGTATTTCGACGTCGCGAGAAATACCGAGAAATCAAACCGACAGCACTTCGGTGTAACGGAAGATTCTAAGAAAATGAACCGATGGCGTTTCGACGTAGCGAAGGATTAGAAGAACACGAAAAGTAGCACTTTCACTCACTAGGGATTTGGAACTAACTTAAAAGAACCTACCTATCGGCAGAACTTCGGGATGGGCACTCTTCTCTTCTCTTCTCTCTTCTCTTCTACTTGACCCTACTTGGAGGCTTGGAGGAGATGGATGGAATGGAGGAGGAGGAATGGAGAGGGCGTGGTATTTATAGGAGGAGGGGAAGCATAGGATGAGGACGCATGTCCCCAGAGGTGGTACAATCCTGGGCTGCCTTCCCCTGGATGTGGGACAAGTGTCCCTTTCCAGGACATTCTAGATAATTCTTGATTTATCTAAGAGTTTCTAGGATTTTTAAATATTATTTCACTTGAATCCCTAACTTTTGTGTCTTTAACATTTTTACCTTTGACTTTTAGAAATTAGAGATATGTCCATTCCTAACCATCCGATCGGCCGTTCAGGTCCCGAATGATCTCCGACTGGGAATCTGATTATGTCTCAGGGGGTCTATAGAAATTTCATCAGGGTCCCCAAAAAATTATCATTTGCATGAAAACCCCATATTTTTATAATTGTAGATATGCCCCTCCTATTTACGTTTATATTTTTTCCTCTTATTTTATTCTGGGTTTAGTGTGAACAGAGATATATCCATATCCTTATCCTCTTCCTTTACCAATTTGCCTACCTTTAGTAGCATCCTTTAACAATATCATTATTATTTATCATTAGCAAAATCATTTATCAGTAATAGTATCCTTTAGCACATTTTCAGTCAGGGCTTAGATAGATCCGAATTTGCTTAATCTCTCCATCTGTTCAAAAACTGCATTATGTTTTCCCGGTCGTTTCTCACTTATTTATTATTTTATACTTTGGGGTATTACATTTATATTCCTTGATTTTTGGAGGATAAATCCTATTGGGCAAGATTGCTCATACCTACTTTTTCCAGGTAATCTGCAGCTCTAGAAGACGGGACATCGGGATTTGTGTGCTAAGAGATCAACATTTACGGCGTCGACCTTTGAGTTGTAATTTGATAATCATGTAATACCTAAAGAATGACAGTTAATTAATTTTTTATTTAGTGAAGCCTTGAGCAATTTTTGCTCGAAAAGTTCAAAATTTACTCTTGATTTCTTATTCACTCACGTTACGACATTTATAGATATATTAAATGTTGGGACGTGACATGATCATAGATCACGGTCTACCATTCTCGGTTGACAAGACACCGCCTCTACTGGATAGGTGGTACCCTTGGATCCAGGTTCAGGTGGTGAGTCATCACTTCTGGAGGGATACCGGGCAGCTCGTCGTCTGACCATGCGAATGCGTCTAAGTTGGCGAGTAGAAAAGCCTTGTAGCGTTGTTGTTCGGCTTCTGGTAGCAAAGCGCCAATGTAAAGGACATGATCGGGGTCACCATCCACCCGCATAGGCAGCAGGTCCTCGGCAAGCGTTCCACGGCCTATTGAAGCTTCAATGGTCGGTGCAGGCAAAGCCACCGGGTCCACAGCGGGCTGCTTGTCTCTTAAGGAGAGAACGTAGCATCGTCGGGACTCGTGTTGGCTTCCGAGCACCTCCCAATGCCATGCGAAGTTGGGAACTTCATCTTCTGATGTAGAGACGAAGGCATGGCTTTGATACGGCCGATCAGGCCCCTGTCGAGGATCGCATTATACCCTAGCATGCTTTCGATGACAAGGAACTCCACCATCTTGGTCACGTTCCTTGGTGCTATTCCCGGAGTGATTGACAAACGGATTCGACCCATCGGACGTCCAGAGAAGCCAAATAGAGGTGATTATACTGGGGTCAACTGCTCGGCCTTCAAACCTATAAGAACGAAACAATCATACGCCAACACATCTGGTGCGCTTCCATTATCCACAAGAATACGTTGCACATTACAATGGTTGATGGTGGCCGAAATGACCAACGCATCAGTGTGTGGAGTTGTAACTCCTACAAGATCATCATCCGAGAAGGTGATAGCCTCATCGGATCGTGGGCGTGTTGGGCTCGGTGGATAAGGGGTCGACCGGGGAGCTAGGGACCATTCGACCTGGTGCACCCTCCAAGCATAGCTACATCAGTTCTGGGCGCTCTCTCCGCCTACGCTGAAACCTCCTGCGATCACATTGATCTCCTGCCCATTCGGCTCGTTGTTGATGGGCTGCTCGGGGGTTCGTTCTCGACATCTTGGGCGGTCTTCATTCCGGCACACGTACTGTCCCAGATAGCCGCACTTGATCAAGGATTCAATCTCGTCCTTAAGTTGGTAGCATTCGGAGGTGTCGTGGCCATGGTCACGGTGGAAGTGACAGTACTTGTCCTGGTTGCGCTTGCGGGGATCAGAGCACATCCTGGGCGGCCACCGAACATACTGTTCGTCCTAGATCTCGGCGAGGATCTGCTCGGGGGCCACCATGAGGGGGTGTACTCGGTGAAGGGGCATGGACGGCGCGGCGAATCCCCGTTGCACCGGCTCTTTTTTCGTTCTTGGTCGGAACCATTGTCAGAATGCCTCTTCTTCTCCATTGTCTCACCCTGCTCGGCTCTGCTGGCTGCTAGACTCTCCTCGCACGCAGTGTGGCGCTAGGCGGTGGAGAGGAGTTCAGAGAGGGTCATCGGCTGTTGCACCCCCAACGTCCTCTGGAGGAATCTATCGCAAGTGCCTTGGATGAGGGCACTGGTAGCGAGCGGGACATTCAGACATGAGATGTGTAGTGCCCCGGTCTGGAACCTCTTGACGTAGTCCCAGAGAGACTCACCTTTCTTCTGTCGGACGGACAGAAGAGAGGCCGCCGTGCGGGGCTGGGACCTTCTACCCAGAAAGTTGTCGCTAAAGGACTTCTTCAACTGGTGGAAGGAAGTGATGGAGCCCCCTGGGAGGGTTTCAAACCAAGCCCTCGCGGTCTCTTTCAGAGTCGCCAGGAACGCTCGACACTTCGCCATGTCTGATGCTCCATGGAACACCATGTGCGACTCGAACCCATGGATGTGATCTGCCAGGTCGGTGGTACCATCGTAAGGAGCGATGGAAGGTAGGGGCAGCTTCGGGGAGACCCCAGCCTCTAGGATCTCTGAGGCAAATGGGGAGCGGAAGTCCAAGTCATCGTCCTCCGGAGCTCTGCCCTCAACCCTCTGAACCATCACGTCCATGCGTTGTTCCAGGTCGACGATGCGATGTAGACGTCTGGCTAATTCCAAGTCGAAATGTGTAGAGCCTTCTCACCGAGAAGCATGGGAGCTTGCGCCGATGATGGAACGTGGGGGAGAGGGAGCCGCAACAGACCTGCAGGGCGACTCGTCCCGCCGTTCTGGCGTACGGCGGACCAACAGGGCTCATCGCAACCGTCGGGCCTACTCTTCACGTCATTTGTGGTGCGCCGACAAAGCTAGCGGTTGTCGCTGGGATGACTCCGCCTGTTGCTTCGGTGGTGGGGGGATCGTTGGGGCTGGCTGCCTCGCCAACTAGGCCTAGAGTCCCTGATAGACCCCCATCAACTACTGCAACTATCCCCGGAGCTCGGCTACCTCCTGGGCCAAAATTGGGGTTTCGACCGCAGGTCCATTGGTAGTTGGTTCGGCGGGGACAATGTTGTCGCCGGCGGGAGGGGCTTGGTCACGCGAGTCCCCGCGCGACTAGCGAGATCGCGTTGCCCTACTGTCGGGATTCTGGTGGGAGGATTGTCCGCGAGCCATGGCTGTCTCGGTTCCCACAGATGGCGCCAAAAATGTGGTGCAAGTATTTTTTGTTCGATAGTGGGCCGAACGGGCCTCCACAAAGAGAGAGGGAACGGTGAGTCGCTGGTGCGGACGAAGGCCTGCAAGACCAGAAAGGACGTCAGGGGGGGCGGTTGAAGAACTGGGGGGAACCCTCTGGTGCCTAAGTCAGGTCAGACTGTATAGAGAGGACAGGAAAGGAAGGTTCTTTGGTGTGTGGATTCGCGTGTGAGCGATTGTGTGTGAGAGATGTCTCATACCTTTGCATGAAGGTTACTTGTTCCTTATATAAGGAAGGGACCTGAAGGGTCCGGACGCTTTCTTCTCCTATGATAACAGAAGGGACGCGTCGATTGAGTTCCCAAAGCGAGGGTTGTCCGTTTGAGACGTCCCTTGGGATCTTGTGCTGCCATTACTCCAGATCATGGGGAGGTGCGTTACGCCGTCCCATTAACTGCTACGGGGAACGAAGTGTCGCTTAGTGTTGTTGGCCATGGAGGTGTCGAACAAGGGCCAGTGGACCTGCTCGGCGCGGTTGTTCGGTGCCCGGTGCTCTAGCGCTGAAATCGCAGATGGTCCGAACAGGAGCCTTGAGGTCTGTTCGGTCGTACCCATCCTGCTCGGATTGGGTTGGTGGCATCCAGAGACTATCTGGAAACCCTTAGGCATTTAGTGTGTAATGACCCAAGATCAGCATTACCAGTAACCAACCGGTAACCCGAATCCTGACCCGCTAACCCGAGTCGGAACTCGAAAGGGTAAGAAAAGAAGTGCCTGAGGAGAACATATAAACAAATGTACACATCACAATTTAAAGCATCTCAAACTGGCATAACTCAGAGACAACATTAAAGTAAGAGTACAGTAAGAACAGGAGTAAAGTACTACTCACAACAGCAAGACGAGACCAACCACAGAGAGACACAGCTCCTCGAACCTCGAAAGCCGACCACGAACCACCTGAGGGGAAGGGAGTGAGTCTCACAAAAAGAGACCCAGTAGGGCAACTAACCCCTACCGGTAACAGAGCTACTAAACAGTGTTAAACAGAAAGCAACTGTAAGTAAACGCGCACACTCTGTCAGCACACACTCAGGAACCGGTAACGTAGTGCGCAACTCCCTCAGGAGCGCACTGAGAGAAACAGGAACCTCGCCGGCTCGACAACATTACAAGCACAGCACACACACAAGCTCACACACAAGAGCTCACACAGCACTCACAAAGTAGGACTCAACCAGGGTCTGCTGTTCAGCGTCCTGAAACCACAGAATCTCGCAACCCTAGTCATGTGTGCACACTACAGACGCTCTCTCTCACGTCTGGTCCACGACCGGTTTTTCCCCCTACGCCCGACCTAGCGGTAGAGAATGGGCTCCACGGAGACCGGCTCAAAACCACCACAAGGAGTACGCACAGGACAGAGTCGCACTCGGCGTCCTGGCTCACTAGCGAAGGACAACCACATGCTAGTCATCTAGACGGACTCGCACCCACGCCTAGGAAACACAACAGAAACAGGCACGCGGTAATGCAACGCGCGTACAACAGACGGAACACACTCAACACCTGAAACTCCGTACAACGACAGACAGCCCCGTGTCACGTCGCGACACAGTCAAACACAACGCGAGCACAGGCAGAGACACTCTCTACACCTGGCGGACTATGCTAACAAGCGGACACCGCATGTTAACACCTCAAACCACGGAAGAAGGGAAAGCATAGCTTGCTGGGAACTCACCTGTAGGTAGACGACAGCATCGACTGTCGCTAACCAGGAAGTAAACGGCAACATAGCTTGACGTCAAGGGTAAAGTAGACGACAGCATCGACTGTCGCTAACAAGAGGTAAACGGCAACCCAACGGACGTCTAAAAAGAATAGACGGTCACACTCTAGTCGTTAACCCAAACTTGACGACAAACGATCTTGTCGTTTATCTCCTACCATGAAGAACCTAACGGCAACAACCACGCCGTTAAGATCCTCCCCAAGAGATTGACGGCAACGGATCACACCGTCAACCTCACGCCTAAAGAGATCAACGTCAACATCTCTTGACGTTGACTTCTCCAGCTTCCAGCAGCTGACACAGCCACATGCCGATCCCAAAGAGAGCAATCTAGCCCTCAGACCAGCGAAATGATGAAGGAGAAACTCTCCCCCACATCACACTACACTACAGCAACACCGGAAACCACGATCCATCGCACGGATCGACCAAACCACTCAAAGTCCCGGTAAAAAGGAAAACCTCCTCAAAGCACGATTCCACGCAAATCACATGCAACAGCATGAAATTAACACTACAAGAACACTAAGGGTCAAGTCCCTACCTCTGAAGCGTGAAAGAAGTCCTGCCAAACCTCAATTTGCGCCGAACCCTTAGAAGCTTTCTCGCGAAAATCGCCACCCGATCCGCTGTTTTTCGCCCGATCTAACTCTGTCTCGCGCACCAAGGTCTTTCCACGAGCTCCCGCCAACCACCTGAACGAGTGAAAACGGCCAAAGATCGAAAAGGAGAGAAAGAGAAGGAAAAGGAGAGGAAATGGCTGCTCACGGGTCTGCCCTATTTCAACAGGCGCGACAGGTAGACGTCAACATCCCAAGCCGTCTACTCGAACCGCCAAAGAGTCGACGTCAAGGCCGTTTGCCGTCAAGTTCATCGCAGGAACAATCCTGAACCGACAACAAACGTCCACAACGATGGACGCCAACCCCTAGGTCAACGACCTACGCCTGGACGCCAACCCCTGATCAACGACAACACCTATGCCGTCAACCAGATCCGAACTTCAATTAGACCCGAGATGCTACAGCCCTCCCCCCTTAAAAGAATTTCGCCCTCGAAATTCAAGCGACACAAGAGCACAGAGGTACAAACTACATGCGCATCCCACTCACCGGTCAACACACCCACCTGAGCATCGCTGCCAACAACACAAAACAGCAAGATCACCTTGTTCTTCAAGCTCAGAACTCGGCAACCCGCAAAGAACAGCAACACTCCAGTACTGCCAACCAGTGTCATCATTAACACACAGAAGCAAGGGAAATACACAACGCCGCAAGAAGAGTACCTCAACGACAAAGACACATGGAACGCACCACGGTCAAAACCAACACTAGGGAACAAAACCTCCGACTAAGGAGCCAAACCACTTCCACAGCCCACTGGACTAACCATAGTCCAGCGACAACACGTTTGTTCACCTCCACACATGCCAGAGGAGAACTACACAGTTGTCCACACAGGTCCTCGTTACCGGACACACTAGCTGCCAACACACGCAGCTACACACTCAAGCGGTCGGTCGGGTAACTCTCCCTGTGGGGCTTGACTAACGCGACACGCAAGGCACCAACCTGACATACCGCATTAGCACAGCTCCCAAGCCAACACCGGAAGAATCTGCACAAAATTCGAAACTCTTCGAATTACTCACAATACTTGGACTGGCACCAGGTAAACAGTCACTTCAACTCTCTGAAGTTCTGCTTACGCTGCACTGGCCAACCAAGGCAAAAACACGCTAGCAGTGAAAAATACAACTGCAATCATCAACAAACCTCGCTGACGGATACACAAATCGGCAACCCACACTGTCGTCAACAAAACCCGACAGAGGGTGCAAAAGCTGACTAAGACACAGAAAACAACCACCTGAGAGTAAAATACGACGCTCAGGGGTGCAGCCTTACGCTACTGGCCACAGCTAGCACAGATCATCAGTTGAACCAAAAGTCACGCGGGCGACGAAACCAACGCAACATCGCACTCGCTAACAGTCCGCAACACACGGAACAACGTCCATTGTCGCCACTAGTGTCTCACCGAGACCTTCCTCGCGGTCCGACACGGACAGCAACACACGCAGAACAAAAATCTCAACACACTAAACAGTATCCACTGTCACCACTAGGTCTCACCTAGACCGTCATTGTAGTCCGACAGGGCTACCCAGATATGTGGAGCCACAAAACCTTAAAACCACTCGCTCCACAGCACCACACAGCACCTACGCGAAGAACCGCGGAAATCGTGTAAAGGATGACCAACATTTGTCACCTCACAACAAACAAACACGTGGTCGAGCACTAGCAAGCCCAAGGCCTCACTGTCACCACTCGAATCGACAGGAGACTCCGCTAGCGGCTTCTAGACTCATCCACGGCACACATAAATGGAAACCGACATGGAATTGGCAACACATTAACCACACGCGCACACAAAACTCAGTGCGGGTACTAATGTGCTAACCCCTAGAAAAGACACAACCACACGGGGACCGAAACAACCACGGAGGTCAACACATCTACCTCAGAGGCACTCGTACCGACGCAGGGTACCAGCCCCGATCACACTCGCTCCGAAGAGAAAAGAAAACTTAGACACATGCCACAACCTTAGCCTGGCGTACCACCGACAGGGCTACCTAGACAAAGCAAAGCAGCTACTCCACAACGGCAACAGTACGACCACATGGCATAGGCTAGCACACGTGTCCCAACGGCGAAGAACTCAACGCCACAGGCTAATAGGAAGACTCTCCACAAGAGATCTGCCAAAAGCCACACACGCAAAAACTACAGGTCAAAAGGGCACTACAGGCCACACCGGCCCCAACCCTTAAAAGACAAGCGGGAAACACCCTTGGCATACTTTCCAAAGCCACGCAGCAACTAGGCGAGTACCACGTCTCACCATAAACATGGCCACCTCAGACCTTCACAAGGTCGAGGGCCAACGACCAAAACCACTCCGAACTCCGGACACACACCACGAGGTCGGAAAACTCACACACGCTAGTGCTACCACAGATTGGCATCCTAGAGGGGACTACGGAATCGAAAGGACTCCGAAAGAACGCCAACCGAACAATTACCAAAACACGGGTCCACACAAGGCCAGACCAACAATGCCTACAGAGACTAAACACAGCCAGGACACAACCGCCGTGTAAGCTCAGGCAACGAACCGCACTTAGAAATGTCGTGAGGAGGCGTCGTCACAATAACAACCGTTAAGCCGCCACTGCTCGCAGCCTAAAAATCCCTCACAACAACAAATAGCACGAACAGGTCTGCCTACAACAGGTGGCACCGGAAACGACAATACAAACCAAAACATATCCATTTTCACGTTAAAAACTCAGAGATATATTTCAGGCAACCGGGTTTGGTAACCACCAACCCGACACAAAACTAATACCTCCACCAAAAACAAAAGAGCAGGAAGTACCGGGACCTAACTAAACTATGGCTACCAACCAAGGACAACCACGGTACCTTCCACAAAACAAACCACCTCTGACACTAATCAGGCCAGGTACATAACACAAACACTACACAATGACCTGCCTGAGCCCACTAACTACCAATACCACTATACTCAAGTTAAAACTGACTTCAATACTGCTGGTCGTGCCGCAACTGGGGACAGTCCCGAGCCATGTGGCCTAACTGGTCACACCGGTAACACCGGCCACTAAAAGGGTGCTGACTCTGCTGCTAGGGCTGCACACCAGGCTGCTGAACGCTCTCAACTGGCAGCTGCCTCTGCTCAGTCAACCTCCTGGAACGACGAAACCTCCTCCAAACCCTCGAATCTGGCTGCGAACAAGTCTGCTGCTGTACTTGTCGAGACGGACTTGGCTGAGCCTGCGCTGCTCCAACCTGCACCTGGGTCTGCAAAAAGTCAGCTTCCGCCACTGCAGCATACAAATATGCCGCAACAACATCGGGAACACGAGCCAATAGCAACACCTGCCAGTGCTCCGGCCTCGACTCTCCAACCAACTGCGGGGTCCAATCAAAACCCTGAGTAGCCTGAGGGGGAAGTGGTGGCACTACACCACCGTGCGTGTCCTGAGGTCTAGGCTGAGCCAATGGTGGTGGCAAGGCATCTCCAGCCTCCTGCTGAGATGTCTGTACAACCACCCTCCGCTCACGACGCCGCCTTGGAGCCATAATAAATCTACACAGGACATGCACAAAAATCAAAATGCAAAACAACTCCAGACCGCTTGCTGCTACTGTACTCTACCAACTCTGAGTTATACAGAACATTTCCTTATATGTCTCGACAGACCAGGCTCTGATACCAACTGTAACGACCCAAGATCCGCATTACCAGTAACCAACCAGTAACCCGAATCCTGACCCGCTAACCCACGAGTCGGAACTCGAAAGGGTAAGAAAAGAAGTGCCTGAGGAGAACATATAAACAAATGTACACATCACAATTTAAAGCATCTCAAACTGGCATAACTCAGAGACAACATTAAAGTAAGAGTACAGTAAGAACAGGAGTAAAGTACTACTCACAACAGCAAGACGAGACCAACCACAGAGAGACACAGCTCCTCGAACCTCGAAAGCCGACACGAACCACCTGAGGGGAAGGGAGTGAGTCTCACAAAAAGACCCAGTAGGGCAACTAATCCCTACCGGTAACAGAGCTACTAAACAGTGTTAAACAGAAAGCAACTGTAAGTAAACGCGCACACTCTGTCAGCACACACTCAGGAACCGGTAACGTAGTGCGCAACTCCCTCAGGAGCGCACTGAGAGAAACAGGAACCTCGCCAGCTCGACAACATTACAAGCACAGCACACACACAAGCTCACACGCAAGAGCTCACACAGCACTCACAAAGTAGGACTCAACCAGGGTCTGCTGTTCAGCGTCCTGAAACCACAGAGTCTCGCAACCCTAGTCATGTGTGCACACTACAGACGCTCTCTCTCACGTCTAGTCCACGACTGGTTTTTCCCCCTACGCCCGACCTAGCGGTAGAGAAGGGGCTCCACGGAGACCGGCTCAAAACCACCACAAGGAGTACGCACAGGACAGAGTCGCACTCGGCGTCCTGGCTCACTAGCGTAGGACAACCACACGCTAGTCATCTAGACGAACTCGCACCCACGCCTAGGAAACACAACAGAAACAGGCACGCGGTAACGCAACGCGCGTACAACAGACGGAACACACTCAACGCCTGAAACTCCGTACAATCGACGGACAGCCCCGTGTCACGTCGCGACACAGTCAAACACAACGCGAGCACAGGCAGAGACACTCTCTACACCTGGCGTACTATGCTAACAAGCGGACACCGCATGTTAACACCTCAAACCACGGAAGAAGGGAAAGCATAGCTTGCTGGGAACTCACCTGTAGGTAGACGACAGCATCGACTGTCGCTAACCAGGAAGTAAACGGCAACATAGCTTGACGTCAAGGTAAAGTAGACGACAGCATCGACTGTCGCTAACAAGAGGTAAACGGCAACCCAACGGACGTCTAAAAAGAATAGACGGTCACACTCTAGCCGTTAACCCAAACTTGACGACAAAAAATCTTGTCGTTTATCTCCTACCATGAAGAACCTAACGGCAACAACCACGCCATCAAGATCCTCCCCAAGAGATTGACGGCAACGGATCACACCGTCAACCTCACGCCTGAAGAGATCAATGTCAACATCTCTTGACGTTGACTTCTCCAGCTTCCAGCAGCTGACACAGCCACATGCCGATCCCAAAGAGAGCAATCCAGCCCTCAGACCAGCGAAATGATGAAGGAGAAACTCTCCCCCACATCACACTACACTACAGCAACACCGGAAACCACGATCCATCGCACGGATCGACCAAACCACTCAAAGTCCCGGTAAAAAGGAAAACCTCCTCAAAGCACGATTCCACGCAAATCACACGCAACAACATGAAATTAACACTACAAGAACACTAAGGGGTCAAGTCCCTACCTCTGAAGTGTGAAAGAAGTCCTGCCAAACCTCAATTTGCGCCGAACCCTTAGAAGCTTTCTCGCGAAAATCGCCACCCGATCCGCTGTTTTCCGCCCGATCTAACTCTGTCTCGCGCACCAAGGTCTTTCCACGAGCTCCCGCCAACCACCTGAACGAGTGAAAACGGCCAAAGATCGAAAAGGAGAGAAAGAGAAGGAAAAGGAGAGGAAATGGCTGCTCACGGGTCTGCCCTATTTCAACAGGCGCGACAGGTAGACGTCAACATCCCAAGCCGTCTACTCGAACCGCCAAAGAGTCGACGTCAAGGCCGTTTGCCGTCAAGTTCATCGCAGGAACAATCCTGAACCGACAACAAACGTCCACAACGATGGACGCCAACCCCTAGGTCAACGACCTACGCCTGGACGCCAACCCCTGATCAACGACAACACCTATGCCGTCAACCAGATCCGAACTTCAATTAGACCCGAGATGCTACAGCGTGGCTGAGTCATGTTCGGAGGCCTAAAACTGGACCCGAGGACACGTGGCCGAAGAGCCAAAGTCTGATCGCCTGGTTGGGTCATGATGGGCCTATGGACCTAGGAGGCTGAAAATAGCTTCTACAATATGTATACATATGCCATTTGTTCCCATTAGTGGTAGAAATAGGACAGGCAAATGAGTTCCGCCACACCTGGCCCCTTCACCCTTGCTCAATGAAGCAATAACACCACCCTCCTTAAACCATAAAATCCAAATTTGCCTCTTGACCATGACCAAATAGCAGACATCATAAGAACAATGTGCCCATAACTATACCAAATTAAGCAGCACAAGAATTCAGTCAAAAAAAAAAACAATCAACAAAGATGAGCTCCATGCCAAGATATATATGGTTGCATCATCAACAAAGGAAAGCACCAATCTAAACGGATTTGGATATTATCCGGATCCGATTCGAATTCGTATTCGGTTAATCAAATATTATCAATTTAATAAATATCCGACAGAGCGAATTTCGATACGGATATTATTCGAATACTAAATAAAGCGGATGCAAAAACGAGTAATGGGGTTATTTTTTATCTTTAGATCCTAGATCTAATGATCCATATATAATATATCTAATGTTAATCTTTTGTTTAGAGAATATTTTTGACATTTATATTTTTTAAAAATATATATTTTTTATGATTTGTAGATCACTTAATATCTTTTATTAAACTTGTATTTTTTGAAACAAATTATATTTGTATCCGCTCTGAATTTAAAAATTAACTGATTAAATTCTCCAATTCGTATTCGAATTGTATTCGAAGCGGATATAAATTATTCGATTAATTATTCTGATCAAAATTAAAAAATTAATATACATTCTATATCCGCTCTATTTACAGTCTTACCAATCTCTAATTTCTCCACAACTTGGGAAGAAACCTCCAAGTGAAGAAACCCGGGCCCTTGCGCATGCTCCTATCAGTGGGAAGGCTTTAGCCATATATAATCTAATGGAAGATGGGGAAGAGGAGAAGCGCGACCAATAGAGAAGGAAATCTCCCTACTGATCAGTAGGTGGATGTCCACCCCCCACATAAAAATTTTGATTTAACTGCAGAGATGCTAATCCTTAAAGTTGGGCCACGTGGAATTCCTTGGGATGTTCAAACTTCAAAGTCTTGGCCCTCCATGGCATCGACCCCATTAGAGCTTGGACTCCAAGCTGCCTGCCTGTGAACAAATATCTTTGGATTTTGCCGTGAAAACGACGACCGATTGATCAAGCAACCACTGTGAAAGGAAGACGACTTTGATAGACGTACAGATGGACCAAAACAAAAGGCATTGAAAGATGGGCATCGCTGTCCCTCTTCTTCACAGGTGAGTTCGATTAATAAATACTCTCTCTCTCTTTCTCTCTCATTATATATATATATAGATATATATATGTGTGTGTGTGTGTGTGGGGTCCATTCTTTCTTAGTGTGGAGAATGTTTGAATCCAAATTAAAATCTTAGATCTTTCCATTACGAGATCTCCATACCACACGTCCATTCCCCACTTGCGTGATCGATCGGATTCGATCATGTACCTGGGTACGCACGTGTGAGACGAAGAGAAGTTACTTTGCAGATCAGATCACTATTTGAATTAACAAACTTAATAACTAGTAGTTATCAAGATTTATCAGAGTAGGACTAAAAATTAACTCAAGTTGCCGAATAATAATCGTGTGTGGTGGGGTGGGGTTACTTGGAACAAATTAAGAGGAAGGGAAAAGATCATGTTCCTCGCTTGGTCGAAAGACAACAACGCTTCTAATCCTCTCCTCTCTCATCCTTTCTCCCTCCCCCCCTCTCCTCTATCACTCATTAATATATTGAAATATATATGTTGGAGCCTGGAGGGATTGACAGCGGAATCTAGGATGTGGTAACAAGTGATGTGGCTGTGGCAAAGATGGTGCATTGTGTTGGTAACCCCATCCCCATCCCCATCCCCATGAGATAACAAGTGACTACATCTGTAACGTTTAGTTTGGCACTATCAGCCGACAAATTTATTAGTTCATCTGCCAAAAGGAATTTAATGTGAGAGAGGTGCCTCTCGCCACGTTGGCATCGTTGTGGAAGTTCCTTTGTGAGCAAGTACATACCCACCAAGGTAACGAACGAAAACACCCTTCGAATTAACGCTCTTTCTTCCTTTATTTTAATTTTCCGTAATTACTTTCCGTGAATAAAAAATTGAATTGTTCTTCTTAAACATCTCATTTACATGATAAGAAACTAATCAAAAAAACAAAAAAAGACAGGATGTCTTATAAGTTTGACCCCCCACAACCACACATGCACACCGAGTCACACGTGGGACGTAGAGCAATGTTAGATTCTCTTCACCAAAATCTATATATCCCATCGATCTCTCCGCATGTCCATCTATTTACCTTTTGTCTACCTGGCTATCCGTATACGATATATGGAGGAATGGAGCGCGCTCGCACATCCAATTGTACCAAGTCAAGGATATAACAATAATATGAATACTGCTTATTAAAGAAAATGGAGAAGAAAACCTACTTTCTAAAGCAGATACTGATGGGCCTTCTAGGCAAAAGCATGGATTCAGCTCAGGCGGCCCGCCTCAGCCCAACTCGGCCGTGGGCTCAATCCGAAACCAGCCCGGTCCTGGCCTCGGTCCAGATCGAAGGCCAAACCCACCAAAGACGGAAAAGATCAACACCCAGCCCAAGCCGACTCTGCAGAAAGAGCCAGGATTAGCGTGCGGAGAAGAGAAGAAAGGCATCCACAGATTTATCCCATACCTCAACCCGGCATAATCCTAGCAGAAATCCCCCTCTCCCTCTCTCACTCAAAAATCTTTGCTTCCCTACCCTGGTCGATTCCTAATTTGTTTGCAAACTCCTACCCAAGATTTAACATTTATTTACAGGTTGGGCCGACGTTTCGCTTCCTAATTTTCCTTGGCAACCCAGTTCCAACCTCGGACACTAAAAATTTGACTCGTCTGGGCCTTTCACCGGTTTCATCAGATACTTAGATGCAAAATGGAACATTTACGTTCATGATCTGTCCCTGTCTATATCTATCTATCTACCTACGTTAATCGACTTTGGGTGAAAACAATTTGGTGATTTAATACCTTGTGAGAGTCCATCCTTTGGATCCTTGGTTTCAAACCATAATTTGTCGAATCGCATTATATCAAATACAGTTTAGATGTATCGTTTTCGACACAGTTCGGTCGTCCATCTACTATTTTATTTTATTTTATTTCTTTCAATAATTTTTATTAAGAGAAATTAATTAGAAATCCCTGACTGTAATAAAGAGGTCCTTACTGTAACATGATTTAACATATACTGTAATAGGAAATAACACTTACTGTAATGAGTTACAGCTCTGTCAAGAACTAGAAAATAAGTCAAATATCTATCAATGACTTCTAATTAATTTGTCCTTTTTATTATTGAGAAGGCTTAGTGCACTTTTCTATTGCACTTAAGTGTAATATGACTAGGTACTCATCCCATGTGGCACCACTCACATGGGGGGGGGGGGGGGGAGGATAAAGTGGCAACCCAATGATTGGGTGCCACATGGGATGAGTGCCTAGTCATAGTGCAATATGAAAGTGCACTAAACCTTTCTCTTTATTATTAAGTTTGAACTCTTGTTTGGGCCAAATCCAACCGAACAGCTCGTATCGTCCCCATAAAATTTTCGATTCAATCCCTTGTCGACGGCACAACCAACTATATTCCGGATCGGAATCGCCCAAAGGCCGGCTGCCAGCGACAAAGGGTTTGATCCAAATTCCATGTGCCCTCGTCAACATTCAGGACCCTTCTAATGCACCTCTTTCTGGGTAGCCTCCTCTACCCGTTAACTGTTCTGTGATCAACGAGAAGCCGCCGAATGTACGAGGATCCACACATTTCAATGCATCTTATCAAATTATCTAAGCTAGCTTAGCTGCCTCCCAAAGTCCCATCTCCCCTCCACTTGGTTTTACCTGAGAACGATACAGCACCTAGAATTTTAACAGATGCGATGCGATCTTTTAAAAGCGAGTCTCGGCTTCTCATTGGCAGGGTCGTCTGCTGTGCCATAAAAATATAAACGTCTTGCATAAAACGTCTTGCAAGCCCCTTTTTCAATGTTCCGAGTGCTGTTGAAGTGTTTTGAGTTTGAAAACTCCGCCAGTCCACTTGCCGCTTGGTTTCTGTTCACCGGAAAGAGAAACCCCCAAGTGGCTTGGTTTCTCATATGAACACTTCAACAAGTATCAACACAATGAGCTTCCAGCTCTCAGCCATAGAGAATAATACCCATTCGGAAACCAGTGACATGGACGTTGGATGACTTGGTCAGTTTATGGCAAAACAAAGAACACTCTGGACCAACACAATGATTTCAGCATTCTTTTCCAACAAAACATCAGATGATCCAATCATCAATTCCTTACCCGCACACTATATTTTCATTATAATCATGCAAAAGAAAGCACCGCATGTTGTACATCAGTCTGAAACTGGGACCAAGGTCCCTTGAAGCCATTTGATCCCGATCAGCAACATGCAGTTCAATGACAGAAGCAAGATACTGTATCTACCGTGAATTCTATTGGAGAAAGATGCACTCACACTTTCTCAATTGCAACATTTGTGTATATCGTTCACCAAGGGGGAAAAAAGAAAACAACATTTGTGTACGTGTATACCTGACGAGAGCCAACCAACTTTACAAAAGTCAGTGCTGTCTGGTCTTATGTTCAGTCTGGCCTTCTGAATGCGCTCTTTGAACGAGGTTATGATATTTTGGAAACAGCATGGGCTGGAAAACAGAGAAGAGGAAGTATGGTAAAAGAGCAGATGTCGCGACAAATAAAGTAGCTAGCCAGTAGAGGGGGCTCGCTGCACAGGCTTCAACAAAAACGTAGTATGCTGATCTGGATATTGTAGGTGGAAATGCCCCATAAATTACTAGGAATATATACCAGAAGGCTATGCTACCCCAGATAAAAATATGCTGGATCAATGTGAAGTAGCTAAGGTAGAGGGCCATCTGGCAATTCACAGTCCAAACAACACAGGTGTACATGGTGACACCAAGAAGCTCAGATCCTGCAACATTTCCATGTTTCCAAAATGCCTGGTTAAATATTGCATTTGTGGTGAGATAAAAAATTAGAATGGAACCGCAGAATCCATTAAACATCCAACCAAGGATGCGAGACCAGCTGAAAAGTATGTTCCGCACACCATCCTGATGCAACAAAGGATACTGCAGAAATTGATTAAGAAAATGAGTGCACTTGGTGAGAAGCAGAAACAGAAAACAAAGAATATAAGTTTGCTGACTGAGTGACATTTTCATCCTTTTAAGGTATGTAAACAAAGCGGTGAAGCCTCTACGTGTGGTCGCATGAGAAGAAACTTAGGCTACCACTCGTAAGTTCATGCCAGCCATGCTTGGTGGTGCATTAAGTGATTTACAATGTTGAGATATTATGAGTTCAAGCCAACATCGCACCAGGTAATGGGAGAATATTGATTGATGAAACTAGAAAATGAACTTTCAAATATTTAATTCATATTTAGCACATACCTTAAGGCAAATACTTGCTGAGACATCCTTATCAAACACACCAAGAGCGATCACCGGAAGGGAGGTGAAAGCAACATTATAAAAGGCAATGTACCAGTCATTGTAAGCAGGTTGTCCCGAGAAAGAAGCATGAGCTTCGAACCAGAAAAGGGTGAACCCAAATATGATGTTCTTGTAGAAAAAGTAGCATATCTACAAGAAAGTAGAAAGACTGTCAAGCTCATTTGACCAGCTATAGAAACTTTCTTGCAAAAGGAAAATAAAAGAGTATCATGTACCGTCATTGCAAATCAAAAGATGACATCTTAGCAGTACGTAGCTACATCATTCCCCTAGGCATTTCACAGGCTTGGATGCCAAGGTTAGGTGTAAAACTAACAGGATCAGCATCTAAGTGAATGCCTTTTACCAAATATTCTTAGTTGATGAACTTGTCTATCTCCTTAAAAACCACGATGATTTCTCCACTTTTTATTATCTATTATGATTTATAGTCACTTTTTTGGCTCACTCTAATTATAAATTCTAACTTCCCTTTTTTGGTTCCAATTGTTCATGTTTTTTACCTCTTTATTTTGTGGATGGTGTCTTATTGGCTTGCAACTGTTCTCCCCAAATAGATGCTTCCCATTAGAATCCTTGATGTAATATTCTTACTATCCACTACAATTGTCCTCCTGCCTTTCTTCATATATTATTGTCAATGCTCTTGAATTTTGTGCAACAAAGATGCCAAAAGTGTATGGTCAGTCCAACTTTTGTCAGACAACCACACAGTTCTACCATTGACCAACCTGTCCTCAACTTTTTTATCAACCTATGTGCTGAGTTCATTTCTGACTTAGGATTTTTATTGGAGATTCCAGCTAAAGGGCGGGCCTAGGAGCAATGGTAAGGTTGCCCCTGCATGACCTGAAGGTCACGAGAAACCGGAAACAGCCTCAAAACTTGTCAGGGTAAGGCTGCATACATCGTCCCTTCCCCAGACCCCACGTTGGCGGAAGCCTCATGCACTAGGTATGTCCTTTATTGGAGACTCCAGCTATTTTATGTTCTAAACAGTATTTTGCAACTTTACACCAACAAATTTATTATTTTTTTCCTTTTTTTCAACTCTCACCACTTATCCCCAATTTTGCTTGTTCAAACCCTTCTTCCAGCCCTTTCAATGTTAATGTATCCATGGCATGTCATTTTATTGTGGACCAGATAGTCAATTGTACATGACATTTTAGGCAAACATATTTTCCCCAGAATCATTAACATATCCTGAACATGAGAGGTATTTCGGGGTATCATTAACGTAGCCATGGCATGTCATTTTATTGTGGACCAGATAGTCAATTGTACATGACATTTTAGGCAAACATATTTTCCCCGGAATCATTAACATATCCTGAACATGAGAGGTATTTCGAGGTACAATGGAGCCTGAGGGAAAAGTCTTACCATGGCTGCAATCCTCCTGTAACACCAATGCCCATGCACAAGCAACAAACGCTCCAGATATCTAAATTGAGCTATAGCAAAATCACTGGACATGACAGCCTGTGAACAAATAGAAACGATGTTGGTATTAATGAATAATCATAGTGGTATGAATCCATAACAACTGCCAAAGTACGTCAAAAAATCAAGGATATTAAGATGCATGATCCTGAGCTCCAAATTTCAGAGAAGAATGTAAATCAGACTGCAAGACTTTAGATTCCAATATTCCATCAATCAAGTGTAGAAGCAGGATCAGTATTAGATGTAAACAGAACATCTAGAAGAGCTTTCTTTATAGTTCCAAGTTTGGAGGAGGTTGGAAATGACACGGATCCCAGTTCAACTAAAAAGATGTAGGTTTTACATGGCTTTCTCTATAATGTAAATAGTATTTCAAGCATTGACACTATGCTCTTAAAGCTTACAGCATATACCCCTATCAACTGAATTAAATTTCATATGATTACGCAGGTTCTTTCATTTTTCATTTGCAAAATAAAATTGAATGAATAATATATGGGGTAGCCTGAGGGTAAAGTACAATAATCTAAATACCAGATTTTGCACCAAATGAGGTTTTAATCCAAGTCATAGTCCCATTTGATTCTTATAATGTCATCATTCACAGGCCGATAACAGGACATGCTGAAGGCCTCCTCCCACCCCTCATTTTCCATGATCCATTTTTCTTCGCATGGTGTGAAGAACTCGCAGATTCTCCCTATGCCAGTTTTTTAGCTTTATTGTCCCAAGGAAACCCTTCACAACTTAATATCAGAGTACTGAACATAAGTTTACGGTTTACCCCAAAACCCAACAACTCACCATTCAATATCACTAACAAACACTCACCAACGATACGTGAGTCTGTGACGTTTATTTAGACAGTAACAGGCGCTAGATGTCATAAAATTCCCCAAAGACAGGGTACATAGGCACCCAAGGACCCAGAAAGTTCAAAAATCCCTTGGGTTGCCTTGGCACCTAAAACTATGGAAAAAACAACCTAGTCAGCTGTGGACTCCCATGTCCCCCCCCCCCTCCCCAAAAGACAAAGGTTATGTAGACCATTCTTCTCCATGGAACAACTGCTAATGATGAAACCCATGTCTTCACAAAGTCCACACTGCTTCACCATTCTAAGTTGGCTCAATTATTCCTTTTCCAACTAAATAGTTCATACAGCGGCAAGGACGGCCAGGTATCATCACTTCCTGCCAAAAAGACCACACCACAACACCATATGTCTAGCAGCTCATTAATCCTCAAGGAGTAGACCAGGACTACTGCACATGGCACTCTATTGTCTCCAATATCTATCTGATGGAAAAATGTCTTTAAGGAACTCCTTGATATCACATATGTCTCACATCCGCTGTGAAAATTTTAGACTGTTACAAAAGTAGGCAGTCAAACTTCGGCAACCCTCCAAGCCAAGAATGTCTCTTTAAATAGAGTACCGTCTCTTTTCAGTTTTTTGGGGAGTTAGTTCCGCCACACGACCTTAGTGTGGATCTCCTTGTATAGGTGGTGGGGTGTTGTTTTTTGGTGCGTCTCACCTATACTTGTACATTCTATTTCCTCTTTCATTAATATATTTGTAGTACTATCCACTTTCAAAAATTAGAGTACAGTCTCTGAGTGTCTCTGGTGAAGTGGCACCAATCTGCAATAAGCAGATAACAACTTGACTGAAAGTTCTCTAGCTGCCTAATATGTGCCATGCATAATAGCATTTTTATTTTGTTGATTACTCAACTTGTCATCTTAAAGAAAACCAAATACAATGATCATTGCAAATACTTTCCACACTGTTTGAGGGAGACAAGAACAGTCTGATTGGCCACTCGAAATATTTTGTAGTCATAATGATGGTACAAACAGGATTTTATTAGAAACTTGTTTAAACCCAGTTGCCTCACTAAACGCATGAAATAATTGTGTGGACAGTAACAGAGCAGAAAAGTGTCAAACTCCCTGTGTCCTGTTGATCGAATAGATTAATAGACAAGTACAACAAAATGCTGATTGCGTAAACCAATTTCAAGGGAGAATTATGACAAAAACAAGGAGGAGAATCTGTCAAGACTGGATAAGAAAAGAAATTCTTGACTAGGAAGTGATGTACGGATATGGAATACCTGCATCCCTTCAACTCCACTAATGCCAACTCCAATGTCAGCCTCTTGAAGCATCCCTACATCATTTGCACCATCACCAACAGCTAGAGTTGTTCTCTTTGTGCCCCTTTTTACCATTCTAGTAACCTGCAAATCCAGGATCCAAACACAATGTCCTTGTTTACATGACAACAAGAAATGTATCACAGCAAATAATATAAACAACCTCAGGACCAAACAAAAACCAACAAGAAGATGCTTACAAGAGCTTTCTGCTTTGGTGAGGCCCGACAGCAAATAACAGATGCACAGCCAGTTGCCAGCTCCAGAAATGACTTCTCCAAGTTGCTCATGAGGACAAAATTCAGAGACTTACCATCGATAACAAGGCCAAAGGCAACAGAACCTCTTGCTAAGCTAACTTCAGCCTTTGCTTCACAAATTTGCCTTTCAATGTCTTCAGAAATTGCCTAAGAGGACAACAGTTTGCTTAGGATACTTGCAAATACATGGTCTCCACTTAAAGCTATGTCCCCAATCCCCGTGAGAATTCTAAAAATTCACATACTTTAGCAATAGATTCCTTGTCTCCTTGCTTTTCCAAAGCATTGACAGCTGGTTTGTCCAAGGTAATCACAATTAACTTCATTTCTTTCCAAAGCAAGTTACATGAGAATCTGCATACTCTCCAAGTTACCAACTTCTCGATATTCAGTATTCACAGTGAAAAGAAAGTACACAATTAAGATGGTTAAGTAGATACCCAATATTAATTGCAGTTTCCATTTTGTCACCAGTCAAAACCCATATCTTGATTCCAGCTTGAACAAGTTTCTCAATGCATTCAGGAACCTGAAATAACACAAATCAGAGACAATGCAAAAGTCAGGAATCATAGCCCATTGAGACAACCATGAAAGTCAAAGATGCAGATGTTCACAAGCACATGATTGTACTCATATTTATGAGTTCCTGAGATACAAAATGAGATACATATGTTTTCCGCTAGACTGCAAGTGACAAGCAAGAAAGCACTTGCAGCTGGCAGATATTGTAGGCTACATTATATGTTAGCATCAATGATGTTCTCCATGCTGGCTAACATGCTAAACAAATAAACAGAAACTTCAAGAATTATACAATAACAGCATGCTAAACAAATAAACAGAAGCTTCAAGAATTATGCAATAATTGGTCATTCAAGGTACAACCAAAACCAGAAAAGATTGTTCTCATAAAGTTACCCCATTTTGTAATTTGTCCTCAACTGCTGTGACACCTATAAGAGTCAATTTTTGCTCAATACCATCAGCTGCTGCATCCATCATTTCATCACGATTATCACTGACTAAGCTCTTGGCTTTTGAGAAGACCTCATTCCACATGTTATACTCTTCCTCAGTCAGCTCACGGTATGCCACAACCAAAGTTCGTAAACCAGCCTCAGAGTATCGATTGACATGCTCTCTAGTCTCCATCTCAAATGCTCGCCCAGCCTCAGCAAGTCTATCAAACATAACACTGAAACAACATAGAAGAATTCAATGAAATGATCATCAAAGTTAGTCTAGAGATGTATGCCAAAGGCTTTATACCTGTCTGCTCCCTTGCATAGCAGCAATAATTGGCCTTCCTCATTTCTAACAATTATTGACATTCTCTTACGAGCAGAACTAAACTCTAAGATGTTGAGAAGCTTATATTTCCTGAAATGAGAAATTGGAGACATTGAGTATAAACAAAAAGAATTTTGTGAAAGGGACAAGCTAAACTGCCAATAAAGAAGTTCTACTAGAAAGGTGAACAAAAGAGGACCTATCAACCTTTCCCCCAATCCTCGGGTCAAACTCATGTAATGAGATGCTTGACTGGGTTCTTTCATAAAATTCAAAGCCAAATTCCCTAGCAGCTATTACAAATGCAGCTTCATCTGGGGACTCGGCTTCATATAGAATTTTTCCAGTCGTGTTTTTCACTTCAGGTACTACAGTATGGCAGATTGCTAGTACTTGGAAGAACTTCTGTATAACATCTGAATGGGGTTCCTTCACCCACTGTCCACTCATCAAGCGTTCATCACTGAAATTAAAACCTTTGACAAACTTTATGAAATCCCAACTCCTGATATGCTGTTGTGCAAAACAAGGATTCTGAAGATCAGGACCTTCCACTAATCTTTTCCCTATTGTCTCTTCAGTTACAGCATCACCATAAGCAACTCCACCTATAGAACATCTAACAAACTCCATTGAGTTGCAGGTCAATGTACCAGTTTTATCGGACAGTATTGTGTCCACCTGACCAAGTTCCTCATTCAAATTTGATGTTCGAGCACGTGCAGGTTTGTCAGTCTCCTCATAATACATTTCCTGGTCCTGGTTAATAAATGTGCTTTGCACAACCTTTACAATTTCTATTGATATATATAATGAAATTGGAATCAAGCACCCATATAACATAAGTCCAGTAAAGAAATGAAAAAAAGATGCCAAGAATGCTCTCTTTGGGTCAAATAATTCAGATGCGTCATCTGGCCTGAGATACCATCTCTTGGAAACTCCATCTTTGATATCGTTCTTAGTTTCAATTCCAAAAAATACAGATCCAATAGAGGCAATCAAAATGAGGACACAGAAAAGAGCATAGATAATCTTGTCCATCTTCCTCTCAATCCCACTCCGTTTGGAGGGAGGACTCGTTGCATTCTGCATGACCTTTGTGTCATGTCCAGTGAAAACTACTACACCAATGACGTAATCAGTATTTCGAAGTTTGGAATCTCTTAAAAGAAGTTGTTTCGGTGAAAGAGAATACTGTGAACCTTCATGGTACATTGTCCCAGTAAAGGTATACAGATTTTCATTAGGGTCTTCACATCTAATCAATGACTTAAATTTCCGGAGTGAGTGTACTTCGTGCGACATCATTGTCACCTCTAAACACTGCTTAAGCTTCAAATTTGTCTCTCCATCAAGGTTCATGGTTTCAACATAACAAATTCCGTCTTCATAACTTGATGAAAGTAAGAGCAGATCAGCAGGAAAGAACTCATCTTTCTCCACCATAACAACATCTCCAACCCTGAGTTTCTTCCATTCAGTTTGGTGATAAGTGTGATCCACATAAACTTTGACCTTCCGATTGTTGACCTCTACATCCTGAGATTCCCAGAGTTCATAAACATCATGAAAATGCATAATCCATATTTATCCAAACAAGTAACAATGTAGTCTTACAAGAAAACAGTTCTCTTGGTAATTTTAATACAATTGAAATAAGAAAACAATGCAAGATAAATGTTTGTATCAAAAGTTAATGAACTTTTATTAAGAAAGCAATCAGGCAATCCTGTACATGACTAACTAAATTCTTGAATTGGTTGATGAGCAAAAAATAACTGTAACTTAGAAAAAGTGTATACAAGCCCAGCATCTACGCCCCTCCAAGAGTAGATCTTCTCTTACCAGACAGTAACAGCCTGATAGGGATGTCCATAGCATGGGGGAAAGCTTTCAAAAGGCTTCTTCTGGACCCCCAAATTGGACCTATTAATCTTAGGTATAGCTTGGGAAAATGAGTAAAACCAGGGTTTGGCGGATCGAATCGGATCGGCTCGATTCTCCCGAATCGGGGCGAATCATGGAAAATCCGATTCTCGATTCCATCGATTCGGTCCGATTCGCCTCATATATATATTATTATTATATCATATTAGTAATATATATTATACATTATAAATATCATATATATGATATAATATATATTATACCCATGAGAATCGATCCGATTCGGATCGATTCGGATCGATTCGGGTCGATTCGGGGGGAATCGAATCGGATCAAGAAAAATTCGATTCGCCTCCCGATTCTGATCCGGCAAACCTTGAGTAAAACATATTCCAACCATTGAAATCTGTGACAAACCTATATGGATTTCCAAACGAATGTAACCTGTCTCGGATTTCCAACCATCCAAAATCTTAGAGAGAGGAGAGAGATGAATACAATAGGGAAAAGACACAGATTGTTTTCAAAAGCTGAATGGAGTTAACTTCCGGAAAAGCTGTATGGATTCCAATGATTAAAAAGAGTACTTTTAGAATGGAACAAAACACCAACAAAAGAGTACTTTACTCTGCCAAAAAAGATTATAACCATTTCTTTTCACATGCGCAATATGAACTCTTCTAAGATGGAGGCCCAAAATCTGATTGTGTAAAATCAACGAGTATTCTCAGATGATGCCTTAGATTAGCTAGCCTTTGTTAGGTCCTGGCCTTTTCATGTTGATTCTAGGTCATTCTGCATTCTGTTGCAGAAACAGCAAGAAGAAAAGCTAGTATCACTACCAATCTAAGTTATAGCTCAAATATATGGAAAAACTTAAATGTTGAGTAACTAACGGGTGGTCCATCTACCGTGAGTTATTGTACAATAGCAGCCGAAAAGCAGTATTTAATATGGTGAATTGATAGGCATATAAATGCTTAATACTATCAGGTTTGCTGCTGCCTAAATGAGCGGGTACATCCAGAGACTTCATTTATCCACATAGACCGTACATATATAGAAAACAAATTGAGATTTGAATAAAATCAAGATAGTATGACCAGCGTTTTCCTTCTCCATGCCATAGTGCGATGTCCCCCTATGCTTGGCACTGTTCTTCTCAACAGCATGTTTTAGCATGATAGATAGAGAGCAGAAACGGTAACTTTTGAAAAGAAGAACACAGTAATACAAGAAAGTGCAGCCACAGAACTATTGCACTTGAAATTTCACAGTTGCAAAGATCCCGGAACTCAGAGCCAGATCACAGAGGTCATGCAAAAGATCAAATATCATGAAAGTGATAACTTCAAAAAGTGGATGTATATAAAACTGCTTCAATTGTCTCTTCATGTTAAAAAGCTGAACGACCGGTTTTTTTGGTAACAAAACCAGAAACATATCTATACATCCTTGCCCCCTGATGGTTGACGAGGAGCATAAACTCGTGGGTTCTTCTTGGAACATCTAATAGTTTGTATAAACTGAATGAAGCCAAGAAAGAGGGAATGTTGCAGGTTTCCTCTTCTGTATAAATTCTGCAGGCTTGTTCTTTGTGGGTGTGTGTGTGTGTGTGTGTGTGGGGGGGGGGGGGGGGGGGGGGGGGGGGGACAAAAGTTGACAAAAAGAGAGAAGATGCCAAACCCAACCTAGGCAAATAGGAAAATAACAAAGCCGACCTAAACAGATCTCAACCCTCAGAGTCCGCAAACATCGCCTGCTGAGATTAGATACAACCGATAACAAACGGGACATCAGATGGCATCTCATCAAGAAGAGCACAGAAATCAGCATCAAAATCACAACAGAAAGTGGAGTTGGACCCCAGTTACCGACCTGTTGCTTGCGGCGCCAGTCCTCCACGGCTTCCTTCGCCATGGTCGCCCCCACCACGACCACCAGTGGCAGCAAGACGCTCACGGCCCTGTACGGCGCCAGTGGGCTGAAGGAAACGCACGCCACCACGAGGAAGAACACATTGGCCACCCTCCGGAACTGCTCGAACAGCGACTTGGGCACCAAGTTCACCGCCGTGTACTTGGTGGTGGACACCCTGTTGTCGGGGTACCCGAGCCGCGAAGCCGCCGCCGGCTCGTTGCAGTGCACCTCCCTCGAGTACCCGCGGCCGGCCTGCGGAGGTCCGCCGGCGTCATCCTGGGATCTGGCGCAGGAGAAGGAGTACAGCTCGCTGAAACGGATCCCGGCCCGCCCCCTCCTCCCCGCCATGCTCCCCTCCTTCACAGGTAGATCTTCGAATCCACCTGCAGCGCCAGTCAGCACTACTCACTACCTGCTACCTCCGCCTTCGTCTTCGATGTTCTCCAAATATTTCTAATGATTAAAAAAAATAAGGGAATTTTTAAATAACTCATTTAAATAAATATTAATCGCCGCAAAAGTACGTGACCGCAAATAGGGGTGGCAATGGGCCGGATCTAGGTTGGCCCGGGTCCAGTCCGATCTCTAATTGACTGGCCCGGGGAGAAGCCCGATTTTTAAAAACTCGGCCCAGCCTGGACAATTAGAAAAAGCCTCGCCCAAGCCCGACCCGGCCCGATTTTACTTTTTAAAATATCTTTTACTCTTTTTTATTTATTTTTTAATAAAATTAATACTCATTGAATCAAAATAACATAAAATAAACATTAGACTAATCTAGATAAACTTATTTCTAATATTACGAATATGAAATAAATATTAAGTCATTAAACATAGCTCCACAATATAATTTTCAATCTAAAATTTTTAGAACATTAGAATTACCGTCGTACCGCTTATTTTTTTTTTAATTACCAGGCCACCCAAGCCGGGCCAAGGCAAGCCCGGGCCCGGACCAATCTGTAACGACCTCGAGAACCCGACCCTCGGCCCAAGCCGAGTACTCGATTTTCGCGGTCGCCGCCCACGGATCCAGGGACCCAGAAGGGCTATAACACAAGTCTAACATAATATGTAAGGGAAATAAACGTCAACTACCGAACTAGAAGCACACACTCGGAAGCAGAAAGAAGAGCAAGTCCGCAGCGTATCACTCTAGGTTAGGGCTGCAAACCGGTCCCGATTTCCGATTCCGATAATCGAAATATGGTTCCGATTCCGATAAAATCGAAATGGTTAATTCCGATTCCGTTCCGATTCTGAAACATTAGTAACCGAAATTCCGATAAGATAAGGTATTTACCATAATTTATCTTTTGAGTTTATGATAATTTATCGGAATAACCGATACCGATTCGATTCCAATTATTTTTCAATTCTGATTCTGATAGCTTATCGGAATATCCGATACTGATTCCGATAACTATCGGTATCATTTTCCGATTTCGAAACCGATAATTTTTATCGGAATCGGGTCGGAATATCAGAAATATCGGGTTTCCGTTTACACCCCTACTCTAGGTACATCCCAACACACACATACTAGTACAAGTGAAAAGGGGAACGACAGAGCCCTTAGGGGCATACCCCGAGGGTGAAGTACAACTGAGAGGGGGGAACCACTGCTAGTTGTGGGGACGACGCCTACTGCCCCGCCTACTCTGCCCGACGCGCGCTCTGTCGCTGCTGAGAAGTCTCACCTGGGAAAAAGAAGGGATGAGCTTCACAACAAAAGCTCAGTAGGGACTACCAATCTCCTACTGGCTCTAACAGGCGGAAGAATATAATTAATATATATAATTAATTAAATAACAACAGTTATATCTTCTACTCTACAAAGAAAAGTGCGGAAGCGAAGCTACAAACTAGCAACGGTACGGAAAGACACCACAGTCGAGAACTCTGTAGAACCTACACGTCATGACCACCACACGGCTAGCAACGCAAACAGAGCGAATCCTGCCTGAACAAGAGGCACTAGCTACGGAAACCACTACCACTAGTCAATCGGTCAGGTGCGTCCACTGACGTCTTATCCTTGACCTAGGTCCAAACCTCCACTCTCGTCAGAGTGGGGGCAGGAGCACAAAGTACACAACAGTAACTGTCGTAGTCTGGCCGGACTACAGTCCTATGCCTGGCCTCTCCAAGTGGTTCCGGGGCCACAAAGAGCGAAGCAGTGTGAAGAAGGACTGGTTGGCCTGCATCGGGTAGAACTCTGGCCGTCCTCGGTGTCCCAGACCAACCAAGAGAGCTCTGCAAATGACTCAACACTGCTGTCCTAACCATCGTTTTCCCCTTAACGAGTCCGTGACTCGAGTACGCTCGTCACCCCGAACGCTCCCTCTAAGGCGCATAAGGATGGGGGTCCCAGGCAAACGGTAACAACCTATCTCACAGGACAAGTCCTCAGGTGCCGAGCACTGGACGATCAACTAGTGTAGGACCGTACTAGGAACTAGCACTAGTGTCGGGTACAGAAAGAACCGAAAACGGTGAAGACTCCACGAGAAACGAAACTCTGCAAGAATCGTCACGGCCATGTCGCGATGCCTCAAAGCGTTGCAATGATGTCGCGGCGGCCTCGCCGGACACGACATCATCACGACCTCTATAGCGGTCGCGATCTCAGCCGAGAGGGGTCCTGGTACAGTCCTCCCAAGGACCACCCCAAAATCGATACAAAGCATCCATAGGGGGAGGGGAGCATGGGAAAACACTAGGAAAGCATGTAAATGCACCAAACCACCCTTAAACCCCATGAAACATGGATTATAAGGAATCTAGTCTCGATGTCACGCCCCTCCAATTTAGCAGCGGATAAAAACGGAGGGAAACGTGGGCAACGAGTATGGTAATGTAAATTGCGCTACAGACGCAAACATCAGAGCATCTAATGAACAATAATTGAAATAAACTCTGATTCATTATAAAATCCTAAGACCATTACAACCACTAATCGGAGCCAATACATAAGGCTCCATGACATCATTACATTGAAAAAAAATCAAAGCAATAACTATTTGACTCCATGGCACTAGGGTAACTTCATCAACTGACTCCAGGTCGCTCATCACTCTGGTCTTGTCCCATTGGTGTGTGTAACGTCATTGTCTGACTTACCTGAGACACAATAACAAATAACGAAGGGTGAGCGATAACGCCCAGTAGGACTTAAATCTCAATAGTCAAGCAGGCTTTAAATGATTAATGTTTTAAATGGCAGAGCAACTAATGATAGAGAGAGTCATGTAAAGTCGAGAAAGTAATAGTACAAGTAACATGGTTCGAATAGCAGATGAATCAAGTATAGCACGATGAATAAAGTCAAGTCACGATAGAAACGATAACAACAATAGCAAGTAACGACATTGTCAAGCAATAGCAAGAGACATGTATAGTAAGGAGAGAGATAGTAGTTGATCATGTAAAGAGTAAATTGCACGTTGATTGATTCTCATCAATCGAAATAGTATAGCACTTTTGATTAACTTTCGTCAATCGAAATAGTAATGGCACTTTGGTTATCTGTAGATAGCCGAGAGAGAATATAGTACTTTGAATGCGATTAGGTCGCGATAGAACGCAATAACTCAAGATAGCATGTACCAAGTAGAGCAAGAAGAGAGTACGACAGTAGTCGCTCAATAACAGGACAATAGCAGTTTAGTAACAGTCAGTGGCAGTACAGTAACAGTGCAGTACGTCTGAACTAACAGACTAACAGTAACAGTCAGATGTCTAGCTAATTCAGAACAGTCAGTCAGGACCGGTACAATGTAGACACCGTCAATAGCCCTGCAGGTATTTTCGGATGGTTCTCTGCCCCCAGGACTAGATTGGAGCCCCTCAGACACTCTCTGTGCCCTCAACAGTATGCATTCAAGTCAGTAGGAGTCACAAGACCCTTTAGCACTAGACAGTCATGAACAGTATAAATAGTAGGAGCCACACAGCTCAAAGGGTACCAAGAGAGTACTAGATGAATAGACGAGAGAGACGAGATAGTAGAAGTGAACGTGAATAGATGAGCGAGTAGAATATAGATGAGATCTTATGGTCATTGCACATGAAACGGCGAGTAACGTGCGATAGTAATAGTTGCACAACACGCGCGTACGGTGTTGGCAGTCAGGTGGAACTCACTACCCTTCCACTGGCCATGTTACACACAGGTCCAGAGGTCCGGCATGATTCAAGATAAGAGCGAGAGAAACTAAGGCCGTTTGGATCTTGCTGATCCCTAAAGGTGTCATAGGTGTTAGGGTACAACCAGCTCGTCGACCATGTGGCATCCATGGACAGAGGAGACTTACGGAGGCCTTGAACAAAGACTCACTAGTCCGACAGAAGGAGTATCCGACGGAGAGTTCATCCAAGTCAAGAGAAAGTGTGAATATAGAAACAAGAGCCCGACGTTCTAGAGGAATTCTAGAACAGTGGAGCGTCGATAACGGTATTCCTAAAGACATCACATGAAACGTAGACAAGTTCATTTAAAAATAGGGCAATTGAATTACATAATTGCAATAATTTTTTAGATGTATTATGAAGTAATTTCATGCCAAGTTAAGTTCGATTGTATGGTTCAAGTGTGTGCAAGTGACATAGAGAATTATGGAATATGAAAGAGTCACGTGAATAACTTAAATTAATTAAAATATGTCCAAGATTTATCAGCTTCGTTTATAGTGTTAGGAGAGTTAACAGGGCATGAGTTCACTATAGAAAACAAGACTTGCAAAAAATAGGGGGTTTTCATGAAAAACTTCAGAACGCGATGGGTCTCTGTAAGGGTCGCGACAGGGCTGACTAGAACGCGACAGGGTCGTTTGAGGATCGCGACGGGTAGTTCAGGTCAGGCGGCCAGAACGCGACAGTTTACCCTATCGTGATCAGATCGCGACAAGGTCCTATGATGCGATGGCCCTGAGAACGTGGCCTATCGGCCCGTCGTGTTCTCACGTCCTACGCTTGAGTCGAGCGGGAAAAAGGACAGAGCCTCGGATTACGGGCCAACTTTCTATCTTTTAACATAGGGTCGTTCATAAAATCATAACTAATTGTACAGTCGATGAAAAATCATGAAACTAGCTGCGAATCGATCTAGACATGAAAGGGTACTCATAGTAATTATGAATTGAAAAGTAAGCATGATCTCGACATGATTCAAATAGGTTAATTCACAGGGTGCATGATACAGTACATAGTTGAGATCAACGATTTAGTTCGCAAGATAGGATGGATGAAAATTAGGGCTTTCAGGGGCGAAAGTTCCCTAACGATCATCAGTGTCTCCATAAAAATTCAAGGCATGGGATAGAGTATTCAAGAAGATATAAATTAAACATGAAGGTTCGGGGTCAGGGTTTGCAGAACTCAAAATTCAAGAAGAAAATATTGGCTTGATGGAAAATATGAAACTTGAGGGTTTTGTTCCTAGTACATGGAAACAATCCACAGTCGAAATTTCTTTAGTTTTGCTCGTGAGAATGTCTACCTTGACTCGATTTCCTCTTCTAGGGCTAGAACTTGAAGAACGAGAGAGAGAGATTGAGAGAGCCTTCTCCCCACAAGATCTCCTCCTCCTTGGCCTATCCTCCTGGTCCAGCAACCCTTGGCAACGAGTTAGGGCCGGCCATGGGGGATTTAGGAGAGTATTTATGCTTGTTGGGTTGTTATTTCCTAATAGGACTCTAACTCTATTAAATTCTGAATTTCTATTTCTTAACCTCCTTCCAAGCTTTCCACTTTCTATTTGGGTTAGGATGGGAGTTAAATTCATGACCAACCTATTAGGGTAGGTTTATGAATCCAATTCCATCTTAAATTAGCTATTTTAATGCTTAAATACCTCTTTTCTATTTAAGCAATATTTAAGTTACGAATTTAGGGTATTTTCCTATTATTCTTCTTTTAAAAGTCCCTATTTTGGCCCAATAAATTTTATATGGTCCATTCAAAAAAGCCCATTATTTATTGAATTTATCTTATGGGATTTCCCTTTTTAATTAGGAATAATAGAGTTACGAATTTATTATGTTTTTCTTACTTGATTTTATTCATGGACTATGAGAGTCCATTGGTCCAATTTCGATAATGGGTCATCAATACCCGATGTTGAAGGTCTCTCTGACATGTTCATTTAATTTATGAGCCCGTTATATTTTTGTGTTAATAGTTTTCCGACTTAGTTTCCTAATTTGGATAATTAGTCACGTTGTGACATACGCTTCGCCAATCGGATTTTTCATTGCTTGAATTTCTTAGTAGAACACTTAGAAATAATGTTTGGGGTTGATTTATAATTTTTAAAGGATTTTCCGATGTATTTTTGCACATACGATAGTGGTACGTATGTTTCTATTATTTCGATTTAAAGAAATTATTATTTCAAATTTTTAAGTATTAATTTTTTTCCGAGTTGCTACACGATAGAACCCTCACACACCACGAGCATGGTTCTCACACACCCCACGACCCCAAACCACGGAGGAATCACCATCTCAAGGGGGAAGGGAGCATGCTTAGAATGAGAGGAGTCAAGGGTCCCTACCTCCAAGAGTAGAGCCGACCTGTTGGGGCCTTCACGTCGAAATGACCACCTCCTCCTCGCTCCAAGCACCACGAGCACGTCCCCTACACAATGGAGACGACACCTCCTCACCATGAGCACCACGAATGCCAAGAACCATCGGAGAACACGAGAGAGCTCAGGAGAGGAAGAAGGAAGAAGAAGAAGAAGGAAAGGGAGAGAGGTGGGAAATGGGGCGCCGGCCTCGATTTTAAACCGATGGGCCCCGAGACAGGATGGGTCGACCTGGCGTAACAACAAGCATGTCGCGACGCCCCCGAGCATCGCGACCATGTCGCGACAGCCATCCCCGGCGTGACCCCAAAAGGCGGTCAAACCTCGAAGACCGGGAAACCAAAATGCGACGGTCTGCCAGGTCGCGTCAACGCTGTATGCACCTAACACCCGACAAAGCTATTCTGACAGAAAGGACAGCGGTCAAATCGATCAGAAAAGCAGTCGCAACGCCATCAAATGCTGCGACAAGAACACGATGCCCACCCCCGTTGCGACCATGTCGCGACGGCCAGGTGCGCCGCATCCCGAAGCTTGTCGCGACGGGCTCCCTTGGCGCGACCATGTCGCGACCCTAAGAACAGGGCCAAGGGCCCAAGAGGGCCGGGTCTTACACAATCTTACTCCGGGTCGGGCCAGGTTGGGCTTAAAATTTAAAAAAGAATAAAACATCCGGCCCAAGCCCGTGTAAAATCGGACCGGGCCTGCCCGGCCCGGCCAATTGACACCCCTAGCCGCAAGTATCAACATACACATGCGGATTTGCTTTTCTCTTCCCTATAATAAATATTTATTTAAATATATTCAATTCTAACATATTACAAAAGTATACATCATTCTCATCAGAGAAATATTTTGTGGCTACCATGGAAGTATGCAGTCGCTCATCCACAAACACAAATAGGCAGGCTCCACTGTCAATATGACAACAAGGGCTACACTTACATAAGTGTGCTGGTACTGCAACCAAGTATTTCTCCTGAACGTAAAGTATTTCTCTTCTTATCATGTGAGCAAACTTACCACATCCCCTCATTTTTCCTCTCTTATTGATGCTACATCAGTCTCCTCTTTCTCAAGATTCTTTGCCCAAAAAGAGAGAAATTAAGAGAGAGGAAGCCAACTATGTAAGGGAGAGAGACAAAGAGAGAGAGAGAGAGAGAGAGAGAGAGAGAGAGAGAGAGAGAGAGATGTGCAGGAGAGAAAAGAGAGATGCACGGGGAGGGAGAGAGATAATTTGTTGTGTGTATGAGAGAGAAATTGAGATAGAGAGAGATGCGTTGGGGGGAGAGAGAAAGAGAGAGGCAAAGGAGAAGATAGAGAGAGAAGGTGTTGGTCTGAGTGAAAGAGAGATGGTTGGGGGTGCACTATGTGCCAGAGGGGTCTCCCCCTCTGACTCCAGCAATGATAGAGAGAGATAGGTAGGGTGCATGGGGTGCAAGTGTGGATAGGAGGCAATGAGAGAGAGAAGATGGGCTGATGGTGTAGGGGCATCGATAGTGAGAGAGAGATGAAGGGCCGATGAGAGATAGATGTTGTCCATCCTATGGAGACCCAGAGGGAGTTAATTGGGTCTAAATTGGATTAGAGTAAAGTAACAAAATGATAAAGGAAGCAAAAACGCAAAGCACAACAATCACAAAGGGAGACAAGTTGTTTTTTTAATCCTAGTTCAGAGTTGAACCACTCATCCTCTACGTCTAATCCTCAAGGGAAGATAACTAGCCACAACATCCCTTTGTGCACAAACACGCACTTAGGTCTTCCTTCTACCTAAAGGGTAATACACTGCTAGATATAAACCTCTAGCCAGTTGCAGACACCTCCCTAGTACACATCATGCACATAGGTCCTATGTAAGGCCTTGAACCCTTATTGGATATATCTGCGATAGTTCTTGTTGACGACACTATAGTGTGCTGTCGACCTAGTGTTGGCGGCATTGAGTTGTGACGTCAACCTTGTCTTTGACGCCATTGGATGCTACCGTCTACCAAGGTTTCTTGAATCTTCCAAGTCCTTAACTTGACGGCAATCGATGTTGCCGTCAAGTTCCAGGAGGTTCGGTTGATAGCAACTAATGTTGACGTCAACTCGGGCCAAGTTTCTTTTTATAAGAAACCCTAGAGCCCTTTTTCCCCATTTTCCTCACTCTCTCTCTCCCCCCTCACCACTTGCTTTGCCTATGGCTTCGAGCGGCCAATGGAGATTGGAGGGCGGCTTGCTAGTGCGCGTGGAGGCAAATTGGCATGCGGATTTGAAGCGAGAAGGATAGTTCTCCCCATGGAGAGGCGATCCACAGTCGGGTGCATTTTGGTGGGTTTCTCTTGCATTTGAGGTAGGGAACTACCCCTTGGATCCCCCTTTTTCATTTCTACATTGATTAAGTGCTTGGATGTGTGGCATTGCATTTGGATTGTGGTTTTTAGGGAGGGATTTCCTTGTCGGGGAGTTTGGGGATGCACTGCTTGATCCAAGTGTTGGATCGGAGTTTTCTGTGGTTTACTTGGTACATCTTGATGTGGGAAACGTTTCCCAACATCAGATCGTGTTTTGTTGGGCTTGGATAGCCCTGGGGAATGACCTAGGGCCGTATCAACTACTGGAAGGCGAAGAACTTGACGTCATAGTCTGCTGCCATCAAGCTCTTCGGGATGAATTTGTTGGATCGAAAATGCGGTGATATAGAAAATATAGAAGGGGGGTTGAATAGATGCAGGGAAAAAACTTATACAATTAAAAATACGTCAAATTAAAAACTTTATTCAAATAGGTACCCACTGATTAGATGATCTTGTGGCAAATCAAAGCATGTTAAATCAACGATCAGACAAAGTGTAAGTCCTTAAAATATTATAAAGACCTATGCAAGCGTCTAGCATAAGAACAACAAGACAAACCACTGCACATAATAGTTTTAAGGTGGTTCAGCTCCCAGACAGACCTACGTCCACCCCTCACTTAAATCAAGTGAGGATTCACTAACTGTTGATTCACAACTTCAAACAACTGTTGACTCATAGTTTGAATGCTGACACACAGCTTGATCGCTGACTCACAACTTGAACGCTGACACACAACTTGACTGTTGACTCACAACTTGAACACCTGCTGACTAACAGGTTAGCCGCTGACTCACAGCTTGAAAGCTAGATCCACACACATACACAGTGTGAGATCTACACTCCTAACACTGGTAGGAGCACCCAAAGTGTTCATAATGGAGTTTAAAAGTAAAAATCAAATTCACAAGAAGATCAAAGTTAAGAGAGACAAATCATCAAACACCAGTCCTTCGACTTCATCTAATTTCTTCTGGACTGTTTGGTTTGAACTTTGAATCTTTAGATCTTGAGAGTTGAAGTCGTGCTTCAGATCATCTTGCACGAACGCATCATCTGGATGTGATCCTCATCCAATTTGATCTGAACTCCCACGAACCAGGCTTGAATAGCGATGCTCTGCTCTAGATCCTTCAGTTCTGGTTTTGGTGAGGCTTGATCTGCTCTCTCAAGATGTAGTGGGTTGCAGCATCATTCTCCTTCAGGAAGGAACTCTTCAAGGGTACTCATGCTCCTGAAATGGAGCTCTGCGACTTCACCTTCGCTGAATCATTCTCAACTTTCTTCTTCTTCTGCGGCTTTGCTCTCTCCCAGATGGTAGCTCTTTTTCTTCTCCACTGCTGCTCTTTCTTCTCTTCTCCTCTTCTGCTCCTTACACTATTCAGATATCTTTGATCTGATTCCCTCTCAGATCAGATCTCTCTTCTCTGCTCTGCAGCTCCTTCTTCTTCTTCCTTCTACTCGCTGTTGTAGATCCCATTTTTTTGTTCTTTCGAACTAAGAAGACGTCCACAAAGAAAATAATGGGAAATAAGTGGGGAAAATAGGAAAAGAAGGTGGAGCACAACTCCTGATATGTGATTGTGATCGTCAGGTACTCGTGGGTACCGAAAGAGGTGCAGCAAATGCAAATATGGAGATGATCGTTGAGTTACCTTTTGGAGTGGGAAGATTGCGTGGAAGAGACGTAGGTTCATTTCTTCTTCTAGAAGCACGACCGGCCGTGGTAGAAGGCTCTTTCTTAATTAATTACCCTAAGAAATAACACACAAAATATGGATTAGCCAAGAACGTGTAGTATGCAATTATCAAAATAATGAAATAACATAAAGAGCATGGCGAAGAACACACCTGTTTAGTGGCTTTTAAACCCCTAGAAAACAAGGGGTATGCATGCATGCAAATAGTGTGTGTGTGTGTGTGTGTTGATGGGGGATTGATTAAAAAGAGAATATGGGCTTGGAGAAGAGTATGGGGTATGTGAATAAATAAAGAATGAACAAAAGAAAGACGAAGAGGTGCTTTCCCTTTTGTATGATGGCACAGCTGGGTGTTGAAGCTTGAAGAGTTGCAGAGGAAAGGAGGAAGAAGAGGAGGCACTGATGCTCCTGCTAATTCAATTGTTGGAGATGAGAGGCGTTGACGCTTGAGGCAAGAATCCGGCAGGGCTTTGCCTTGAAAGTTTTTCTTTCAACTCACTGGGCGTGGGTGTTCTCTGGGGGCTCCAACGTTTTTGGGAAGATGAGACATGGGGTTTATATATAGGAGACAGGTTCGAATTCTGAGATGACCAATAATTGAAAATAGCGACAGACATAGTGGTCACATTTAAAGTTGAATCGCGACGACCTGAGTGGACGCCAATAAGGAGATCTCAATCTGATTCGGATTCTGATGGAATCTGCTTATGAATCGCGACAAGATGACCCGATGCGGATATGAATTGCCAAAAATGATTTGTGGAAGGTTACCATATAATCAATTATGTTCAAAATAGTGACGGCCTGATCGGTCGCGCATCAAAAGAAGGCAACAATAAGTCGCGACTATATGACCTGTCGGGATTATACTTTCCAAACAACGCTTCCCCAATGAGAGTCAGAGTTCAATCGAAGTCGGAGTGTGAAACTGAATCACGAAGGACACCCAGTCGCTAATCAAACTTGGTAGATAATGTTTCCAAAAACCATTAACAGAAATTGCCAAAGTGAAAGGTTTAAAATATGGAATTAAAAATAGCGACCACTTAGACAAACGCAGATAAGAGTGAGAAACCTGGTTGGATAAGAATATAAATCGCGACGGAGTAACCTGTCATGCATTTGGAATATAAAGGTGTCCATTTGAGTTATCGCGGATCATGGTCCTGAATCACAACCATTGAATCCGTCGCGTTTATGATATTTCAGCAGCATCCTATGAATTGATGGGGAAGCACCCCGAATGGGAGGAGATCATGAAAAATGGGGAAAATTATTTTCACAAGGCAAAAAGGGAGCCATTTGTGGCATTATGGCGTAATTTGAAATTTACCCGCAATGGTGTCATTTTTAGCGTGTCTACAGCTGCCACACCTTGGTGTCTACTTTACAAGGGAGCGAAGTGGAGGGACACGAAGTGGAGAGAAATGGAGTGATAGAATGAAGAGAAATAAGCATAGTGTAGTGGAGCGAAGTAGAGAGAACTGATAGGTGGACACCAAGGTGAAAAATAGACACGCGTAACATTATGGTGAACACCACCTGATGAGAGTTTTTCACCAACTTCCAAGGAAACCACCTCCGGAGGAGAAGGCCAAGAAAACACAGATCTTTGGATGGAAGAAAATGGTGTGCACGAGGGCAAGAAGGGAGGTGTGTACGCAGTACACAAAGGAAATGTGTCACGTGGGGCACGAAGGAGAGATCAACTTCCAACGTAGGGGAAGTACCTAAGGACACAATCTGTTAGGTTGCACCATTGGGGGGGCATTTATTAGCTTGTGGACGTGCCACTGCCAAAGTGGATCTATAGGAGATAAAGACGAATGTAGAGGGGTAAATCCAAACAAGGGAGTTCAAGGAAATCGGCCCGGAGGCGGCAACAAAGGGAGTTGGATACTTAACTCAGAATGAAATATCTCAAATTACTTGGGGTTGAATTGAGAATGGCTCTCAAGTTGCATTGAGAGAGTGGTTTTCCACAGTGATTTCAAAATATGCATGTATACCGGGCTAAAGGGAAAAATAAGAGTAAAAAGATAGAAAATAATCAAGGATACTATTGTTACGATGCTGAATTGAGTCAGGACACTAGGTTTTCCAGGCATGGGTCCGTCGTCCTCATATGCAAAGCGTAACGGCCTATCTGTGCGGCTAAGGATCCTATGGAATAATCATTGTTTTTTGTTAAAGGGAAACTCAGATCCCAGATTCCTCAGAGCCACAAGGTCCTTGATATGCTCTAAGGGTAATAATATATAGTAAGTGCAGATAAGTGATGGTAAGGGCGGCAATTGCAGCCTGGTTGCTTGTTGGTACTGCCAAATGAGGTAACTCGAACCTGCACTCAAAATTCATAGCCAAGAGAAACAGATATCATGGAAAACATCATTCACAGCATGGAGCATGTAGAAAAATCATAGCATTCATAACTCATTCATTGTTTATTTAAACCATGAGGATAAGTGTATTTGGCCGAATGATGAGATATTGGAGTTCAAGTAGGAGGAACCAATGATTAGAAATATTGGGCATAGATCTGACATAGAGATTAGGTGCAATGCTTGCCCTGTGCAATATCATCAAAGATTTTTTTAATTTTTAAAGATATTCAAAATTTTATGGAGATTTTAAAAATATTGAATTTTTATAGAGATTTTGAAAATTTTGAATTTTTGTGGAGATTTTGAAAATATTTGAATTTTTGTTGGTTTTAAAAATATTCACCTTTTTGTTGATTTTTTGGAAATATTGTCATGCCATGGCAGCATTAAAGTTATGACAACTCATGGCAAGGGTCCTCGTTACCTCCCCTTTTATTAAAGAGTGCCCAAAGTAAGGTGTGCATTTGAAGTGGTACCCATGGCTGACTGCTCATGGTTAAGTGCGTCACTATCAGAGCCATACATGAAAGGGTACTTGGTCTAGTAAGGAGAAGGGAATAAAATTTGGAGATAAGTTTGATATGGATTTTGAAGAGTTGGGTTGGACTTTCTTCCTTGGCACAACCATCAGAAGATTCAATCTCATTAAATATTGAGGGCTTTTGGAATTGATTGATTGACCATTTATTTGGTAGGGTCATGCGTACGACCAGGTTCATTTTGAAGCCCGCGGGGACTTTGCTGCTCTTTGCCATACCTTGTTATATTGATTGATTTTGATTTGATTTGCATGCATATGACCAGGTTCATTTTGAATCTGCGGAGACTTTGCCGCTCTTTACATGCATTTGACTTTGATGTTCATTGAACATTTGATTAATTGCCCTTTTTGAGACATCCTCTCATCAGGGAGTGCTTCAGGTTAGTCGTCTTATCCAGACTACCTCTACTACCCATACTTGGCTAAATGAGGAGAGAAACATACGTTCATGCCCTCATGCATGGCCATGATAGAGACGGTGTCTTCCAAAGCAATCGGCTCAGGGTGTCATGGAGTGTGTGTAAAGGTGCCCATGCCAAGGGCAAACTTTAATGAAAAGGGAGGGAATTTTGGACTCCTGGTACAGAGCTCTCATAACAAAGTGTTGCAGTAGCATGACAACATTGAATATTCATCCTTTTTTTGTTTTTTTTTAATGATGCTGATAAGCAAATATAATAGCTTTTCAAAATAAGAATTCAGAGGGTAAAAGGAGGACGAATGTCCTACGTTGAGGCGAGACTTAGAGGCTTTGAAGAATGTACAAAATTACTCAAAAATTAAAAAAGATAAGTGTGAACTAAAACCCCGAAAACAATGAAAAAAAGGGCGGATGCTGTCATGTCTCGAGAATTACGCAGTGGATATTAATAATGTGGAATAATTTGAGATGATATCCGGAGATGTGAACAGTCGGAAAATAAGCCTCTAGCTAGCACGCACTAAATGTATAACAACATACATCATCATAGGGCCCAAATATTGAACTCAACTAATATTGTATTCAAATCTCAACTCATTGTATTCCAAATGTAAATTATTATAGGACTAAGACTCAATAAAAAGGAAAAGTACATTTTATTCCTCACTTCCTACTACACATTCTAACACTCAAAATAAACTAACTATAGATAGACTCATATTTGGAACGCTCATCACTCGGACGCATTCCCCTCCTCGACTTTCTCCTCGTCTTGAATGTCATAATCACCTAGAATGGTTAAAAGTAGGGGAGGAGCAAACTAGCCCATATGATTTATATCTCAATGTGTGGGCAATGATATAAGTGATTAACAATTTAGAACTAGGTAAGCACGATGATTGTCATGATATGCATGTACGAACAAAACTCATTAAAACATGATACATGAACAAGCTAGATAGAGTGATCATGATGCACAAGATCTAGAATGATATAACGAGCAAGAGATGATCAATAGTAAGGCATATAACTAGCACACAATATATCACTTAAATTGCAATTAATGCAGGATGGCCTTATCACGCAAGCAAGCAAGCAAGAATGCACGAGCACGATCATGTAACACTAATCAGGCACGTAGACACTAATGTACACCAAGGAAAGATCTACCAAGAATGTACACCAGGACACGTATATGTGGTTATTGTATCTATCATTCAACACGACACACACGACTCCCAGCGCAGATGCAACGCCAGTAATCATTATACCCCATGGTTAACAGTATATTTATGACTCTCCATCATTGGGGCTAGACTGGAGCCCTTGGACACTTGCCGTGCCTGGTCAACATCTCACTTAAATTTAAATGTAGATACCCACAGTCATTAATAATGGCCAATGAGAGTTTCAATAAGTAAGCATATGTAATGTCATGTTCATGATGATGATAAAAATAAGTAATAAGTAAATTGAACATGATTTCATGATGACAATGGTCAAGAGATAGATTCGGAAGCTTAACAGTATGATTTATACTTTAGTTCAATCTTTACATTAATGGCTTTAGTCTAGATTGTAAATCACACTCACGAGAAGAAGATGAGAGAGGAAGTGCACACTATCTCCAGGGAACTTCAATGGTACAACCAACTCGGTCTCCATGTGGGAATTCATGGAGAACGGAGATTTACGGAGGTCTTAGAGAAAAGGTCGCTAGTCTACCAATTCGGAATGACCGATAGAGAGCTTCCAAATCCCCAAGAAAGAGCTGCCTAGATGTGCAAGTGTGTAATGATGTACGCATCTCAATCCACAATCCGCCAGTTTCAAACTTGCATAAAGCACTAAACATGATGGCATGACATGAAACTATGCACTGTAACTAATCATGGTTTGCAAGATTTTAAGATAACAAATTATCATTTTAATCAAGCTAGAATAGTAACAAGAGCGAATCACAACTTTCATGAATGATCATATCATTAAGAAAGTAATTAGAATAATATTCATGTAATTATAACTTTTAAATGGGTTAAACACTTTTAAGCCATTAAACAGACATCATGTAATGATTAGACCCAAGACGTGCAAATCACACACTTGATACCATGTTAAACAGACCTCGGGTAAGTTTTGAAATATGCGTCCAACACAGTGGACGCACTTTAAAACACAGTGTACAGAGAAAGCCAGCGAAACAGTGAAGTTTCCAAATCACGTCCACCCTTGTGGCCACGTTCATGATTGAATCACGTCGGGGGACCCGGACGCGTTCAAGGAAATTCATTTAATAAACACTTGGGCGGGAAAACTGCCTGAAACGTGTCGGGGTATCACGCCGCGATTCAGACCGGCGCTGACTCCCAGGCGGTGCGCAACACACATGCGCGGGTTTACTCGTCAACACGTTAAATGCGTCAGGTCTCGCAGATGCCTCTCTCCGAATCACGTTGGCCATGAGCGATGCAATTCCAGATGCTTTAAAAGCGTCGCCTGAACCGGACGCGGTTCAAACCTCAGACCGAAAACGCCAAAACATGCAGGAAACTAGGGTTTGACCCATGTAACGCTTATACCTTCTAAACTAGGGCTTTTCAGACAAAAGTCTCAACATGAAAGTTGTAGGGAACATGGAATAGATACAAACTATGATTTTTAAATAATTTTAAATGACCTCAGTATGCATGATAAATTGACATGAACATGAAAAGTCCTTGACATGCGCGACTATGGCAAAATGCCTATAACTCAAAATCTACACATTGGAATTCGATGAAACTAATTGGAAATGAAACTAGACTTGATGTGCTACACATTGGTATATGATTTGTTAAAGTTTGGATTGAGAAAACCTACCTTTTGAGTTGATGAATTTTCATTCTTTAGAAATCCCTTGTTCCGACCACTGTTGAAGAACGCCTAAGACTCCCCGAATACTGCATGCAATTTGTGCATTCCAGTTGGGTTAGGAAGCAGACTTGACCCTCTTTCCAGGAGTATAAGCCTTGCATGATGGGATTTAGGTTTACCCTACCTTTGGTCGACTCCAAGTGGACGGGTTGCATAGGTTGTAGCAGACAAACAGGGGAAGAAGATGACCTTCTTGTGGTCATTCCACAGCTCCCCAGCCATCAAGAACTCCTCCACACGACCCCAACAAGTGGCAAAACTCGTCCCTAGGGTTTAGTGGAGAGTATTTAAGCATCCATGGGTTTTAGGAGTCCTAATGCAACAAGGAAAGCCAAGTTGCAGTTTCAGCATATTACTTTCATAATTTGAGGATTTCTTCCTCCATTGGAGTGCCTTGGCCATCAAGCAATCCCAAAGGATGGCTAGGCACGAATTGAGGTTGCCAAGAATGCATGATTGCATCCAATTCAACCCTAATTGCCTTTCCTAATTTCAGCTTATTTAAGTTACGAATTTTCATGCATTTCTTGCTTCATTTGATTTTTGGCCCAAATGTTGTCCATTGGCTCAATTATGATATTGGGTCATTAATATATAATGTGGAAGTCTCTCCAACATTTTTATTTAATTTATGATTGCATCGTATTTCCGTGTTACGGTTTTCCGACTTGTTTCCTTATTGGATAATCGGTCACCATGTGATGTACACTTGGTTAATCAGATTTTTTATTGCATGAATTTCTTCGTGGAACACTTAAGAATAATGTGTGGGGTTGATTTATAATTTTTACAAAATTATCTGATGTGTTTAGCACATACGATAATGATACGTATGTTTAAATACTCTGATATTATGGAAAATATTTATTTCAATTATTTGAATTTTTATGTAATTAAAATTTTCGAGGTGCTACACCCTCCCCCACTTAAGAGAATTTGGTCCCCAATTCATAGATCATAATTGGCTTTGATAGTTATGATCCTTGAGGTCGTTTCAGATTTAATTCCTCTAACTTGTTTCCACATCGTGGATGCTAGTCCAACAGCTACACCTATGGTCACCCGTGCTATTCATTTGGTTCCTTCCACTCCTGTCTTTCTTCCACGGTTGTTATAACTCTATCTTAATCCACCAGATGAACTATGGTATAACTACTAGATTATTCCTTTCTAATTTCTCCTTAATGATTATAACTCCATCTTATTCCCCCACTTAGAAATGTACTAATAAGAAAAACATCATAAAATCAGTCTAGGGGTTTAACAATCATACCTTCTTCTGGGAGCTCCGCTGGAGTTATTGCATTCACGCGTCCTTGACGCTTTACCACTCCCTGGTTCCTTCCAACTTGGTCTTTTAGCATGGGACGGTTTGGTATACGATGTTCCTGACTCCCACATCGCAGGCAAGCCCCGGCCTTCTTCCAGCACTTGTCCGCTTGGTGCCCAGGCTTGTCGCAAAATTTACAATATTCCACCGTCGCTGTTTCTTCTACTTTGATCTTTTTCTCCATGCCATAGACCTCCCAGTGGTTGGCCTTTTGTTGTGTGTAGTTGTTGTTATTGTTGTTGTTGTGGAAAGTTCCAGTTGTATCGATGATCCTCTTTTTAGAAGGTCGGCTTTGATATGTCTTTCCCTTTATGCCTTCCACCTTAACCATAGTGTCTTCTACCAGTTGAGCTCTTTGGACCATCTCAGTGTAGGTTTGGATGTTGTGTGGTCCGAGCTTTTCAATGAACATGGGCATAAGCCCATCCATGAAACGGTTGGTCTTCAACCTTTCTGTGCCCACCAGATGTGGGGCATACACTGCCAGGCGAGCGAACTGAGCTTCATACTCAGCCACCAACATGCTCTTTTATTTTAGTGTGGCAAACTCTACCGCCTTCTTTTCCTTAACTCTCTCAGAGAAATACTTTCCCTAGAATATCTCCAGGAATCCGGCCCACTCCAATTCAGCTACATTAGGCAGATGGGCCATGTGGCCTTCCACCATGCTCGAGCATCCTTAGTAAATTGGAAAGTGGCCAGTACCACCTTCTCCCTATTGGTGCATTGTATAACTTGGAAAATCCTTTCTATTTCTTCCTGCCAATTCTCCGCTTCGTCTGGATCAGGAGATCCCAAGAAACGAGGAGGGTTTAAACTCCTAAAGTTACGGTGCAAATCACCGGCTCCATTCCTACCCACGACAGCCTGAACCACATTTTGTAAAGCTTGAGTCAATCCAACCACGGTTTCTTGCATAGCTAGCCACTGATTGCGAGCCATTGCAGTTGAGTGTAAGAGTTATAAGGGTTCCTGAGAAAAGGATGGAAACCAATTAATGTCTCTAGATACATTATAAGAGTCAATGGGTAAGAGTGTTATGTTCTTTCTATCATATTCTCAGTCTCTACCCCTTTCTCACTAGGTACTATATTTAATTTCCATGACCTAGGTTCCATAGGTATCTCTTAATCCTGAGACATATATCCCATTTGGTGTTCCTAGGCTCTGATACCACTAAACTGTCATGTCTCGAGAATTACGCAGTGGATATTAATAATGCGGAATAATTCGAGACAATATCCCGAGACGTGAACAGTCGCAAATAAGCCTCTAGCTAGCACGCACTAAATGTATAACAATATACATCATCATAGGGCCCAAATATTGAACTCAACTAATCTTGTATTCAAATCTCAACTCATTGTATTCCAAATGGAAACTATTACAGGACTAAGACTCAATAAAAAGGAAAAGTACATTTTATTCCTCACTTCCTACTACACGTTCTAACACTCAAAATAAACTAACTATAGATAGACTCATATTTGGAACGCTCATCACTCGAACGCATTCCCCTTCTCGACTTGCTCCTCCTCTTGAATGTCATAATCACCTAGAATGGTTAAAAGTAGGGGATGAGTAAACTGGCCCAGTAGGATTTATATCTCAATGTGCGGGCAATGATATAAGTGATTAACAATTTAGAACTAGGTAAGCATGATGATTGTCATGATATGCATGTACGAACAAAACTCATTAAAACATGATACATGAACAAGCTAGATAGAGTGATCATGATGGAACAAGATCTAGAACGATATAACGAGCAAAAGATGATCAATAGAGAGGCATGTAACTAGCACGCAAGATATCACTTAAATTGCAATTAATGCAGAATGGCCATATCACGCAAGCAAGCAAGCAAGAACGCACGAGCATGATCATGTAACACTAATCAGGCACGTAGACACTAATGTACACCAAGAAAAGATCCACCAAGAATGTACACCAGGACACGTGTATGTGGTTATTATATCTATCATTCAACATGACACGCACGACTCCCAGCGCAGATGCAACGCCAGTAATCATTATACCCCATGGTTAACAGTATATTTATGACTCTCCGTCATTGGGGCTAGACTGGAGCCCTTGGACACTCGCCGTGCCCGATCAGCATCTCACTTAATTTTCAATGTCGATACCCACAGTCATTAATAATGGCCAATGAGAGTTTCAATAAGTAAACATATGTAATGTCATGTTCATGATGATGATGAAAATAAGTAATAAGTAAATCGAACATGATTTCATGATAACAATGGTCAAGAGATAGATTCGGAAGCATAACAGTACAATTTATACTTTAGTTCAATCTTTACATTAATGGCTTAGTCTAGATTATAAATCACACTCACGAGAACAAGATGAGAGAGGAAGTGCACGCTATCTCCAGGGAACTTCAATGGTACAACCAACTCGGTCTTCATGTGGGAATCCACGGAGAACGGAGATTTACGGAGGTCTTAGAGAAAAGTTCGCTAGTCTACCGATTCAGAATGTTCGATAGAGAGCTTCCAAATCCCCAAGAAAGGGCTGCCTAGATGTGCAAGTGTGTAGTAATGTACGCATCTCAATCCACAATCCACCAGTTTCAAACTTGCGGAAAGCACTTAACATGATGGCATGACATGAAACTATGCACTTTAACTAATCATGGTTTGCAAAATTTTAAGATAACAAATTATCATTTTAATCAAGCTAGAATAGTAACAAGAGCGAATCACAAGTTTCATGAATGATCATATCATTAAGAAAGCAATTAGAATAATATTCATGTAATTATAAATTTTAAATGGGTTAAACACTTTTAAGCCATTAAACAGACATCATGTAATGATCAGACCCAAGACATGCAAATCACAAACTTGATACCATGTTAAAAAGACCTCGGGTAAGCTTTGAAATATGCGTCCAACACAGTGGACGCACTTTAAAACACAGTGTATAGAGAAAGCCAGTGAAATAGTGAAGTTTCCAAATCGTGTACACCCTTGTGGCCGCGTTCATGATTGAGTCACGTCGGGGGACCCGAACGCGTTCAAGGAAATTCATTTAATAAAGGCTTGGGCGGGAAAACTGCCTGAAACGCATCAGGGTATCACGCCGCGATTCAGACCGGCGCTGAGTCCCAGGCGGCGCAAAGACCCACGCACGGGTTGACTCGTCAACATGTTAAACGTGTCGGGTCTCGCAGACACCTCTCTCCAAATCACGTCGGCCACAAGCGACATGATTCCATACACTTTAAAAGCGTCACCTGAACCGGACGCGGTTCAAACCTCAGACCGAAAACGCCGAAACATGCAGGAAACTGGGGTTTAATCCATGCAACACTTATACCTTCTAAACTAGGGCTTTTCGAACAAAAGTCTCAACATGAAAGTTGTAGGGAACATGGAATAGATGCAAACTATGATTTTTAAATAATTTTAAACAACCTCAGTACGCACGATAAATTGACATGAACATGAAAAGTCCCTGACATGCGTGACTATGGCAAAATGCCTATAACTCAAAATCTACACATTGGAATTCGATGAAACCAATTGGAAAAGAAACTAGACTTGATTCTCTACACATTGGTATATGATTTGTAAAAGTTTGGCTCGAGAAAACCTACCTTTTGGGTTAATGAAGTTTCATTCTTCAGAACTCCCTTGTTCCAACCACTATTGAAGAACACCTAATACTCCCCGAATACTGCATGAAATTTGTGCATTCCAATTGGGTTAGGAAGTAGACTTGACCCTCTTTCCAAAGATATAAGCCTTGCACGATGGGATTTTGGTTTACCCTACCTTTGGTCGACTCCAAGTGGACGGGTTGCACAGGTCGTAGCAGACAAACAGGGGAAGAAGATGACCTTCTTGTGGTCATTCCACAGCTCCCCAGCCATCAAGAACTCCTCCACACAACTCCAGCAAGTGGTAAAACTCATCCCTAGGGTTTAGTGGAGAGTATTTAAGCATCCATGGGTTTTAGGCGTCCTAATGCAACATGGAAAGCCAAGTTGCGGCTTCAGCATATTACTTTCCTAATTTGAGGATTTCTTCCTCCATTGGAGTGCCTTGGCCATCAAGCAATCCCAAAGGATGGCTAGGCACGAATTTGGGTTGCTAAGAATGCATGATTGCATCCCAATTCAACCCTAATTGCCTTTTCCTAATTTCAGCTTATTTAAGTTACGAATTTCCATGTATTTTCTTGCTTCATTTGATTTTTGGGCCAAATGTTGTCCATTGGATCAATTATGATATTGGGTCATTAATATATAATGTTGGAATTCTCTCCAACATTTTTATTTAATTTATGATTGCGTCGTATTTCCGTGTTAACGATTTTCCAACTTATTTCCTTATTTGGATAATCGGTAACCATATGATGTACACTTGGTTAATCGGATTTTTGTTGCATGAATTTCTTCATGGAACACTTAGGAATAATGTGTGGGGTTGATTTATAATTTTTACAAATTTTTTCGATGTGTTTTAGCACATACGATAATGATACGTATGTTTAAATACTATGATATTATGGAGATTATTTATTTCAATTTATTTGAATTTTTATGTAATTAAAATTTCTGGGGTGCTACAGATGCCCTGGTTGAATATGGAAAGGTGAGAAGGATGGGAAGAATTTGGAGACTCCGGGGGAGATCGGAGGGAGTAAAAGAGGAGGAGCGCAAGGCTCGGTAAAAAGAAAAGGATCCGGAGGGTCCGGAGCATGGAAAGGAAAAATGGGCTGCGAGGGGCCGAAAAGAAGGTGCCGCGTAGGGCACAGTAGGGAGACGTGCCAGGTGAGGCACTACAAGGAGGTGTGCTGCGAGGGGCACTAGAGGGAGATGTGCCATGAGGGGCACGGTAAGGTGGGTGAAAACAATGAGGTGTGCCACGAGGGGCACTAGAGGGAGATGTGCCACGAGGGACACGGTAAGGAGGGTGAAAACAATGGGGTGTGCCACGTAGGGCACGGGGAGGAGAATGGTGTGAACATAACGATGTGCCATGAAGGGCACGGGGAGGAGAATGGTGTGAACATAACGATGTGCCAGTATAGGAGAATGTAGGTTACAAAAAAGGGCGTGATGCCCAATATAGGAGAGTGGATCATAGAAAAGGTGGAAATAAAATGCCTCCCTTGGGGAGGGAATGTGGACAACCCACAGGAAGGTGCTGATAAGAGAAAAGGAGGATGTGAATGACGAGGAAGGCGGAGGTCCTCTTGTTGTTAGCCTTGCCCGACGTTTGAATATTTGCTTGGGAGTTGGCTTTTGAACCCTTATGTATTTCTTCACATAGTGTGCCTAGTGGATGGACGGTCTTGATCTTCTCACATAAGTTGATAGGCTCTCATTAGGTGATGATTTGTTGACTTCCATCGGAGTTTCAAGCAGCAGTGACAAATCCCTTGGAATATAGTTGAAGGAAATAGCAGAGAGTTAAACTGGTAGAGTTGAAAGTAACAAAGAGAGGACCGTGCCCAAAGATTATATAAGGTTTTGCAGGGAAAGGGGCATGTACCCTCGAATAATTAAATTCACTAAGGATTTGGTTGTGGAGTGTGTGAAAACAATCTGATTGGTTGACCCCACTGGAGTGGGAAGGTTCACAACAAATGTGTGAGGAATCATGAAAGCATGGAGGGAGAATTTCTCTATGAGTATTTTGAGTTGAATATAGTTGGTAGCTGGTATGATTGTCATAGTATTAGAGGGCCTCTTGATGGCCAAGAATGGAGGCGAGGGCTTCTGTTCAGTGAATGTGCCCGGTATATTGACAATGACCGACATGCATGGAATATAGTCTTGGATTTTGAATAGCATGCCCGGTCCCGTGATTTCCTTCTCTTGCTGACTTTGGTTGTTGCTCTTTGGTCGTTTGCACCCGCTCCATTGGATGGGGTGGATATGATGGGTGGTGTGGAAGGCCGTATGGCTATTGGAGGTGTAATGGGTGATGGAGGGGATGTTTGTTCAGGTTGAGTTCCCAATGGTGTTGGAGTAATGGGAGGTGTAATGATTGGTTTAATGGTTGATGGAGGTTTAATAATGGATGGTTTGGTGATAATGGATGGTAGTGTAGGAGGGGTAGGTAAATGGCATACAAACATGACCTCGGAAGGTTCATTGTCGTAACACCAAGTGGTTTCATGAAGGGATTGTACAGTGACAATGTCAGCCCCAGCAATTGGTTGTGGTGGAGGTTGTTGTGGTGGAATAGGTATGGCAACAGGAGTGGGTGCAACTATGGGCACATGAGCTTCTTTAACAATTAGGGTGTTGATTCACCCTGTTGGAGGTTGATGAGTGTGAGGAGGATGGATTAGTGGATGCTTGGGTGGGGGCATGTTGTAATATGGAGGTGTGTATCGAGGAGCATGTGGAGTGGATGTTTGGTGAGGTGGATGGTGGATGGCGTCCACTAACCCATTGTACCTCGGATCTTGCTTGAATAACTCTATGATCAAGGAGTCCATTAGATGTGTTTGAATGTAACATCCCCGCTCATAGAGCTCTTCCATAGTATCAATTTTGTTCATGGCCAAGATGTGCCTGAACTTTGGAGTAGAGTTGGAAATGATGATTTTGACTTGCTCTGACTCCTAGAGCACATGTTGCAATCTTGAAGCCATGGACCTCCAACGGTCAGTGAATTGGACAAAGTCCTTGTCAGGCCTCCTCTTCTTGAATGCTAGATCCCTGATGGAGAGAGATGTGCTGATGTGGTCTTTGTACCTTTGAAGGAATTTCTTAAGCAAAACACAGAAGTCCTCTGCCTCTCTTGGTTCTAAGGAGTAGAACCATTCATGTGCAGGGCCATCAAGAGATTTTCTAAAGAGATATGCCAGTGTGAGGGGATCACGTTGCCAACGAGAAGACTTATAAAGGAATTATTTTACATGAATAAAGGGATTGCCCGTGCCATTGTACAGTCAGTACGATGACATCTTTGAGGGATGTATATGAATTTGAGGGAGAGCCGACATGGTGGTAACGGGGTCACCCATGGAGTTAGTGAGTTTATTCAATTCTTTCTCCATATTATTCAATTTATGGAGAAGAGCATGTTGGAGGGATGAGGGTTTCCGCTGGGCATGTGAGGATGTATATGAGGGAGGCCGTGAATTAACAGGCCTTCCCAAGGGATGGTCCATACAGACTAGAGCATAGGAGGTAAAATGGCCAGGGAGCTGGGATGAAGGATGTACGGGAGGAGATGGCGAAGTTGCCGGAATCTACAAGGACTGGTGCCTTTTGGGAGAAGGAGAGGGAGGAAGAGTCACACCCTCAACCAAAGATTTAAAATGATTGATTTGTTGAGGTGTGAGTTGATCTATTGCATGCATGGACATTTTGTACATGGGAATCATGGTGGGGAGAAGGCTCTCTCTGGGTTTTGATTGGAGATAAATTTGAGCGAATATCAAGTTGGTTAGCACGCGGTGTGCGCACATAACTATAAGATGTTGAAGTTTGTCCCTCACGATGATGAGATGGACGGACATGGGATTGAAAAGATGGAGACTTGTCAGATTGAAAGGACTGGCCATCTAAACTATCCTCATATTCCACATAATTGAAGTTGACATGATGATATGAATCCATTTTTAAACAAGGAAAATAAACAAACAAGTAGAACATCAAGATGTGAATCAATCAATAGAGTTCAAACAAGTTGTAATGTTTAGCGCATGTTTGAAAAGTTTCACAATTAATTAAATGGATTTGAAGGGTATTATGTCACTCTAAGTGAGATCTTAGTTGAATGGATCTGGAAACTTCGGGATGCAACTAAAATCACCTCTCACCCCATAGTATGATGTCTAAACCCGGGTAAACAGTAAGGTACAACCTGCTCGGTCTGCCGTGAGGGAATCCATAGGGTACAGAGACTTAGGGAGGTTCCGAAAGAAGGTTCGCTAGTCCAAAGGGACGGAATACCCAATGGAGAGCTTGCCTTCACTGGAAGGGTGTGTGGAGCCTAGGATATGACGGAAGGTGTGACGGCCCCAATGCCCAAACCCCTGGCTCCCGCCAAGGATCCGACCATCGGCAACGCCGCCCATGAGCCTGAAGACCCAGAAGGGTTAACAAACCAGTGTAACAATATATGTAACAGAAGTAAATAATGACAACAAGCACTAAAATGTACTAAGAAGTGAAGGAAAAATGTCCAACACAAAGTACGAGTCTAGTACAGTCCCAAAGTAATAAAGTACAAGTGTAGAAAGAAAGGGAATAATAGATCCCTTAGGGGCATACCCCAAAGGTGATGAAACAAGTACGAAGGGAACACTGCTCATGGAAGACGCCGTCTACAACGGCCCTATCTCCTCAGCCCACCGCAGAGGGTACTACTGTGAAGTCTCACCTGTAAAGAAGGGCATGAGCTTCACAAAGAAGCCCAGTAGGGACTACCAATCTCCCACTGGTTCTAACAAGCAGAATAGATATATGTTCATAACTGAAATTGAGCAAGTAAATCTATTCTACTAACAGAGTAAGTGCGGAAGCAGAAAGTAACTACACGGCCATCGGTCTAAACCAAACGTCGGGACCGGAAACCCGTGTAAACCATGACACTGGGATGAACCCAAGGCTGCTCTCACGTCCCGAGAATTACGCAGTGGAAATATTTGAAGTAATAAATTTGATATTCCGAGACATGAACAGTCGGCAAATAAGCATCTAGCTACCGAGCGTCAATTGTGTATCAACACAAACATAATAAAAGGGCCCAAATAATGAACTCAACTAAACTTGTATTCAAATATCAACACTTTGTCTTATTTCAAAATGGAACTAATACAACTCTTTCATTATTGAATAAAAGGAAAAGTACATATATCCTCACTACCTACTACATTGATCTAACACTCAAGTATTAACAATAGGAACTAAGATTGGAATGCTCATCACTCTCACACATTCCCTTCATAGTCTTGATCTTCCGCTTCACCCTCAAGTCACCTATGATGTGGAAAAGTAGGGAATGAGCAAACTAGCCCAGTAGGATTTATATCTCAATGTGTGGGCAATGATATAAGTGATTAGAAATTTAGAACTAAGAAAGTACGATTAACTATATATGCATGAACGATAAATTCACATGTACACGATACATGAACAAGATAGGCTAAGCGATAGTAATTGAACAAGATTTAGAATGAGGTAATAAGATAGAATTAATAATAGATCACTTTGCACAAGTGCGTAAGATGTCACTTGATGTCAATAGTTTTCAAGAACGCAATATATGACTAATTGCAATAAATGCAGGATGGCCATATCATGCAAGCAAGTACGCACGAGCACGAACTTTTAACACGATTCACTTAATCGGGCATGAAGACACTAATGTGCACTAAGGATCTATGCCACCTTGGAATGCACACTAGGACACGTGTATGTGGTTTATGTATCTAGCATTCAACACGCAAGTACTCCTATTGCAGATGCAACACCAGTAATCATTATACCCCATGGTTAACAGTATATTTATGACTCTCTGTCATTGGGGCTAGACTGGAGCTCTTGGACACTCACCATGCCTGATCAGCATCTCACTTAATTTCAAATGTAGATACCCACAGTCATTCATGGCCAATAACAAGAGTTTCAAGATATAAGCAATTGTAATGTCATGTTCATGATAATGATGTCAAGAAATAGCGAATCAAGTGAACATGATTTCATAGTAACAATAGTCGAGAGATAATTTTGGCAGCATAACGATGTAATTTACACTTTTAGTTAAATCATTACATTGATGGCTTTAAGTCCAAGATTATAAATCACACTCATGAGAATGAGATGAGAGAGGAAGTGCATTCTATCTCCGGAGAACTTCAATGGTACAACCAACTCAGTCTCCATGAGGGAATCCACGGAGTACGGAGAATTACGGAGGTCTTAAGAGAAAGGTCACTAGTCTGTGGATATGGAATGACCGGCTGAGAGTTTCCAATCCCCCAAGAAAGGGCTGCCTATAAGTGCAAGAGTGTAGTGTAGCACGTGTCTCAATCCATAATCCATTGGTCTTAAACATGCGGAAAGCAAGTAACATGATGACATGGTATTGAAACATGTGCTTAACTTGACATGATTTGTAGTATTTTAAGATAACATTCATTCACTTTAGTAAGCTAGAATAGCAAGATGATCAATCAATCATTGCGAGAATAGATCAAGTCATTTAAGAGTAAATAGAATAAACTTTCATGTTGTTATCTCTTTCACATGGGTTAACAGCTTTTAAGCCACTGGACAGATTGCACGCACTTAACAAAACCATGACATGTAAACCTCACACTCTAGACAGAGCAAATAGGTCTCGGGTAGGCTTGGTAAATCGTGACGGACATAGTCGTCTCTATTTACGAGGTTTAAACAACAAGTAAACGGGTTTCAGACAGTCTTATAAATCGCGACGGTTTACACGGACGCGTTCATGACAAGTGGTACAGAAACGCGATGTACAAGTACGATGCGTTCATGCAAGTCTGCTTAAATACATAATAGGCATGAGAACCAAGGGCAAGAAACATAAGAATCGTGACGACATACATGGTCGTATTCTTGACATGCACTGAAAACGATGCTGCACACAGTTTGATGTAGTCGGATCCTATCAGGATAGGTCCCAAAACACGACGGTATAGGCTGTTGCCTTTAAGGTAATCACGACGGGTTAACCTGTCGCGATACCAGTGCCTAATACACGACGTCTGTCTTGGTCGCGTTTTAGGGTTCAGCCCGAAAATGATGAAAATCGTACAACGATGCATGCAACGGTTATAACTCAAAAACTAGGGCTCTTGGGAAAAAAAACTATGAACATGAAACTTGTTGGGTACGAGGAGTAGAAGAGAACTATGGCTTTGGTTTCACATGATTTGGCTTCGGGATGCGTGAGAAATGACATGAACATGAAACGCCCTCAACATGCACGACTTCGGAAAAACATTTAATGCACCATGCATGCTCGATGAAAATTAGGGAAAACAGGTGCATATGAAAGTAGACTCGATGATCTTTGACTACAGTCTCACGCCTAGCCCCTCTAGATGGTACCGAAACCACATAGAGTGAGGCAGTGAGAAGGACTAGCTGATCTGCACCGAAAGAACACCCAAACCACCTCGGCATCCCAGACTCAGCTAAGAGAGCTCTGCAAATGACTCTACGCTGCTGGCCCCACCGTTTTCCCCTCTGCTACCAGAGTTTGTACTATCAAGGACCCAAGAAAATTTGGCTACCAAAAATCTCAACTTAATTCTGTTTGCAGGGATGCCTGAGAGCATCCAAATGGTATTTGGACAGTGGGTGCTCAAGGCATATGATAGGTGACAGAAAATTATTTACAAATTTCAAAAATGAAATTGGTCAAGTCACTAATGGTGATAATGGAAAAGGAAAAGTGTTAGGTTGTGGAACAGTAGGAACAAACGAAAAGGATCTAATAGAAGATGTTATGTATGTTGAAGGATTAAAGCACAATCTCATTAGTATTAGTCAACTTTGTGACAAAGGTCACTTGGTAAAATTTCAGAACGACAAATCAAAAGCCCACAAGTGCCTAGCACCGGGTGAACGACTAGTGTAGGACCGTGCTAGGAACAACACATGTGCCAAGAAACAGAGTCGCAGCGGAACGAAACTCCAAACAGGTCGCCAGTCACCCTCTGTCTGAGAAGGCGACAGGGTTGCTGTCGCTTTCTCATAGAAAGCGACACAAGGGCTGTCGCCACCTAAAGGCGACACCCGGTCTGTCGCGACCTGGGTCTGAAGGTGACAGGGTAACTATCGCGAGCTGGGTCGCGACAAGAGAATTGTTGCGACCACAATCAGAGGTCCGGGTGACCACCCGAGACCTCCCTAAACCCACAGGGAAAATCAGGCATGAAGGCGACGGCCACTCTGTCACTACCAGAACGTGACAGGGGGTGGCGTCATGTTCATACCAGAAGGCGACGGGTCGACATGTCGTGATCTGGATCACGACAAGAAGCTTGTCACGACTATAGATAGAGACACCCAAGACCTCCAAAACACGCAACAAACCACAAGTCCGGTGAGTACAAAGAGAGGGGAGCATGTAGAATGATGTAAACACATGGTTTAAGCTCAAACCACCCTCAACCACACCCATGCATGTCAAGGATATGCATCTACACTCCAAAAACCTCACATGAATGCATGATGGAGCACTCACACCCAACCCCCAATTCCAACACAAACAAGCCAAACATGCAAACCACAATCCTAGCATGCTTCTACTGGCTTGGAGAACGGGGTTTGGAAGTTCTAGCATGGTAGAACTAAGGGAAAGACAGGGGTCCCTACCTCAAATTGAAGAGCTAGCCTGTTGGGGTCTTCTCGTGTGCATGGCCACCTCCTTCTCGCTCCAAGCTCCACGGTCACGCCGTCCACGAGCAATGAACATCCTCCTACAAGCCAGAGAAGAGTCACCACCATAAAGGAGAGGAAGCCATGCCGGAGAAGAGCACCAAGCTGAGAAGAAATCCCACAACCTCACCACAAAAGCCCTCACACTCTCCTCACGGAGAGGCTAGCACACAGGGGTCGGAGGAAGAGAGAAATCGCTAGAAGAGAAGAAGAAGAAGACAGGTCTGATGGCCTTGCATATGTAGGCCTCAGACCTGAGACCGCGACATCCAACCCGTCACATTCACTTACTGAATGCGATAGATAACCTGTCACAACCTCAAGGTCATGGTTAGACCTGACCAACGGATCCGCCACGTGTCATTCTCGCAACCCTGATGTAATCACGAGGATTGTGCCCCCCCCAATACACGCATATTTGTGCTAACTATAGGAGCATGGAAAAGGGATGTGATCGCCACCTAATATAGTTGCCTAATTATAGAATGAAGAGGGCTAACTATAATAGGAAAGAAGGAGAGAGAACGGAACATAGACCTGATATCGCGACGGGGAACCCCGTCGCGATGGAGCTGATAGCGCGATGCCCCGGCAGGGTATGTCTCCGTGTCGCGTCACCTTCGTCCGTCGCGTTCTCTGCAGTGCAGGAGAAATGTGGAAGGACATTCTTCCTGCCCTCCATCCGGCCAGAGAACAAGAGCTCCTCGTGAGAACTCATTTGAATGCCTGCCAAAACAACAAAACAACAAAGAAAGAACCCTATTAGAACAAGTGAAGTGTGGTATCTATTCAACAATAAAAGAGAAAGAAGGAACATGGTGGGAACGAACCTGGGGGGTGGTTTTTTAAACCCCTATGGTGATGGAAAACATAGGAAAGGATGGAAGTGCAACCTATCTAAAGAAATGATATAAAATGCATGAAAGAGAAAGGAGGGGGAGAGAGGAAGAAAGAGCCTCAATGGGGCGACTCCCTGGCCTGTAATGGCGTGCTTAGGTGCTTCAAATGCTCCAAGATGAAGTGGGAATCTCCCTCCTCACGTTCCACACTCAGTAGATGAAGAAATGAACAAGTTTTGTGGTGGAAAATGTGAGGAAAAGAGAGGGAATGGGAGGGCTGCGAGGCTAAGTCCAGACCAGGGGAAATTTCGGCAGCCCTTCAGGGTGAAAATGGGGCTCCCCTCGCTCTGAAGGAGAGGGCCTTCCTTTTATAGAATTGGGAGAGATAAAAACCCATTTTAGTGATAAATATCCAAATGAAAAGATAAATTCCATCAAAATTCGTAGGGAGAGTCCCAAGGATGCTCTCAAGGAGACCCTTAGCCTTAAACCTCGCCCAAGGGATTGGGAGGTTGCTTGGAGATAGGGATAAGGCCATAGGAGGATAAATAGGAGGTGGTTGCGGAGTCCTGCATGCTCATCTATTGTCGCGACAGATCGTAGGGGCGTGACAGGAAGTAACGCGACGTCTGGGAAGGGCGCGACATTAAGGCCACGTGCATGGATATGCATGGGCTGTCGCGACAGCCAAAGGGGGCGCGATTCGGCTAAAGCGATGCCACGATATGTCACGTTAAGAAAATGAATTATTCTTGAATTATCGGCCAATCAAATAAGAGAATAATGGGCATTTAAGCTCAAGGACTCTCTTAAATAAATAATGGATGGGATTTTATGGAAAATGGGCTCGTAATGGGCTCAACACAAGGCTAATGGTGGGCTCAAGGTGAGTGACCAACTTGGGGCTCACTTAGATAACAAGTAATGTGGTACTACTTGTAGGCTAGAATCGGGTGTCTACAGATTTGCCCCTCCTTGGCTTCCACTTTGTAGGGGAGCGGAGCGGAAATGTAGCGGAGGTGTCACGAAGTGACGGCGAAGCGGAGATGAAGCAGAGTGGACTGAAAAGTGGGAGTCAAGGTAAAGAGACACCCGATCTAATCAACAAGTAATTGGAATTTACGTGAAAGCCCCGAGCTTGCTGCTTGCGCAGAATGCAAGGAAGACACAAGTCTGGACGAGGAAGAGAAGAGAAAAGGATGATCAACCCCTCGATTGAGAGGTACCCTAGCCGATTGGCCTGCAAGTTTCATTTTGGAGGGACTTGTACGTGCCAGGCAGGTAACTCATGACTCTGTCCTGGGAGCGGTTCGCAACCAAAACGGATCAAAAGGGATAAGGATGACAATCAAGGAAATCTAGACTGGGGAATTCTTGGCAATCTAATGGGAACAACTCACTCGGAGGCAGACCTTCCGATTTGGAGTGGAATAGGATTTCTTGTTTTGAAATATGAAGGATGGTTGGGCACTCAACAAGGGCTCATCATTAGCCAGGGATGAGACATGAAGGCTCAAAGTCCTACATGATGCATGCTGAGCTAAAGAAAAGAAATCATCAAAATAAATGCAAAAAAAGGAGAAAATAGAAAATATATCAATGATAATATTGTTAGGTCAGACAAGAGTGGGTCAAGAGCCTTCCTGCAACCGCTGTGCAAGACAGAGTCCATCGTCCCCAATCTTATCTGACTCAACAGCCTATCCAACGATTAACAATGTGCACCTAGATTATCACTATTTTTGGTAAAGGGGAACTCAAATCCCAGAACACATTGAGAACCAGCCGGTCCATGAAATGATATAATAAGTAGAATATCATATAGTAATGCAAGGGGATAGGGTTAGAAATACTTACCTGACTTACCTGTGACGACCACCTTTTTTTGGTTTTATGTTTTTTTTTGAATAAAGTAAATCAATAAGCACAACAATCATACATACATACAAACAATCAAACTATGGAAATAAACTATAAACAGACACAAAGCAACACACAGGATAAAGAGGCGACGCCTCCAGGGGTCGCGACATAGTCGTGATGCCCCCCATGTCGCGATCTGGACGCGGCATATCGTGGCTTCGCGACTCTGACCGAGTCGATAAACATAGAAAATCAGTGCTTATCCCTATCCTAAGACCAACTAGACTAACATTAGGACTCCTAAACCCACCCTATTATGACTCTATCACCTAGGTACGGGATTAGCTTGGACTAGCCCCCCTAAGACTCTATAAATAGGGCTGCTCAGGGGAGTTAATCTCGTAGCTCTCTCTCTCTCCTAGATTTCTCTTTGTTTTCTTCCTTCTGCAGCCATGAAGAGGTCTTTTTCTGCTTTCCAAGATGACATCCCACCCTATGCCGGACCAAGGGCGGCCCGGGGGTCCCATGCCGGGCTCCAGCGCCTCTCCTCCATGCCTGGGCACATATGCACACGCCCATGTCTCCAAGTAAGCAGCTCTTTTCTCTCTCTTAAATTTCTTCTTCTCTCGCTACCAACCTCCCTTTCTCTTTCTTTGTCCATGCCAGATCCTCCCGGTCCACAAGAGATTCTCCAAAGTGCCCTGGTTAGCCCAAATGAGAGAATTGCTTCCATTTTCATCCACCCATCACTTGCAAGAATGGGGGCTATCAACGGTGCTAGTTCTGGCCAAGCATTACCACAAATTTGTGCACGTATGGGACAACATCACAGCACTGGCGGAGCTGTGGCACCCCCAGATGCACACCTTCATCTTCCCCGGGTTTGAGGCGACCATTCTACTGGAAGAATTGGAGCTAATGCTGGGCCTGCCAAAGTACAAGAGAGGGGAGGAGCACGCTCTCTCCTACACTGTGGCACCGATCAATGCATGGAGTATACTCAGGGAGATTACTACTAAGAAGACGGATCTTCATAGCATGACTAGCCGGGCGCACGTGCATCTTCTCCCCATCACCCAATGGATCATCTCCCAGTGCAAACGGAAGACTGGGAACCGCCTCGCCATCGCCAAGGCCGCCGCCATTTGCATCTGCGGCGTCATTCTTTTCCCTTCTGAAGACGGTGCCATCTCCTTCTCCAACCTAAGCATCATTGACTCCATCTCAGAAGGTATGATCAGGCTGTTCTCGGTTATCTCTACGCTGGACTCTCCTCTGCAGCTACCGGAAGTCCCTTCTATGGCTCCGTCATCGCCCTCGAGCTCTGGATGGGCATGAACATACAATTCCGGGCAATGGACACCATCTCCACCGAGTGCAAGACCATGCTACACCACCCCCTGGCTTTCGTAGGAGCGCCTCTCTACATGACTACGCAGGCTTGGTGCAAGACAGCGCAAGTGAAGGGATTGCAGAGCTGGCGCGACTACTTCAAGACCATGATTGTGGCGGAATTTGACATGCGCCCGCGCTTCCTCCATAACAAGATGATCCACTTGCCACAATGCCCCGGGCTAGCACTTCGACTTCTGGGCAACGAAGCATTGGTCCACTACAACCCGGACTGTTGCTACCTTCAGTGCGGGGCAGCACGCACAGTGGTTCCCTTGCTCTCGCACTACCCGGCCATTCAGATGCGGAAGATGGACGATGATCAGAACGAGCGGGATGTGCGGAGTGCCATCGTCCACTGGGAGGGATGCGCTATGAGTCTTCTATAGGCAGAGGTGGTGGAAGATAGAGATGTGACCCAGGAGTACCTCGAGGCACTAAGAAAGATCCGCCCAGCTGCACCGGAAGCTTGAGAGTGGTTAGATTGATGTAGACATAATATTAGGTGGTAATTAGGGCAGAAGAGAGCATTTGATTGAAATGTAGGAGTGATTAGACAATGTACTTGATGAATTGAATGAATAGAAATTAGATTTTACCCTGTTTGCGCAATGCTCTGTTGATAACGCGACTTGAAAGGCGGTCGCCTTAAGGTCGCGACGTGGCGGGGGGTCGCGACATTATCGTGGCCAGCCTAGACGACGCGACAATAACGCGACACCCCACTGCGTCGCATCTACAACCGAGGATTCAAAACCCCATGAGCCCTCTTCTCCCTCCTTTATGCTTTCAAACCCCTCGAAGCTCCGGTGATTTCTCCCTCTTTGCTTCTCACCTCAAACTCCCTCAAACTCTCTCTCTCTCTCTCTTCTCCTCACTCCTTCTTTCTCGGCTATGGAGGGTGGGAGCGACGGTGATGGTGGTGGCGGCGGCTCGTAGGGCGACGGACGGAGGAAGCTGCCTGTGAGGAGGGGATCCTCCTTCTGGAGGCGCGAGGAAGCCGCCCCAGTGGAGGAGATTGTGGCGGACGTGGAGATGGAGGAGGAAGAGAACCCGACGGCGGATATGGAGGCAGCGAGGAAGGCGCGTGAAGACGCCATGAAAATGATAAGTGAATCGAAACTAAAACCCTTGATTGATGTGTGGGAAAGGGTGAGAAGGCCCCTAGAGGATGGATGTAGGGCACGACACCCAAGGAAACAGCCACCGGACAAGGGGAGCTCGGCCGGTCTGCACCTGAGAACGCGACAGATCGGCCTATCGCGACACCAGGTGTCGCGATAGGTCAACGAGGCACGACCATGTCGCGTCGGCGAAAGACGTCGTGACATGGTCGCGGCTTAGTAGAGTGGCGCGACTAGGTCGCGACGCATCGGGGCGTCGCAACATGGTCGCGGCCCAAAAGACCGCCGCGACTGCAGCCGAGAGTCCAAACTGAAGAGAGTTTTAACTAATTTTTGACTGACTTGCTTGCAGGGAGAAATGAGGGCCCGAGTCTCCTGGCTCTTGGTGCTAGCTGTCTATTTAGCCTTCTCGGCCTTTCAGAGAGAGAGGTTGGAGGGGATGGGGTTCGGTGAGGTGCTCTGTATGGACAGGATGAGGGCGGATCCCACGCTCACCCAGGCCCTATGCAGCAGGTGGGATGCGAAGGCGACTGCCTTCATATTCCCATGGGGTCATATGATCCCCAGCCTGGAGGACGTGAGTCGGATCACAGGGCTGAGGGTGTATGGGAGGCCAGTGAGTGGGTTTACCTACCCTTGTTACCGAGACCTAGCCCGCCGGCTCCTAGGATTGACAATAGAGCAGAGGACTTCCCTTCTTTCCAGGGTTGAGTTGCAGGAGAGCTTGGGACTCTATGAGGTGGGAAAGAAGGTGGGGGAGACGGTGGACGGGCAGCTGCCAAGGTTGACCCAGGGGTGCCGGGCAGCGCTAGCAGAGGAGCCAAGGGCAGAAGCAGACCAGGACCTGCGTCGTTTTCTCATCCTCTTCTTGGGCAGACTCCTGTTTGCTACGAGAGGCGACGCAGTCCACTACCAGTTTCTGCCTCTCCTGGAGGACCTAGACGAGGTGGGTGACTACGCTTGGGGGGCCACATTTTTGGTGCACCAGTTCGACAGTTTGGGCGCCTCCGAGCGACAGACGTCCACGAGCGGATTTTTCCCCTTTCTTTAGGTACCCTTCCTTTCCTTTTACTCCTTTACTTACTGCACTTGATATGAATTGTGATCTAACTGCCTTCTCATTCTTGCAGGTCTGGGCCTACCTTCACCTCCCAGTCCTGAGGAGAGGGATCCTAGAGCAACCAGGCCTTGTGCCCATAGCTCGACGCTGGGACTCGCGCTGTGACACACACACCTTGAGCGACCAGCTGGCCTTTCTCCAGGACACCATCGACATCTACCCTCAACTAGATGTAAGTGATCTAACCCTTCTCTCTAAGTTCAATGGTTCGAATTAATTGCTTGGCGACTAATCATATGTGCTTTGATGTGCAGGTGGTGTGGGAGCCATACCTAGAGGAGGGAGATGAGGGACAACCTTGGTTGGTGCAGGCTCGCCCCTACTTCGGTAGGTCGGTGTGGGTGCATGCTCTTAACCTTGTGCTACCTCTTCACTTGTATCTGTGCTAGAGATTGCTCGGGCTACGTCAGAGCACGGTGGAGTTTCCCAGTCGAGACCAGACCCCGAGGCCCAGTCGGAGTTTTCGGGGACTCCACGACACCACCGACTGGCGCGAGTGAGCCAAGGAGCAGATCCAGAACTGGGAGCGCCGAGGCAAGTAGGTCAAGTCTTCTGCTACCACAGACGACGTATACCTTCAGGTGTTCACCTTAAAGTACGGGGCGAAGGTCTACAAGGGCGCCCGACGACAGGTAAAATTCTTAAACCACGACCTTGTGAATTACTTCTTATGGAATTGAGCTAATGATTTGGAAATGAAATTGCAGGTGGACGTGGCTGGGGAGACTGCCTCGCTTCGGGCCCTACTCTACTCAGCGATGCAAGATCGAGAGATAGCTCAGCGGGAGGCGGAGCAGTTGGTAAGTACCTACTCAGAATTTAGTATTTTACCAATCTCATAGCTGATTTGAGGAATTGACGTGTGTTGCACGTGCAGCGGAAGGAGTTGGAGAGAGTGAGGAGAGTGACAGGAGCTGGAGCCTCCTCTTCCAGGGTGGCGGAGGGCTCCCAGTCAAATCTAGAAGATCGATTGGCGGCCGCAGTGAGGAGGGCTGAGGAGGCACAGACTGAGCTGGCCGAGCGGGTAAGTAAGATAGTGACTTTAATTTAAAGATTATCCAAACATGGCACTGAGTTGAAATCTTTTGTAGGAGAGGGAGCTGAGGACCGCCACTGACTGTGCGTCCTAGCTTTAGGGACAGGTTGACGCCACCACAGGTGAGAGGGACCGACTGTGCATCCGGGCAGAGGCAGCGGAGCTACTGGTGGCAGAGACGACGCGGGAGCTGGCGACACTATAGGTGTAGGGGTCGTCAGTGGACCAGAAGGAGATGGCAAGGCTACGTATCGAGGTGACGTCGCAGCATATTAGGATAGAAGAGCTCCAGGGTCTAGTGACGACCTTAGGCCAGGCAGCTCGGAGTAGGAGTAGGACAGTTGTGAGCGGGGCGAGTGGTGCCTCCGTCAGACAGTATTTAGCAGGTTCCTCCAGTCGTAGGAGGAACGAGGAGGAGGAGAGACGCCGTCGTGGCGAGGCGAGCGCCCAGAGCAGTAGGGGTGGTGGAGAGATGCCACCACCTCCAGAGAGGCAGGAGGGATCCGGGGAGAGTGGTGGCGGACAATGAGGAGCTTGTGAGCCACCTCCCCTTATCTTTGTACATATGACTTATCACTTAGTGGATCTTTTACTTTATGTCAATGTTTACGAAATGAATGAACTTGCAATTGACACGAGAGTGAGATGAGATCCGAACATGGGAGAGAGGGAGATTCGAACATAAGAGAGGGAGAGAACGAGAGTACCCCGAGTACACAGATGTGCTTGCTCCAAAATTCCTTGTCCCTGTATAGTTAACAAAACAGGTTAGATCTGTTCTTTAGCTCAGCCCCTTGCGTTAAAAAAAATGATCTTGACTTCGTAATTGTCAAGGGGCTGAACCTTATTCAAATAAGAGATAAATGAAAATAATGCATGCAAAAGAAAAGCGATATGTACACACATTTTTTTTTTGGATTTGAGATTTTCTAAATTTTGTTGGATTTTGGAGTTTTGCACTTTTTTTGGATTTTTGGGGATTTTCTAATTTTTTGTTTTGAGATTTTCTGAATCTTTTTTTTTTTTGGGATTTTCTAATTTTTTGGGTTTTGAGATTTTCTACAACGCCATCTTTTGCATTTGAGTGACTAGCCATGGATCCCACTTTTATCTTATGTTCGCCAAATATCCTCTGAGTGCAGTGTGCATTGTTTTTTCTTGGCTTCCGAAAGGCTGCTTGCCCCTAGTGAGAAGGGATAGGAAGACTTAAGAGGAGATAAGACTCGGCCTTGGAGCTCGGGATACTGGCTTGTATGACTTGCAAGGGTATATCTCATGTGGAATCTGTCTGTTGTCCAGAGACTTTATGGCCATTTGCTTTTAATTGGGGCATGAGTGCAACCGGGCTCAAGGGCGTCCCGCGGGGAACTGTACTGCCACTCTTTGACATGCCCCTATGTTTTTTCTTGCTTATTTATCATTTCATCATCATTTTTTTTCTTTCTTTTGAACTGTCCGTCTCTCTTTGAGACTTCATGCACATGATCTACACCTTTGTTTGTCTACAGGCTAGCACCCTCTTGCCCCTAGACCTAGTCCGAATGAGAGGAGAACTGACCTTCGTTCCCTTACACTAGGGCTAAGTAAGAACATCATTAACTAAGGGAAATTGGCCTCAGGTTGCTGTGTTGTGTGTGACTAAACACAGAAGTCGTTTGACAACAAATGGAAGGAAGTGAGACACATGGCTGCTAACATTCTTTTGCAAATTGATGTTGTTATTGAAATTCTTTATTAGGGGTAGAATCTTTTAAGATACAACCCATTCCACGGATGAGAGAGCTCCTCACCATCGGCATTGACTAGCCTATACGCGTTCCTAGGGTACACTTCCTTAACAACGTACGGCCCTTCCCAGTTTGGTTGCAACTTTGACCTAGGACCTCCAGGTTTTATGAAAATTCACTTCAAAACCATGTCTCCTTCTTAGAATTTGTGCTCAATTACTTTCTTTTGAAAAGATCTTGCGAGTCTATTTTGATATGAAAGCACATGATCAGCCGCGGCTAGACGTCGTTCGTCTAGGAGTCCCAGCTATGAAAGCAATGCCTCTCGACATTCATCGGGATTAAGTTCTTTGTCTAGATGGACTCTTAGTGAAGGAATGAGGATCTCGTGTGGACATACTGCCTCCATCCCATAAGTAAGTGAGAAAGGAGTTTGCCTAGTGGGCGTGCGGACGGAGGTACGATATGCCCATAGAGCCTCAATCAATTTCTCAGGCCAATCAGCGAACTTATGAGACTCACAAGTTTTCTTTAGAATTTTCAAAAGTGTTTTATTTGTGGCTTCGGCTTGACTGTTGCCCTACAGATAATATAGAGACGAATGATGCAAGGAAATGTTGAATTTCTTACATAGGTTCTGAAGCTCTTGTGATATGAACTGGGGTCCATTGTCGGTGACGAAGCCGCTTGGTACTCCGAACCGTGAGATGATGTTCTTCATGATGAACCTGCATACGGTCGAGCCTTTGATTTCTGCAAAAGCCTCTACTTCGACCCACTTGGTGAAGTACTCAGTGGCAGTGAGAATGAAAGATTTTTGTTTCACTTGAGCATTAGGATCACCAAGAGGCCCGATGATATCAAAAGCCCACATGGAGAAAGGCCAAGGGGAAGATAGTGGATGCAAAGAGAAAGATGGAGCATGAATTTTGTCGGCATGGACTTGGCACTTGACGCACCTATGAACGTAGATGGCACAATCTTCTTCTAGGGTTGGCCAGTAGTAGCCCTGCCTAAGGATTTTCTTAGCCAACATTTGGCTATTCACATGCCCACCGCATTCACTGGAATGGGACCCTTCCACTACCTTCTAGGCTTCTTCATCCGACAAACACCTGAGGAGCATTCCATTTAGAGCACGCCTATACAGCACTTCTCCGACAATGGTATACCTTAATGCCACTCTACGGATGGCTCGCCTATCCTCAGCTTCAGCTTCTTCTGGGAAGGTATCGTCCTTGCAGTATTGCTCAATCTCATGATACCATGGTCTTTCTTCTTCCATCATTTCTCCTAGTTCCATAAGCATTATTTCCTTCGCTTCTCTTCTCTCAACTTTCAACACCAAAGAACTCCTGAGGTTAATGAACCAAGGATCTTGAGTGGAGGGTGCTTCTAACCTCTGGACAGTGATAGTCTCAGCACTGCGGCTGAGGGGGAAGGAGAGAGATGAGGCCAAGGATGCCAGGGCATCGGCCAGAATATTCTGAGAGTGAGGAATATGAATGTAGATGAGCTTGCAAAATTGCTTAGCTAGGAGCGTGACCAGATCTTGATAGGGCTTGAGTTTAGGGTCACGAGTGCGATAGGTAGAAAGGACCTGCCGAAGGACAAGCTAAGAGTCTCCTATAATCCTGAGATGACGCGCGCCTAAAAGATAGGCAAGCTTGAGACTAGCTAGGAGAGCCTCATACTAGGAGACATTGTTGGTGGCAGGAAACTGGAGTTGATAGGCAAGTGGAATGGTGATCCCTTCTGGGGTGAGCAAGACTGCACCTATGCCCCGTCCCCTAGAGTTAAGAGCCCATCAAAGTGGAGCAACCAAAAGGGATGCGAGAGATGAGTGACAGGTTTTCATCGGGGAAATCCTCTTGAACCGTGTCACTGTGAGGAAGAGGAAGGTGAGCAAGGTGCTCAGAAATGGCATACCCTTTTATAGCTTTCTGGACTACAAAGGTGATATCGAATTGAGATAGGAAGCTCTGCCAACGCGCCAATCTGTCGGCGAAGACTGGCTTCTCCAGGAGATACCTAATAGGATCCATTCTAGAAATCAAACTCACCTTATGGGCTAGGAAATAGTGCTTCAATTTCTGCACTACCCATACTAGCGCTGCACAGATTTTCTCCATTGTGGTGAGTTTGAGCTCGGAAGGGTTGAAGAGCCTAGATAGGTAGTAGACTGCCCTTTCTTTCCCGGAATCGTCATGTTGCACAAGGACAGCTCCTAGGGAGTCCTCAATAGTTGACAGATATAGGATTAAGGGTTTCTCGGGGACAGGCGCCTGCAGCACGGGCGGATTCATAAGATAACTTTTGAGTTCATCAAAGGCCTCTTGACACTTAGCGTCCCATTCGAATTTGGCCCCTCCTTTTAACAGTTCATAGAAAGGACGACATCTTTGAGAGTGCTGAGATATAAATCTCCTTATGAACTGTAGCCGACCTATCAAACCTCGAAGCTCAGATATGTTCTTAGGAGGAGGCATCTCATTTATTGCCTTGGCCTTATGTGGGTTTATTTGAATCCCCCGTTTGCTAACTATAAAACCTAAAAATTTGCCTGACGAAACCCCAAACACGCACTTCTTCGGATTCATCTTCAACTGATACTCTCGTGTGCGACGGAACACCCTGGCAAGCACGGAGGAATGTTCTCTTCGGGTCCGAGACTTCACCACAATATCATCCACGTAAACCTCAACATCGATATGAATCATGTCGTGGAAGATAGCTAGCATTGCCCTTTGATATGTGGCGCCGACATTCTTTAGTCCAAACGGCATAACCACATAGCAATAAGTTCCCCAGGGTGTGGTGAAGGAGGTTTTCTCTTGGTCCTCCGGGGCTAGACGAATCTGATTATAGCCTGAGTACTCATCCATGAAAGATAGAGTTTCATATCCAGCGGTGTTGTCGATCAACACATCCAAATGAGGTAGAGGGAAATCATCCTTTGGACATGCCCTATTCAAGTCCCGGAAGTCTATGCAAATTCGCACCCTTCCGTCTTTCTTCATTACCGGGACTATATTGGCCACCCACAGCGGATAGAGGACTACACAGATGAATTTAGCCTTGTGTAGTTTATCAATTTCCTCTTTCATCTTCAAAGCGATGTGGGGAAGGTATCACCTCAACTTTTGCTTAACGGCAACTGCCCCTGGCTTCAAAATTAACATGTGTTCCACCAACTCGGGTTCAATGCCAGGCATGTCATCATATGACCAGGCAAAAGAATCCTTGAACTCTCGTAGCATTTCTACAAGCGCCTCTTCTTCCTCGGGAGGGAGACTGGAAGCTATAGTCAAGAGTCTGGGGTCTTCTTCTGTTCCACATCACCTCTTTGGTGGGCTCGTCCACTGTCAAGGTGGGCTCATCAAATCTTCTCACACCACTCGCGTACATCTCGGTAGTGTCCTCTATCTCACCATCACCATCATCCACTGGGTCATCCTCAGCTAAGATCTCATAAACCCCAAATCCGTTGTCTAGCCCTTCTCCTTCGTGCTGAGCTTCCATGTTTAGAACTACCGCTTCCTGGACGAACTCTTCAACAGCTAGAAGAGCGCCACACCTTTGCACCAGGTCCAACAGATACCTATGGGGTATACCACTACCCTTTCTTTTCCTAGATGGGGACGGGGACTTGCTAGATCCTACCCCTGAATCTAAACTAGGATTGATATTTACAGGAGGCTCTGGAGAAGCGTCCAGAGGTTTATTGGAAGGAAAAGGAACAGGTGCGGCAGGGCCGCGAGGATCCTCCGATGGGTCTGGAGGCTGAGGCAGGCCACCCGAGCTCAGGGTGCCTGGAGCTGAATTGGGATGTAGGGGGACAGAAGGCCCCTCATCTGGATTGCCCAGAGTGACCATGGTGGTCACTGAGCGAGGGCCATAGCTGAGCAGAAGGAGGGGAAAGACGGGGATCGCTGCCAAGGAGGAGGAGGGAGTGAGTGACGGGGATCGCCATCAAGAGAGTGGAGGAATGCGCGGGTGACGGGGATCGCTGTGGAAATCAAGGGAGCACCGAGACAGGGATCGCCGTCCTAGAGTTGAGAGCAAGGGGGTGACGGGGATCGCCGTCGAGGAGGAGAAATGAGCGGGTGACGGGGATCGCCATCGAAAGCAAGGGAGCACCAGGATGGGGATCACCTTCCGAGTTCTGAGAACGAGGTGACGGGGACCACCGTCTAAAGCGAGGGAACGCCGGGACGGGGATCGCCGTCTGAGAGTTGAGAGTAGGGGGGTGACGGGGATCGCCGTCAGGAGTTGAGCTCGAAGCAAGCAAGGAGTGGGTGCTTTGGAAATAGGGGAAGGACCGGGATCGTCGTCCGATGAAGGAGGAAGGGGAAAGACGGGGATCACCGTCTGAAGAAGAGGGAAGGAAAGACGGGGATCGCCGTCCGATTGATGAGAAGACTTGAAAGGGAGAAATCATTTTTTTGTTATTTATTTTTGTTTTTTTATATTATTATATATATTTTTTAAGCTAAGGAAAGTCACAACTTATCTACATGCGGAGGCATCGGGAGAAGGACAGCACTGAGCCATTAAAGAGGATGGCGAAAGGGGATGAAGGAATGGTCAACGCCTCAACAGCGTCCGAGGAAAGTTGGAGAATAAGGGAAGGAGAAAAGGGGATGAAATCAAATTTATAAATAAGGATAGATGACACAAAATGGCTGGAAGGCCGGGAATATCCTGGCCAGAACTCCTCGGTCAATATGACGGAGCTTGTCACTTTGAAATGTTCACCAGATCCAAGCAACTGTCACTTGGCGGTAGCTGCTGATGCTGACTGTGCTGCTGGGGACTACATGATGCTATCTTCACTGAACAGGAGGCTGATGGCCGTGTCTAGGTCTTCTGGGTCTAATTCTTCTATCTCCACTGTCAGGGGCTGTGCGACGCTGACTTCCTCAAACAAAGAGCTGACCGCTGAGACTAAGTCTTCAAAATCTGGTTCTTCCACCTCTGTTGCTTCAGGTTTCATCCTTTTGCTAGGGCTCCGGGCCTCGAAAGCTTGATATTCTGATGTTGCTGGCTCTACTATGACAATGTTGTGTCCCGACTGGACAGGTCCTTTAACAAAATGGTCGTAGAGTGTCCAGGTGAGAGGCCCTTGGTCTGACTTTGATGAATGTGCTACCCATTCTTGGTATCCCAGGCCATGCTTTGTGAAATTCTTGGGGTCATTGATGATCTGAGTCCTCCCTTGGAGGTGGGCGCCAAGACCCTTTCTTGGCTGATACCCAATTCTGGCCATTATATTCCACCCTTTGGTGTTCGTCAATGTGCACTTCTTAATAGCAGCTACTGATGGAGACACAATTTGGCACCTGCTTGAGAATGTGTAGGCCCAAGGGAAATTCACATCGAGTACCTAGATAATGGGCTTGTTAGATGACCATACTGATGGTAGCACTTTCTCGATGGCTTCCACTGTGTGAGTTGTCGCTGCACTCTTAACTTTAACTATCCGCCCTTGGAAAGGGAATTTCAAACATTGATGCACCATGGAGGGTACCGCCCCTAATGCCTCAATCTAGGGGCGACCCAAAATGGCCTTGAATGTAGGGTCAATATCAAGCACATAAAAGTCCACCATCATGACAAGTGGTCCCAATTCGGCCTGTAAAGAAATGACGCCATGGCAGGCTCACCGGGAATTGTCATAAGCTGCTATAGTTGTAGGAGTGGGCTGTAATCGGCACTTTGAAATGTTGCATGCTCTTAGGGTGCTCAATGGACACACATTAATAGAGTCCCCCGTATCGACCAATGCGGCGTCAACGGCCACTTTGTTTATAGTCAAAGTTACACATAAGGGCATTCTCCTGGCCTCTGGAAGAGCTAACTCACCATCTGAAAAGGTAATGGTTGGCCCCTTGTTCACAATGGATAATACTGAGGGCAGATTGTCAGGGTTTATGTCTTCGTTCACCATGACCCTCTGTAGGAAAGTTCTCAAGGCATCATAGTGGGTTTGTGACCTCTTGATTAATTCAAGGATGGAGATCTTAGCTGGAGTCTGATCCAAATGTTTTAGAATGTCATATTGGGTCCCCGAGACCGGATCTATCTCTTCCATATCTTGCTGCTGTTGAGTGTTGGAAGGTTGGGTTGGTTGACCTGGCATAGATATGGATGTGTTTGGGTACATTCGTTGAAACATGCGCCCGCTCCGTAGAGCGAGGTTATGGTGGAGTGGAGGAGGTGTGGTGTCAAGGATGGAGGGGCTGGCTAATATGGACGTCGGCGCAGGGGAGACTGGGACATTGAGAGGCGACGGGATAACGGGTGGCATGACGGGGGTATTGTAGAGTGGCGAGGTGATGGTGGCAATAGTAGGTGTGGTGGGCGTAGGTGTGGAGGTAGGAGTCGTGGTGGAAGTGGGTATGGCATGGGAGATAGCCAAGAGTTGGCCTACTTCATGCTCATCATCAAAGACCCATGCGGCTTCTGGTGGTGGATGGTGGACGACGGGGTTAACTTGAGTGGGAGGAGGAGGTGGCGGAGCAGGTTGGGGGTTTGGAGCGGGCTGATGTTGCGGCATAGGGTTACGAATTATGTCAAGGTCATTGGCTAGCTGCTGGGGTTGCTGTGGCTACCACTGCTGGAAGGCTTGCTGAAACTACTATTGTTGCTGGAATTGTTGTTGCTGTTGCTGTGGCTACTGTCGCCTTTGCTGCGTTGTTGCTACCTTTGACCTTGTTGGTCCCTCAGTGTCTAGATCAACCTTTTCATCTCAGCCCAATCAATCTGGTTCTGCTCATGGAGGTCATATATAATGTCCCAAAATTGGAAGCAGTCTGACACATTATGGCTCGGATGGCGATGGTACACACAGTACTTTGTCTGGTCCGCTGCCATGTTCCAGTTTGGTTTCTCGGGAGGGAGTATAAGGGCATTAAGAGACATGAGGGCTGCAAAGATATCAGCCAGGGTTTCTGGAAGAGGAGGATATTGAGCTCTTTTGGGCCCATTGGGCTTCCTCGAAGCATAGCCATTTTAAGGTAGAGGGACTTGATTGTATTGGCGTTGGTCTTGCTGAGGATTCTGGGTTTGAGGAGGTGGCTGTCTGTTCCATGGCTGCTGGGATTGCTGATTAAGGGGTGACCTACCCACCAGGCCTTGGGGGTTGTTCACTGCACCTACTTGTTCATTGGTTTGGACTCCCTCGGTGATAGGACCCTGAGGCTTCTTAGGGTAACGGGATTTAGGGGTCTCAAACATGGAGTGGATAGGCGAGTCCTTGAGCTGGGTCTGGATAAAACGGGCTTGGCTATACAATTGGTGCATGGTGGTGATGTCATTCATGGCCAGGATAGCTCGGTAGGTTGGAGTGGCATTGGAGATCAGCAATTTGACCTTTTCTTCCTCGGGCATAGGGCAGCGGACCTTGGTGGCTAGGGAGCGTCATCTGTCAGTATAAACTGAAAAATACTCATCAGGCTTCATTTTCTCGGCCACTAAGTCAACAAACGAATATTCGGGTCCGACCCGATCCTGAAATTGCTGTAAAATTCTTTCCTGAACAATTTGAAAATCTTCAGCTTCCTCGGGAGGTAGGAAATAGAACCATTCGAGGGCCGGGCCATCCAATGACTTCCTGAACAAGTACACCATGAGATGATGGTCGTACTTGTGTGGGGCAGACTCATACACAAAATCCTTCAGATGCACATAGGGGTCACCTACCCCTGAGTACCGTCAATAGATAGGGAGTTCTGACTGGGGTGGAACCCGGAGATGCTGGAAAGAAGGGAGAGGAATGACGGCGACCTTCCGAGGATCCAATTGTCTTCTAAGGTCGTGGAGCTCCCGTTTCATCGTTGCCCACTCCGCAAGGAAGTTGGAGGGGGGCATGGCATGGTGAGTGGGGATGAGGGAACGGGATTGCTCCATATAGTAGGACCTCTGGCGGGGAAGGGGAATGGGTTCGGCCTGATAGAAAGAGGACATTGGGGGAGACTTGGGCCGAACCTCCCGCATCGGAAGGTAACTGGGCTCAGAAAAATGGATAGCCCGAGGATGGAGGGGTGTAGGTTCTGTCACGGCGGAAGGTGCATGTGGTGCCGAGGCAACAGGGGCCGAGGACGCCACCTGCTGAGCAGAACCATGTGGGGATGGGGACAAGGGACGCTTGCCTTTGGCGGCGACCAGGAATTCACCACTTGATCCGTGGTCAGATGTGGGAGGAGTTGGATGAATTGAGAATGAGGGTCGTCTGCCCTTGGAGGAGAAGGGGGGCGAGACTGACCACCGATGATAAGAGGGGGGTGTACGTGCCCGGAGAGGACGGCCGCGGAAGGTTGGGCCACATCCTCAAGGAGCCCAATGGGCAAGACATCATCGGAAAGGACCCTGAATTGGTCCATACCGAACAGAGGGTTATGATATAATACAATGAATGGAGGAGACTGACTCGACCTACCTAGAAAATGATGCATGCACCGCCCCTAAGCTATTAGGGGAGATGCCATTCACCTACTAAACCAGGACTCTATCACAAACAAGAAGGGACTGTGAGATAAGAGGAGATACACCCAATAGGCACTCAAGTTATCATTATTATCATTCAAATTTTAAAGTTTGGCACTTGACTTTTAATTGGATAAATTAATGGAAAGTCACTCGGTCAAGTGGGACCCTAATAGGTGTGAACTCAAGTCCTCCGGTGTGACTAAGGGTGGCACACAACTCTCACATGGGGGGAATGGCTCGAACTATGGGTACAACGGGTACAACCAGCCCGGTGAACCGCAACGTGTGTACGGCCACGGGGACTTATGGAGGTCCTCGGAAGGCGGCCCAAGTCAGCCCACGAGTGCTCGCGGGTGAGAGGACTCACTCAACCAAGGGGGAAAAAACCTAAGCAGTGGGATCAGAAGTGTATGCACGGGCCTAAGTGCCCAAAAATGTATGCAATGTCTAACTAACACAAAAAAAAAATAGGGTGACTAACAAGCTTCGGGTGGAGTCGCGGCGGCCAGATATGCCCAAGCCTGTAATCACATGCAAACAGATGACAAACAGGCTAACCTAACACATCAACGAAACATGAAATCGCCCTAACAACACAGCAAGGATCATGGATCAGATAGAAATTGGCACATGATTCAAAAGCCTTAACAACAAATGCGTACTTGTAGATGCGACGTTCACCTACAGTGCGACCTTGTCGCGACCCTATGATTCTCCGCGACAGAGTCCGAAAACCAACAGTAAAATAAAAGGAAAAATCTGAACCCTTGCAGGATTCTAGCAATCAAAAGCGTGAGAGTACATGGCAAAAGGGCATGGAATAGGCATAGATGAAACTACAGAAGAGAAGTGGGGTGGACAGGAGAGGAAAGGCACACACCTTATATCGCGTCAGCCACCTTAGATGCGATGAGATCGCGACGATGCGATACGTCGCGTCTCAAACAGAAAACAGAAGGCCACAAAGCAGGACAAAAACAACTAACAGGGTTCTAAGAAGGCACTTCAACAATCAAACATGGCAGACAAGCACGCTGAACTCACGAGGGTAGCACTGAAGGTCCCACCGCGATCGCCAAAAGGTGTAATTACGGGGATTGTGCCACCCCCCCCCCCCCCAATACACACATATTTGTGCTAACTATAGGAGCATGGAAAAGGGATGTGATCGCCACCTAATATAGCTGCCTAATTATAGAATGAAGAGGGCTAACTATACTAGGAAAGAAGGAGAGAGAACAGAACATGGACCTGATATCGCGACGGGGAACCCCGTTGCGATGGAGCTGATAGCGCGACGCCCCGGCAGGGCGCGTCTCCGTGTCGCGTCGCCTTCGTCCATCGCGTTCTCTGCACTGCTGGAGAAATGTGGAAGGACCTTATTCCTACCCTCCAGCCGGCCAGAGGACAAGAGCTCCTCGTGAGAACTCGTTTGAATGCCTGCCAAAACAACAAAACAACAAAGAAAGAACCCCATTAGAACAAGTTAAGTGTGGTATCTATTCAACAATAAAAGAGAAAGAAGGAACATGGTGGGAACGAACCTGGGGGGTGGTTTTTTAAACCCCTAGGGTGATGGAAAACGTAGGAAAGGATGGAAATGCAACCTATCTAAAGAAATGATATAAAATGCATGAAAGAGAAAGGAGGGGGAGAGAGGAAGAAAGAGCCCCAATGGGGCGACTCCATGGCATGTAATGGCGTGCTTAGGTGCTTCAAATGCTCCAAGATGAAGTGGGAATCCCCATCCTCACGTTCCACGCTCAGTAGATAAAGAAATGAACAAGTTTTGCGATGGAAAATGTGAGGAAAAGAGAGGGAGTGGGAGGGCTGCGAGGCTAAGTCCAGACTAGAGGAAATTTCGGCAGCCCTTCGGGGTGAAAATGGGGCTCCCCTCGCTCTAAAGGAGAGGGCCTTCCTTTTATAGAATTGGGAGAGATAAAAACCCATTTTAGTGATAAATATCCAAATGAGAAGATAAATTCCATCAAAATTCATAGGGAGAGTCCCAAGGATGCTCTCAAGGAGACCCTTAGCCCTAAACCTCGCCCAAGGGATTGGGAGGTTGCTTGGAGACAGGGATAAGGCCATAGGAGGATAAATAGGAGGTGGTTGCGGAGGCCTGCATGCTCGGCTATTTTCGTGACAGATCGTAGGGGCGCGACAGGAAGTTACGCGACATCCGGGAAGGGCGCGACAGCAAGGCCACGTGCATGGATATGCATGGGCTGTCGCGACGGCCAAAGGGGGCGCGATTCGGCTAAAGTGACGCCACGATATGTCGCGTTAAGAAAATGAATTATTCTTGAATTATCGGCCAATCTAATAAGAGAATAATGGGCATTTAAGCTCAAGGACTCTCTTAAATAAATAATGGATGGGATTTTATGGAAAATGGGCTCGTAATGGGCTCAACACAAGGCTAATGGTGGGCTCAAGGTGAGTGACCAACTTGGGGCTCACTTAGATAACAAGCTATGTGGTACTACTTGTAGGCCAGAATCGGGTGTCTACACCTGACACCAAGAACGCGACATCTGACATGTCGCCTTCATCTGTCAGTGCTTGACACGTGTCCCAACTATCTCGACAGCAAGATAATAAAAAATGCATGCTGTAGATAGAAGGGTGACCGCGACGACATGCCTATCATATTCCCAACAAGAACGCGACAACCATTACATCGTCTTCAAAAGGCGACAGCTAGATACGTCACTACCTTCATCAGAAGGTGGCTGACCAAAGGAAGGAAGATGTTACAATCTAACCAACAAAAAAAAAATAATAATTTCATCCTCAAAATTAAGGACAAAACAGGGGAACGAGGGCAAGCAAACATACCAGTTGTGGATGTTTTGGTTTTCCGAAGTCTCCGGATCCCCCGAACGTTGCTCTCTCGCACATGGGTGAGAGTTGCGGTTGCCAGTTGATCTTGTCCTCGTCCTTTTTTTTTGCGTTGACCCTCGTTTGACCGAGTTGACCAAGGGAAGAAGAGAAGGAGAGGAGAAAACTAGCAAGCAAATAAGCAGGATGTGATCGCCAGGGCCTTACCTGTGCCCAAGGAAGTGTTCAGATCACGTCGACAGCGTGGCCTCATGAGCGGATGATGGTGGGACGTTGACTTTCTCCCCTTCGGCCGGCCAAAAGGAATGCCACGCCCCGATGTGGAATATCAGAACGTGAGGCAGTTGCAAGTAAACGGGTACAAAGCATATAATAGACATCAAACCATTGGACAAAGAATAAATACTAAAGCAAATGCATCTCATTAATAATTCTTCAAATGTCTATTACAACCACTAATATCAAAGTCGATCTATAGGGCCCAATTACATCGAATAAAAGTAAAAGACTGAACTATGACTTTAATATAATACTAAGATGCCAGGGTACTCATGACTTCACTCTTGGTCATTCTCGTCCTCTTGAGTGTAAGTATCTTCCTCGATCTCACCTGAGAACACATAACCAAATAACGTAGGGTGAGCGATAACGCCCAGTAGGACTTAAATCTCATGATCAGGCATGCTTTAAATGATTAATGTATTAAAGAGCAGAGTAACTAATGATAGAGAGCAAGAGTCAAGTAACGCAAGAGATAGCACAATAGCACGAGATTGAAATAGCACAAGTTTCCAAATATAGTCTAGAGCAAACCCCAGTAAAGGTCGCGACAGGGTACTTGCAGAACGTGACAGGGTCAATCAAGGGTCGCGACGGGTCGGCTAGGACAGGGAGCCATAACGCGACGCCAGTGCTTGTCGCGTTCAGAACGCAATAGGTTGCTGGTTGCGATCAGCCCTGAGAACGTGGCCTATCGTGCCCTTGCGTTCTCAGGTCCTTTGCCTGAGCCCGAGCGGAAAAAGGACCATGCCTTGGATTGCGGTCCAAGTTGCCATGTTTTGACATAGGGTTGTTCAAATATTAAGAACTCGATGCACATTTGATGAAAAATTGCGAAATCACTTGCTAACTAATCTAGACATGCGAGGGTACTTACAGTAAATAGGAATTTGTAAATCATCAAGGTCTGGATTGGTTTTAAACATGAACATACTTGATGAACACAGAATAGTGTACAGTGAAGATAAAAGATTTAATTCAAGTAGCATACTAGATGAAAATTAGAGCTTTTAAGGGCAAATGATGCCTAAAAACCATCAGTATCTTCAGTTAAAATTTCGTAGCATGGGATCATCAGAACATGGAGATCTAGATTTAACATGAGGGTTCGGGGTCAAGATAGTTGCAGAACTTCAAAAATAAAGAACAAAAGATTGGCTAAATGAAAAATAGAGCAACAAGAGGGGTTTTGTTCCTGATGTTTAGAACAACCTACAGACGAATTTAATTGAGTTTGGCTTGTGAGAATGCCTACCTTTGAGTTGTTTTGTCTCCTAGGGCTTAGAACTCGAACAAAGGTTGGGGCTTGAGCAATCCTTCTCCCCACGAGTTCTCCTTTTCCTTGGCCTCTTCTCCACGCCCACCAACCCTCAGCCACGCATTAGGGCCGACCATGGAGAGATTGGGGAGTATTTAAGCTCCCTTGGTTTCCATTTCTTAGTATGACTCTAATTCCCCTTAAATTTCGAGATTTTCTAATTTCTCTCAACCTTCCAAGCTTTCCACCTCCTATTTGGGTTAGGTTGGGTTGCAATTTCGTGGCCAACTAATTAGGGTAGGGTTAGGAGTCCAATTCCAACCCATATTCACTATTTTAATGATTTAATAGCCCCCTTTCTTTTTAGGCAATATTAAATATACGAATTTTGGGTATTATTCTATTATTCATCTTTTAAAAATCCCTATTTTGGCCCAATAACTTTTATATGGTCTATTTGACAAAGCCCATCACTTCTTTTTGTTTAATGGGTTTTAATTAATTCATTTTTCTTTTAATTTTTCGGTTTATTTATTTATTAAAATACCGGGTTGCTACATCCTCCCCCTCTTAAAAGAATTTGGTCCCCAAATTCATATGACCATCATGGAGAGAATGTCTTACTGAAAAGATCGGGGTAATTTCGCCTGATGATTCCTTCAGGTTCCCATATGGCTTCTTCCACTCCACGGTTATTCCACAGAACTTTGACCACATGTATGGGACGGTTCCTGAGTTGTTGCACCTTCCGTTCTAATATCTTGATTGGCTTCTCTTCGTATGTCATGTCCTTGTTCAGCACCAACTTCTCATGGCGAATGATGTGAGTAGGATCATACACATATTTCCTAAGCATGGAGACATGAAACACATTGTGTACACAAGTCAAATTCGGTGGCAACGCCAGCCGGTATGCGACCTCACCAACCCTTTCGAGCACTTCAAAAGGACTGATGAATCTAGGACTGAGCTTCCCTTTAACACCGAATCTTTGGATGCCCTGTGTGGGTGATACCTTTAAGAGTACATGGTCTCTCACTTGAAATTCTAACTCTCGCCTCCTCTTGTCAGCATAGCTTTTCTGTCTGGACTAAGCAATCTTGAGCCGATCTTGAATCACCTGTATATCCCTGGTCATATTTTGTACCATGTCTGGGCCTAGCCATTGCTGTTCTCCAACTTAATTCCAGCATGCAGGAGATCTACAGTTTCTCCCATAGAGTGCCTCGAATGGTGCTATTTTGATACTTGCCTGGTAACTGTTGTTATATGCGAACTCAACCAAGCTCGGGCATCCCGATCTAACTGAAATGTTGCCAAACGAATTTTTTCTTCCTATTTACATCGGATCACTTTAAAGATCCTCTTAATATATTTTAACTAGTTCCCTTCCAGCCCCATAGTACAGCTCTCTTGCCGCTTCGGTCAACACCTCCCAATATCCCTCGACTTGATGGAGCAACATGTCCTACCCTAGTTTCAAATTGTCCAGATTGTTCATGACCTGGGTCATGGTATCCAGAGAGGCACGTGGATTACCCTCAAGGAATGCGCCCGCAGTCAGATTTAGCACTTCCTCTTTAATTTGTACATGGGCTTCCCTTTGGGCTTGGGCATATAGTTCTATGTATTGGCGTAGCATCTCCATTGCTGCCACCAATCCTTCTAGTGCATTCATGTCCATGCTGAAATAGATAACAAATTAAGCATCTACGTAGTTACAAAACCATTATTGCCATTATAGCTAATCCCAAATTTCTACCCCAACTCACTGGTTATCCCTAGGTTTATCGACCTAAGGCTCTGATACCAAATTATCTGTCACGTCCTAATAAAAGTCTATTTATTGGAAATGACAGATATTAGGCAAGAGAATAAAACTAGTGTCTATCCATTCATAGCTAATTTAGCAGAAGCATTATTACATAATACTCCTCGATACAGTCTAGGTGAGGAGTAACTTCATTGCTTTACAATCCAAGTGTTCAACACTAAAGAAAACAAAACAGCTGGAACAAAACAGCTAGCTTCTTGAAGTAGGAAGATTCTCTCAGCACACCATTCCCCTTAAGCTTCACCCCCATCTTGGTCACCTGAAAATGTAGGATGTGTGAGCTAACTAGCCCAGTAGGATTCAAATCCTCAAATCATAAGGATTAAAATATATGATGATCAAGGTGAAGGACTTGACTGATGTCACACAAGGACAAATAAACATCTTAGCATGACAATAAATTTGAGACAGTAGTATTGAAACACGGGGCATGCTCAGGAATTCACAATGAAACTCATAATCTGGTTCATATATATACACACAGGACAGATAACATGATGACCATAATCAAACAGTATTGATGCAATGCCAAACATCCCGTTGTCCTTTATCATTCCGTACGACCCGTAAATGAATTCGGGTGCTCCTCCCAGGACTGGACCAACCCTATTTGCATAGGCATATTAATCAAGTGGGGTCCAAGGACCCAATAATTATCATCGCCAGTTATTCACAGTCAATTGTGGTATTCAAGTATTTAAACTCTCATGACATCAAGGTCTATGAACTCAGGTTACTGAACACAGGAAGTTGTAACAACTAGACATCACTTATACATGAAGACTTTAAGAGTAATCCAAAGAAGAGTATAGAAAGCAATGTGGATGGTCTCTATAGTGACACAATAGTAAATATTCAAGGGAAAGAGGATGGTAGCTTGCTAGGCTAATAGCATGAAGTGTTAACAAAAGACTGAGCAAAGAAAGATGCTGGAACACTGGCCAGAACAGTGGTTGTCGACAGCCAAGAGGTGGCTGTCGACAGGTGATGGCATCCAGAAGTCAATTTTCTGGTTCTAGAACAGTGCCTGTCGACAGGAATGGTCTATCTGTCGATAGGGTAGTGTGTCTGTCAACAGACAGGGACCATCTGTCGATAGCTACTGCTGTTTCCAGTAGCCTGGAGTTCTGGAAGCCTGGGCCTGTCGGCAGGTACTTCCTATCTCTTGACAGCCGCCAGTCCCACTTCCAGAAATGACTTTACGTTCATTCTAAAAACTTTACATGGAATCTATGGGTTAAAGCATGAATCATATCAAATAGAAGAACCTATTTATAGCCTTCACTACTGATTTATATGCTGAACTTGATGACACATGAGATTACAACCTATACAAGTCTAACTAGGAACTTAACATAACATGGTACGGGGAAGATAGCCTCTATAACCATGTTTATGTGGAGAGACTTCTACAAGATAGACACCCAATTTCAGATGTGTTAAAGGAGTTCAAACCAAAGCTTGAAGAATCAAACATGTAAACAAGAAATGTAAACACTAATCCAAGATAGGTTGACAAATTCAAAGGCTACATGTATGTAGCTATGAGCTTTCTAGCAAGGGTAGAAGATGAAGGTATGAAAAGAAGATAGAACCCTACTTGATCTTGGAGGATAACACTTCCACCTTGATGGCTCACAGTTGATGGAAGAGAGAAATGGTAGTGGGAGTGCAGGCCTTGCAGTCCACGGGCAGCTACACTTGTAGCTCTTCTTGTATGTGCAAAGAAAACAACAACTCCAGCAGCCAATCTCCCATGCAAGGGTGCAATACAACAACAACAGTACACTATGGCAAGAACTACTCTAACAGCTCCCACAGCAACAGGTCCAGCAGCAAGGAGTAGAAGGAAACGGAAGCAAGAGCTATGGTATGCAAGGGTAAGCAAGAACAAAGAGGTGGAAAGGTGCATACAAAGGGTGAGGGGTTGCTTTTATAACCCAGCATGCTCCCCATGCATGTTGACACCTTCACGCCCACGTGTAATAGTAAAAACCATTTGGTTTTTACTATTGACACTTTAAGCATGCACATCCCATGGCTTAACACCTAAGGGTTAATGTGTTAAACTCCCACTTCAGTGAGGTGGCTGTCCCAGTTTCTCACACATAAGCAAACTTAATTCCCAGAAAAATCACCACCGTAAATAGCCCATAATTCAACTGGCCTAATATTTCTCATGTAAATATATTCAAATGATGTCCATTTGTGTTAAAATTTCAGCATAGGCTAATGTAATGGTTTTACAAATTATGGTGATTTTATTTTAATTTTTAGAATGTATTTTTCATTGGGTGAAAAATCACCCGGAAAATAGTTGCGTCGGCTTAATCTCGAAATCCGTGATAATTAGTCTGTCCCCATGCAATTTTAATTAATTACATATATATACATATTTTGATGATTAACAAAACCAAACAAGAGTTTATCAATTATATTTCATATTTTAATAAGTCTTAAGTATAGGAAAAATACCAAGGTCAAACAAGTCAATAAAGGTATGCATTACTTCTCTGAAGCTTTAATCTTTTCAACATGATATTTCTCTAAGTCCATATCGATTTCTGTTAAAGATCATAACGATTTCCTTATAAGACTGAAAAGTCATGTTGTTTTAAACAAATCGATGTCGTAACGATTCTATAAGTGATCGCAACGATTTCCTTATAAGACTGAAAAGTCATGTTGTTTCAAACAAATCGATGTCGTAACGATTCTATAAGTGATCGCAACGATTTCCTTATAAGACTGAAAAGTCATGTTGTTTCAAACAAGTCGATGTCACAACGACTCTATAAGTTACCGTAACGATTTCTTTAGAGCCCGTAACGACTTGCTCGTCACAACGACTCTATAAGTATTCATAACGATTTCTTTAGAGCCCGTAACGACTTGTCTGTCGCAACAACTCTATAAGTTACCATAATGATTTCTTTAGAGCCCGTAACGACTTGTCTATCGCAACGACTCTATAAGTGACCATAACGATTTCCTTAGAACCCGTAACGACTTGCTCGTCGTAACGATTCTATAAGTATTCATAACGATTTCTTTAGAAAGCGCAACGACTTGCTTGTTGTAACGACTTCATAAGTTACCATAACGATTTCTTTAGAACTCGCATGACTTGCTTGTTGTAACGACTTCATAAGTTACCATAACGATTTCTTTAGAACTCGAACGATTTCTTTAGAACTCGCAACGACTTGCTTGTTGTAACGACTTCATAAGTTACCATAACGATTTCTTTAGAACTCGCAACGACTTGCTTGTTGTAACGACTTCATAAGTTACCATAACAATTTCTTTAGAGTTCATAACGACTTCATAAGTTACCATAACGATTTCTTTAGAACTCGCAACGACTTGCTTGTTGTAACGACTTCATAAGTTACCATAACAATTTCTTTAGAGTTCATAACGACTTCATAAGTTACCATAACGATTTCTTTAGAACTCGCAACGACTTGCTTGTTGTAACGACTTCATAAGTTACCATAACAATTTCTTTAGAGTTCATAACGACTTCATAAGTGTTCATAATGATTTGCTTTCTATAATGACTTGTTAGTATTTATAACGATTTCATAAGTCATATAACCATGGATTTCATATCTTGATATCTTATTCATCTTAAGAGCGTTGACTAGTCAAAGTCCACGTAGACATCTCTCTGACGCTTTTGCATTTATGAGATCTGAACGTATCTCTGCATGCATGCAGACTATATCATCCTTTATCGTGCCTACTCTGATTACGTCTTTTAGACTTAAGCTATTTGGCATTACTATTTTCATGTCTATGGCTACTGACGTTGACTGACATCAGAGACAGCTTAGCTGTCTGCTATTTGAGATTGACATTTGTGCAGACCTCTGAACTAACTTCATGAAGCCAACGGATATTTCTGAAGATCTCATCTCTTTGCGTGCTCAAGTGATCAAAAGACTGTGACTGGAAGCTTCCAAGACTCTAGATGTCATTCAGTCTAACGACTACTCAAAAGAGAGACAACGGACACTTCAACGTCTAATTTCAAATTGAAGATATAAATTCAAGTCAGAAGAACAGAAGAAAATAAAATATCGCGTATTCAAGCATTCAAATTCTTCTGAAGAAAGTCCAGAGCCAAGCATCGTCATTCCACTTAGCTTTTGCTCTTTTGCTCTCCACTAGTTTGTGAAAATCTTGAGAGAGCCTGTATAGTTCTGAGAGTGTGACTTGTTTAAAATCTCTTTGCTCTCAGTTCTAGTTGCTTCAGATCCTTGCTTATCAAAAGCTTGATCTAGGGGCTTGAAAGTCATTCATTCTTCTCTGTGTTATTCCCTTCGGGTGTGAAGGAAGACCTGGTGGTATCCAGGGTGTTGTTCCCTTCGGGTGTGAAGGAAGACCTGGTGGTATCCAGGGTGTTGTTCCCTTCATGTGTGAAGGAAGACCAGCTGAGCTGGGTGTTGTAGCGTCCTTAGGGGGACTGTTCCCTAGTTAGTGAAATCCTGAGTTGTTGCTCAGGGACTGGACGTAGGACTCCTAAGGAAAGGAGGTCCGAACCAGGATAATCCTTGTGTTGTGTGACTGTCTTCTTTGTGTGATTGTTATTTAAACTAACTGTCACTAACTATTTCGAAGAACGTTTGTGTGATTGTTTTGAGTTACAGGTATCTTCTAGATTAATTTTTAAAGACCCATTCACCCCCCCTCTGGGCTCGTCAACTGGGCAACAAGTGGTATCAGAGCGAGTCTCTTCGACAAAGAAAGGATCCAACGATCTGAAGAGCAAAGATCCATGGCAGCCCAAGGTAACTTTGAAGGTCAGTCCGTCAACCGACCCCTCTCTTCGATGGTGAAGATTATCCTTACTGGAAGACCAGAATGGAATACTTTTTACAAGGACACGACTATCAAATTTGGTCCATAGTAGAAGAAGGTGATCTGTTAGTCACAAATGAGAAAGCACAATGGACAGATGATGACAGGAAGAAGATTTCCCTGAATTGCAAAGCAAAGAGCATCATATGCTTGTGCTCTAAGTAAGAAGGAATTCAACAGAGTTTCAGCCTGCAAATCCTCAATGGAAATGTGGGAAAAGCTCAGGATTACTTATGAAGGCACAGACAAAGTGAAGGAAACAAGAATCGATATTCTTGTCACTCAATATGAAAGATTTCAGATGCAATCAAGTGAGTCCATAACTCAAATGTTCAGCCGGTTCACTGACATCACAAATGGACTGGCTAGCCTGGGGAAAGTCTATGAGATGGGAGATATGGTAAGAAAGATACTTAGATCCTTACCGTCCTCATGGACTCCAAAAGTCACAGCAATAGAAGAAGCTAATGACCTGAAGAGAATGTCTGTAGAAAAGCTCATTGGGTCCCTCATGGCCCATGAGATCAATATGGAAAGGCTAGGAGAGTCCTCTAGCAGAAAGAAGCACTCCAACGCCTTAAAAGCTGAAGAAGATTCACCAGATGCAAGCTCAGCTGAAAGCGAAAGTGATGCAGACAGCGAGAATGAGGAAGCTATGTTATCTAGAAAGTTACAGCGAATTTTGGCTAAAAAGAAGAAATCTCAATCTGGTAGAAGGTATTTCAAAAAGAATAAGGAATTCAAGAAGCCAGACGGAAAAGAAATAAAGAAAGGAGAACCCATCTGCTATGAATGTAAGAAGCCAGGACACATTAAGACTGAGTGTCCTAAGTTAAAGAAGCCAGAGTTCAGGAAGAAGGACAGTTCCAAAAAGTTTAGAAAATACAAAAAGAAAGCAATGGCAGCAGCATGGGAAAACAGTAGCGACTCAGATAGTGAGTCAAGCTCCTGCAGTGATGAAGAAAAAGCCCACTTGGCCTTCATGGCAAATACTGAAGAAAAGGTAACTTCTGACTCCTCTTTTGATTCATGCAATGGTTCAGACTCCAATAGTTTAGAAGAGGCTTTCAACGAACTTTATGAAAAATATAAAGAAGTAACCAAATTATTAAAAGTAAGTAAGAAAAACATAGTCTGTATAGAAAATATAAACTCAGATCTAAAATCAGAAAATGAACAATTAGAAAGTCAAATAACTGAACTTAAACGAAGAAATGAACTGTTATGTGAAGACCTAAAAGCTAAGAATGAACAAATAACTAAACTAGAAAACAGGAAAGTACAGATGAATTAAGGAAAGAAATCAAAAGCTTAAATGAAGAAAATGATAAACTATCAAGCACACTAGAAAAATTTACTAATGGTAAAAACTCTCTAATATTAAAAGGTGCTAGGAGATCAGGTAAGAAGAAAAATGGGTTAGGATATACACCCCCAGATAATGAAGAAACCATAGTCTATCCTAAAACATATCCAACACCAAAATTTGTACCCGAACAAGATGTAGCATACAAAGCTGATTTCAAATACATAGAAAAAGTGACTAAGTTATCCTGCTGTAGTCACTGCAATAAGTTAGGACATATTATAACTACATGCCCAACAAGACATAAAAAATGGATATTAAAAGATAAAATTAATGATACTAACCAATCAGGACCCAAAAGAATTTGGGTACCTAAAGCTTGATGTTTTTATTTCAGGTTAACCCTCGAGCATCCAAATGGTATTTGGATAGTGGGTGCTCAAGACACATGACAGGAAACCAGAAGTTGTTCTCTCATCTCCAAGCTGAAGATGGAACAGTTACTTATGGAGATAATGGGAAAGGAACCGTGATAGGCAGTGGCTCTGTGAATAACAAAGGAAAAACAGTCATAGAAGATGTGCTATTAGTCAAGGGATTGAAGCACAATCTCATCAGCATTAGCCAGCTGTGCGACAGAGGCCATCAGATCAAGTTTCAAGAGTCAAAGTGCAGCATACTGAAGGATGGAACAGTCATCTTTGAAGCTAATAGAGAAAAGAATTTGTATGTGCTCTATCTTGAAGAACTCAAGGTTCAAAATGTTTGCCTGGCAGCAAATAAAGATAAATCCACAGAATTATGGCACAGACGACTTGGACATTGCAGCATAGATGGCATGAGAAAATTGCTAAAGAAGAATCTTGTGGAAGGTCTACCTAAGGTTAGTACAAAATTGGAGGGTGTATGTAAACCTTGTGCTAAGGGAAAGCACACCAAAGTCTCCTTCAAGTCAAAGACGATAGTGACCACCTCAAAACCCTTGGAGCTCCTTCATATGGATCTATTTGGGCCAATGAGGACTACCAGTCTTGGAGGAAAGAATTTCGGATTTGTCATAGTTGATGACTACTCAAGATTCACATGGGTATCATTCCTAGAACATAAAGATGACACTTTTGAAAGTTTCGTCAGCTTCAGTAAGAAAGTTCAGAAAGATCAGAAGTTCAGCATTGTGTCTATCAGATCAGATCATGGTGGTGAATTTCAAAATGAAAAATTTGCTAGATTTTGTGATGATCAGGGAATTGAGCATAATTTCTCAGCACCAAGGACACCTCAACAAAATGGCATTGCTGAGAGGAAGAACAGAACCCTATTGGATATGGCAAGAACTATGCTCTCAGAATATGATCTGCCAAGATACTTTTGGGCTGAAGCAGTCAATACAGCAAGCTACATTATCAACCGAGTAATGATCAGGCCAATCCTGAAGAAGACTGCATATGAACTATTCAAAGGGAAGAAGCCAAAGATCAGCCACTTCAGGACTTTTGGGTGCCCTTGCTTCATTCACAACAATGGAAAAAGGGACATTGGTAAGTTGGATGCCAAATCAGATGAAGGCATCTTCATGGGGTACACGTCTAAACCCAAAGGCTATAGAGTATTTAATAAACGTACCTTGTTGATTGAACAATCTGTGCACATTATTTTTGATGAAACTAACCCTTCCTTGAGAAAGGAAGTAGATAGTGACGATGATGATGCAGAAGAACTATCCAAGAAACTAAAAGATGCATCAATTGAGGACAAGGATGATCCACCTCTGGAAGAATTACAACAAGAAGAAGTTACTCATGAAAACCTTCCAAAGGAGTGGAGATACAAGAAAGATCACCCACTTGAGAATATCATTGGTGATCCATCCATAGGGGTAAGAACAAGAGGTAATGTTATTCCTTGTGATTACCTAGCTTTTGTTTCTCAGATAGAGCCTAGGACAGTCAATGAAGCTCTTTCTGATGAATCTTGGATAGTAGCCATGCAAGATGAATTAAATCAATTCAAGAGAAACCAAGTATGGTCACTTGTTCCTAGACCATCAGACCATCCAGTCATTGGCACCAAATGGGTGTTCAGAAATAAACTGGATGAAACTGGTGCAATCTTAAGAAACAAGGCCAGATTGGTAGCTCAAGGCTATTCTCAAGAGGAAGGCATAGATTTCGATGAAACCTATGCACCTGTAGCTAGACTTGAGGCCATTAGAATATTACTTGCATATGCATCTGCTTGAACTTGACACTATTTCAAATGGATGTTAAATCCGCCTTCTTAAATGGTTTCATAAAAGAGGAAGTTTATGTGGAACAACCTCCGGGCTTTGATGACACAGAATTTCCTAATCATGTTTTCAAACTTCACAAGGCATTATATGGTTTAAAGCAAGCACCTAGAGCCTGGTATGAAAGGCTTAGCTCTTTTCTTCTAAATCATGGTTTCAGTAGAGGTCAGGTAGATAGTACTCTTTTATAAAGTCAAAAGTCAAACACATCCTATTAGTTCAAATCTATGTAGATGATATCATTTTTGGTTCTACTGATGAGTCTCTTTGCAAGTATTTTGAAAAGTTAATGCAGGGAGAATTTGAAATGAGTATGATGGGAGAACTCAACTATTTCCTTGGACTTCAAATCAAACAAGGAAAGGAAGGAATTCACATCAGTCAAGCAAAGTACACAAAAGAACTCTTGAAGAAATTTGGATTCGAAAATACCAAGCCACTGTCGACACCAATGAGTACATCAACAAGAATGGACAGTGACAAAGATGGTAAGAAAGTAGACAAAAGATCTACAGAGGTATGATAGGTTCACTCCTTTATTTAACAGCTAGTAGACCTGATATTTTATTTAGTGTATGCATGTGTGCTAGATATCAGGCAGATCCTAAAGAATCACATTTAATTTCTGTGAAAAGAATATTTAGATATTTAGCAAGATCTCATGACTTAGGTCTATGGTATCCAAAACATTGTGAAATTAGCCTAGTAGGTTACTCTGATGCTGACTATGCTGGATGCAAATTAGATAGAAAGAGCACCAGTGGTGGTTGTCAGTTCCTTGCAGGGTGTTTGATATCTTGGTCCTCAAAGAAACAAAATTCAGTAGCACTCTCTACAGCTGAAGCTGAGTACGTGGCTGCTGGAAGTTGCTGCACACAACTCTTATGGATAAAGCAACAGCTTGAGGACTTTGGATTAAATATCAAATCAATCCCGTTGCTGTGTGACAACACCAGTGCCATTAATCTCACCAAGAATCCAGTCCAGCACTCAAGGACCAAACATATTGAGGTTAGATATCATTTTATTCGTGATCATGTTGCAAATGGAAATATTGAAATATCCTTTATTGATACAAATGGCCAATTAGCAGACATTTTCACAAAAGCCTTACCTGAAGAGAGATTTACATCTCTTAGAAGGGAATTAGGCATGTGCAATTTGTGATAAAAGTTTGCTTACAAGTGGCACATTAAATTTTTAGAATTAAAGTAATTTTTCCCTCCATGGCGATAAGCAAAAGAAATTCAAATTGTATTGTTGTAACCGCTCTCTCATTGAAGTCCGTTTGAATAGTCAAAACCTTTTGTCGTTTTCCACCGCCGTTTGGCGCCTCACTTTCCACGTAGCATTAATTTATTCATAAAATCGATGACAGAACGATTCGTATCTCATCGTCTACCTTTTCCCCTTTTATCCTGTCGCTTGAGCCGATGCCCTAACAACTCACATCTCAATCCTCTGCAAATTTGAATCTTCCTCCTACTTCCCGCAAAATTTCTTGAGGATTCCTTCTCCTCACCTTCCGTCTCCACCCTCCGTTGCCTTTCCCACCTGAATCTATGGCCGCACCAGTTATCGCCGGCAGTTTGGGTGGCTACAGCGCCGAGTTCCTCACTCCTGAGCAGCAGGAGAGATTTACTTTTGTGAAGACAAAGCTCTGTGGCAATAAAGAAGTAGATGTCGCTAATCTGAGGAAAAGTGGAATGAGCAGCGTAGTAGATTTGATCAATCAGATGCAGTGGACAGAAATTTCCACCTTTTCAGAGGTCAGTTATCCGGACTTGGTAAAAGCCTTCTTCGTGTGTATGAGAACAGAGGAAGATGGGTCTCTAGTTTCTTCAGTAAAGGGAACCATGATTAGGATAGACCCTGAGTTGCTGAAAATGTTGTTCAATGTAAAGACTTCCGGATTTAGTGGGGTTCACACCGTGGACACCCAAGTGAAAGGTTTGGGAATTATCGGGCCAGGATTCAAGCTGAGGGACGGCAAGATCGATATAAATCAACTATCCGCCTTCAACCGTCTTCTCCATTTTATTGTCTGTCAAATCTTAGTTCCCAGAAGTGCAACTTTTTCATCTTGCACAAAGGCCGATTCGGACATGATGTACTGGGCCATTCAGAATAAGGAGATAAATATGGCCGCAGTGATAATGGAAAGAATGAAGTTTGCAAGAGATCAGATTTGGGACACCAAGAGTAAGTTCAATGTGTCCCTGCCTTATGCCCACCTACTTACCAAGATCTTCAAACACTTCGGTGTTGATCTTTCTGGGGCAGTTGTAGAGAAAATGGGCCAAGCAATCAGGTCCAGGAACCTGAAGAAGAGTGGCTTCTCTGTGGAAAGTGGTGTCTGGTTCAAGGCTTCAGTTGCTGAAGGCGAAGCCATCATTAACGACACCTCAGTTGTTCATCAGGAGATGGGATCAGCGGATATGATTCCAGAATTGCCAGTGGAGTCAATTTCAGCTCCAGCAGTTGGAGCAGCAGAATCTTCAGGCCCCTCCATTGCAGAAGTTCAGTCTGAAAGTGCAGTAGAAGAAGAAAGAGCGTCTGTAGAAGCTTCAGGATTTCCAGAAGAATCAGTTCAATTTTTGCAGAAAGGAGAATTGAGGATCTTCTCCCAGAGGACATTATTCCAGTTGAGGACCCACTTCCCTCAACTGTAGTTGCATCTATTCTGGCAGACATCATTGATTCGATTCCTTTTATCTCAAGTGCTCCAGAAACAAGTGGCAGAGTTGCAGAAGAGACTGTGGCATCAGGCCACATTGATGAACCAATGGAAGATGTTCAAGTAGAGGTAGAGCACCCAGCTGCCCAAGGTGACTCTGTGATGGAATCTGCTCCCATTCAGGGGGAGCAAGTATCAGATGAAGAAGATGCTCCTATTGAGGGGGAGCTATCAAAAGAAGGTTCAGTAGACGCAACTCCAGATGTTGATCAGGATGAAAAGCATGGAGATTCTCCAAATTTGGATGACAGAGAAGGGGAGACTGCAAGCTCTTCGAGCTCAGATGATGATCAACCTCCTCCAGCAAAGGAAGGCAAGAAGAAAGGAAAAGAAGTTGCCTCTGGAGTTCCTCTCCTGGCTGATTCTCCGTTTGAGAGGCAGGTCAAGCAGAAAATTGTCATAAACTTGAAGCCAGTGATTGAAAGGCTGAATGTTCAAGGTGAGCTATTATGTACTCTCCAGTCAGATGTAAACTCTATATTTCTGAGCCAAGCTTCAGCCAACAAAGAATTGGGACAAATCAGAAATGCTATGAAATGGTTTAACAAGGAAATGAGCAGCATGAAAGGCATGCTCTCAGATATTATCAAGGCAGTTGGAGCTCAAGCTCCTCCTCCTCCAGAAGCAGCAGCAACACCAGAAGCAGCACCAGAAGCAGCAGCAACACCAGAAGCAGCAGCAGCACCAAAAGAGGTAGAGCCAACAGGGCCAGCTGATCAGGTTGAAGGGCCAACAGGGCCATCTGAGCAAGGATCAGGGCCATCAGGGCCATTGGAGAGTGAGTCTGTGCAGATAGAGGCAGAAGAGTTCTTGGCACCCAAGCCCCCAGCTCCCTCTTCCCCCTCTCACACACCTATTCCTCCAACTCCACCATCAGCTCCTACAGCACCTCCTGCTCCTCAAACATTCAAGAAGCCTCAATCTAGACCAATTTCTTCTCCTACACCATTTCAGTCCACCATTCCTTCTCCTTCTCCTATACTTGAGGCCCCTCCAGCATCCTCAGCTGGAGCATCCTCCTCCTCCTCTGGTCCCTCCCTTGGACCAGCTGATGATCTCCAAACTACTTCACACTCTTTTCTTCATCCTACTCCTCCACCATCTTTCATCACTATCATACCTGAACAAGCTCAACTCAACTCTCCCTTTATTGAAAAATAAAGGATGAATTTGAGGAAGGGATCCTCAGGTCTGTGTTGAAAGTGGGAGAACATATTCACAGGGCAGATCCTTCTAGTCCTGCCCCCAAGAAGAGGAAACTTACTTCTACTTCTTCCTCTTCCTCTGAACCCAAATACCCACCTTTGTGGTTTTCTCTCACAGTGGACAACAAACATAACCCACTGTATAGGGAATACCTTTCCAAAGTTGTTTTGCCACCATCATCAACCTTCCCTTTCAAAACCTTACAGATCATTTGAACACCATTCTACCCTATACTCTCTTTCAAAATCCGAAAAGTCCAAAATCTTCTCTCTTGCTCACTCCAAATCTGAAGAGCAGTGGGGCAAAGGTCACAAGGATCTTCTCAAGAAGTTCACTCTTGCCAAATCTGCCAGATTTCCTCCAAGGGACCACTCCTTGACCCTATCTGAGTGGTTCAGGATGTATCACCAAGAACTCTGGGCACCCTACATTCAATCGGAAATAAAAATGATCAGGCATTTCATGCTATTCAACAACTACAGATATATTCATAGACTTCCAGAAGTTCAGCTCTGTCAGTTCAGGAAGGCCATTTCAGCTTTGACTCCAGATATCTCTCAATCTTCAGATATTCAGGTAGATTTTGCTACCCTTCAAATACCTGAGGAGATAGCCCTTCCTCAAATTCACTTTCTAGTTATGGAATCCTCTGTAGGATCCATCATCTTTGAGCGTTTTGCCAGAGTCTTGGGCAGAATTAAAGTGCAGAAAGGCTACCTGGTTTCCTTTACTAGATTCCTATTTAGGGAATATCACCAGGGCCATGTAAGTGCTGAAGTTCTCTCCCCTATTCTGTCTGAATGTGAAAGGCTCACATCTTCTGAATGGTCCAAGTTCTACCCCCTGTCAGCTCAGCAGCTGTTTGCAACTCAATGAAGCTCAGGCCAGGGAAGGCAAACCAGCTATTTCTCCAGCCACTTTCCTAGATATGAACTCCATTAATCTTGTTGATGACCCCTTCAAGGTCTGGGAGGAAAGATACAAAGTGTATGTGGCTATGCACAAAGCTCTCAGAGATAACCACAACCACTACCCTGTCACCATGGACCAATTCCTCACCTGTGCCAGCTTTGGCACTCGTCGTTTTCTCAAGATGAACATGGACAAGAATGCATATGCTGATCTTCTCTATCAGCACCTAGATCTTCATCTCAAACGGATGGCTTCCACCATGGGACCATCTTACTCTGTGTCTTTTGGAGTTTTTAAAAATCTTTTTGAAGAGCAGGAAGTTCAGGCATGGGAAACCATCTCCCATTTTGCCTCTCTGTTGTCTCCTGCCTTCTATTTACCTGTACCTCCACAGTAAATGACATGACCTTCTGTGTATTCTCTATTTCTCTTTCTCTCTTCTTTCTTTGTCGAAGTTTATCTTTTTGCTTAATGACAAAAAGGGGGAGAAAATACTTAGCATGTCTGAAATTTTAAATTTTGCTTAGAAACTTAGCATATCATCTCTTTACAACAAATTTCAGATACTTTTATCCATGCTTATTGTTCAGTTTTGTCATCACCAAAAAGGGGGAGATTGATGATCAGTCTGTCCCCATGCAATTTTAATTAATTACATATATATACATATTTTGATGATTAACAAAACCAAACAAGAGTTTATCAATTATATCTAATATTTTCATAAGTCTTAAGTACAGGAAAAATACCAAGGTCAAACAAGTCAATAAAGGTATGCATTACTTCTCTGAAGCTTAATCTTTTCAACATGATATTTCTCTAAGTCCATATCGATTTCTGTTGAAGTTCATAACGATTTCCTTATAAGACTGAAAAGTCATGTTGTTTCAAACAAATCGATGTCGTAACGATTCTATAAGTGATCGCAACGATTTCCTTATAAGACTGAAAAGTCATGTTGTTTCAAACAAATCGATGTCGTAACGATTCTATAAGTGATCGCAACGATTTCCTTATAAGACTGAAAAGTCATGTTGTTTCAAACAAATCGATGTCGTAACGATTCTATAAGTGATCGCAACGATTTCTTATAAGACTGAACAACGACTCTATAAGTTACCGTAACGATTTCTTTAGAGCCCGTAACGACTTGCTCGTCACAACGACTCTATAAGTATCATAACGATTTCTTTAGAGCCCGTAACGACTTGTCTGTCGCAACGACTCTATAAGTTACCGTAACGATTTCTTTAGAGCCCGTAACGACTTGTCTGTCGCAACGACTCTATAAGTGACCATAACGATTTCCTTAGAACCCGTAACGACTTGCTCGCCGTAACGATTCTATAAGTATTCATAATGATTTCTTTAGAAAGCGCAACGACTTGCTTGTTGTAACGACTTCATAAGTTACCATAACGATTTCTTTAGAACTCGCAACGACTTGCTTGTTGTAACGACTTCATAAGTTACCATAACGATTTCTTTAGAACTCGCAACGACTTGCTTGTTGTAACGACTTCATAAGTTACCATAACGATTTCTTTAGAGTTCATAACGACTTCATAAGTTACCATAACGATTTCTTTAGAACTCGCAACGACTTGCTTGTTGTAACGACTTCATAAGTTACCATAACGATTTCTTTAGAGTTCATAACGACTTGATAAGTGTTCATAACGATTTGCTTCTATAATGACTTGTTAGTATTCATAACGATTTCATAAGTCATATAACCATGGATTTCATATCTTGATATCTTATTCATCTTAAGAGCGTTGACTAGTCAAAGTCCACGTAGACATCTCTCTGACGCTTTTGCATTTATGAGATCTGAACGTATCTCTGCATGCATGCAGACTATATCATCCTTTATCGTGCCTACTCTGATTACGTCTTTTAGACTTAAGCTATTTGGCATTACTATTTTCATGTCTATGCTACTGACGTTGACTGACATCAGAGACAGCTTAGCTGTCTGCTATTTGAGATTGACATTTGTGCAGACCTCTGAACTAGCTTCATGGTACAACGTTAAACAAAATAGAAGCCAACGAATATTTCTGAAGATCTCATCTCTTTGCGTGCTCAAGTGATCAAAAGACTGTGACTGGAAGCTTCCAAGACTCTAGATGTCATTCAGTCTAACGACTACTCAAAAGAGAGACAACGGACACTTCAACGTCTAAATTTCAAATTGAAGATATAAATTCAAGTCAGAAGAACAGAAGAAAATAAAATATCGCGTATTCAAGCATTCAAATTCTTCTGAAGAAAGTCCAGAGCCAAGCATCGTCATTCCACTTAGCTTTTGCTCTTTTGCTCTCCACTAGTTTGTGAAAATCTTGAGAGAGCCTGTATAGTTCTGAGAGTGTGACTTGTTTAAAATCTCTTTGCTCTCAGTTCTAGTTGCTTCAGATCCTTGCTTATCAAAAGCTTGATCTAGGGGCTTGAAAGTCATTCATTCTTCTCTGTGTTATTCCCTTCGGGTGTGAAGGAAGACCTGGTGGTATCCAGGGTGTTGTTCCCTTCGGGTGTGAAGGAAGACCTGGTGGTATCCAGGGTGTTGTTCCCTTCGTGTGTGAAGGAAGACCAGCTGAGCTGGGTGTTGTAGCGTCCTTAGGGGGACTGTTCCCTAGTTAGTGAAATCCTGAGTTGTTGCTCAGGGACTGGACGTAGGACTCCTAAGGAAAGGAGGTCCGAACCAGGATAATCCTTGTGTTGTGTGACTGTCTTCTTTGTGTGATTGTTATTTAAACTAACTGTCACTAATCTATTTCGAAGAACGTTTGTGTGATTGTTTTGAGTTACAGGTATCTTCTAGATTAATTTTTAAAGACCCATTCACCCCCCCTCTGGGCTCGTCAACTGGGCAACAATCCGTACGTCACCAAATCTGGATATTTACATTTCTGATACCACCATATTTTTCTAGAAATTATGGTGTTTTTAGATTTCAATTTCGTTACAGTTTTTCGGTGTCGCCCTGTCAGAGCGCGCACCTCTAAGTACGATAATGGGGTAACATTTATTAACACTAATTAATCTTAAATTTTAATTATTTACATCTCATGACAATAGTAGGTTTAATAACCACATTATTCATGATTTCCAACAAATAAAATTTTCCGAGGTGTTACAATTCTCCCCCACTAAAAAAAATTTGGTCCTCCAAAATTTAACAGCATAAGAGTATGCTTACTGACCTGTAAACAATTCCGGATACTTGATCTTGATGGCATCTTCTAGCTCCCACGTTGCTTCTTCTTGTTCTCGCTTATTCCACTTAATCTTTAACAATGGAACTTCCTTGTTCCGAAGTTGCTTAATCTTCCGGTCAAGGATCTGTACAAGTCTTTCTTCATATGCCAGATTTTCTTGTACCTCAGATCTTGGTACTCAATAATGTGTTCTGGATCATACACATACTTCCTCAACATTGACACATGAAAAATATCATGTACATTGGATAACTGTGGTGGGAGTGCCAGTTGGTAAGTCATTTCCCCAACTCTCTTCAGTATTTCAAACGGTCCAATATATCTTGGACTCAATTTTCCTTTAATGCCAAACCTTTTAATTCCCCTCTGGGGTGATACTTTAAGGAACACATGTTCCCCTTGCTGAAATTCCAGCTCCCTTCTTCGTCGATCTGCATAACTTTTCTGTCGGTCTTGGGCAGCTTTCATTCAATCTTGTACCAACTTAATAATTTCTATTGTTTCCTGAATCATTTCAGTTCCAAGAATATGTAATTCTTTTAATTCCACCCAGCACAATGGTGATCTGCATTTCCGACCATACAAAGCTTCAAATGGTGCCATTTGAATAGTAGACTGGTAACTATTATTATAAGCAAATTCCATGATTACTAAGTGGGTATTCCAGTCATTTCCGAACTCTAATACACAAGCACGACACATATCCTCAATAATCTGATTCACCCATTCTGTCTGTCCGTCAGTTTAAGGATGGAATGCAGTACTAAATTTCAGTTTAATTCCCAATACATCCTGTAGTTCTTTCCAAAAATGTGAGGTGAATCTTGCATCTCTGTCAGAAACTATGTCTTTTGGAATTCCATGTAACCGAACAATTTCTTTCATGTACAGTACTGCTAAAACAGTAACAGACCATCTTGTCTTAATTGATAAGAAGTGAGTTGACTTTGTAAGTCGATCAATGATTACGCATATGGCATCAAATCCACTTTGTGTTTTGGGTAACCCCATAATAAAATCCATACCAACACTGTCCCATTTCCATTCTGGTACCTCAACAGGTTTTAACTTTCCTGTCGGTTTCTGGTGTTCGGCCTTAACTTTCTGACATGTCAAACATCTAGCTATGAAATCCACAATGTCTTTCTTCATGTTACACCACCAGAAATGTTTCTTTAAATCTTGATACATCTTAACAGTTCCTGGATGGATAGTGTAGTCTGATCGATGAGCTTCTTCTAGTATTTGTTTCTTAATTTAGGATTATCCGGCACACACAACCTATTCCGGAACTGAAGATTCCCTTGCATATCTTCATTAAAATCAGGTCTAGAAGCCAATTTTTCTCTAATTTATGTCAATATAGGATCATTGTCCTGTTGTTCTCCAATTTGTTTTAGCAAGTTTGACTGTACTGTCAAGTTATCAATTACAACTCTTCCTTCTTGTGGTTCAGCCTTTAAATTCAATGTGGAAAATCCTCCAACAACTTCCACTCCTTAATTTGTAATTGAAATATCTTGGCCATAGGATTTCTACTGAGAGCATCAGCCACAGTATTATCTTTTCCGAGATGGTACTCAATTTTGAAATCATAATCTTTGATATACTCCATCCATCTTCTTTGTCTCATATTCAATTCTTTTTGTGAAAATAAGTACTTGAGACTCTTATGATCGGAGTACACTATGAACTGATTATCATACAAGTAGTGTCTCTAATGTTTAAGAGCAAAAATTACTGCGGCCAATTCCAAATCATGTAGTGGGTAAGTTTTCTCGTGAGTCTTCAATTCTCTAGATGCATAAGCAATGAATCTTCCCTCTTGCATCAATACACATCCCAGTCCAATGTTTGAAGCATCGGTATAAACCTCAAATGTTTTGCCTTCTACCGGCAAAGCTAAAATTGGTGCAGATGACAAACATTCTTTCAACACTTGAAATGCTTGCTCACAACTCTCACTCCACTCAAATGCAGTTCCTTTTGTAGTCAATTGTGTGAGAGGCGAAGCAATTCTAGAGAAATCTTTAATAAACCGCTGGTAATAACTGGCCATACCCAGAAAACTTCTGATCTCAGTGAGGTTCTTAGGTTGCTCCCACTTCAGTATGGTTTCAATCTTTGAAGAATCTACTGACAAACCTTCTTTAGAAATAATATGTCCTAAGAACATCACTTGCTTCAACCAAAACTCACATTTACTGAACTTCACATACAATTTATGGTCTCGTAACAGTTGCAAAATAATCCGCAAATGTGCTTCATGTTCTTCTATGCTCTTAGAATAAATCAATATGTCATCTATAAATACAACCACAAACTGATCCAAATAAGATCTGAACTTGTCATTCATCAAACGCATAAATGCAGCTGGTGCATTTGTCAATCCGAACGACATTACAACAAATTCATAGTGCCCATAACGTGTTCGAAAAGCTGTTTTATGAATATCTTGTTCCTGAATTCTGAGTTGATGATACCCAAATCTCAAATCAATCTTGGAGAAACATTGAGCCCCAGACAATTGATCAAATAAGTCATCGATTCTTGGAAGTGAGTATTTGTTCTTAATAGTCAACTGATTCAATTGTCGATAATCTATGCATAACCGCATAGACCCATCCTTCTTCTTAACAAACAACATCGGAGCACCCCAAGGTGAGGTACTGGGTCTAATGAATCCCTTTTCTATCAATTCCAGTAATTGCCTTTTTAACTCCTTCAGCTCTTCCATTGACATTCTATAGGGTGTTCTTGAAATTGGGGTAGCTCTCTTGGTACCAATTCAATTGAAAAATTCACCTCTCTACTAGGTGGCAAACCAGGTAATTCTTTGGGGAAAACATCAAGAAATTCCCTTACCACCGGAATATCTTCCAATCTAGAAGTGTTCTATATTATTAAAGTTACAGAAGCCAAATACCCCTAACAACCTTTTTGTGCCAATTTACATGGTTTGACTGCTGAAATTACATGTATTTTCCTTGTGTGGGGTTTATCAAAAGTCATGGAGTACACTTCCTTTCCTAGAAAGGTTACTTGTCTTAATTGGCAATCTAAATTTACATGATGTTTAGATAGCCAATCAACCCCAAAGATTACATTATAATCCCACATTTCAAGACATATCAAATCACCATGTAAATTATGTCCTTTGACTAAGATTTGGCTAACAGGGTGATATTCCTTAAGTTTCTTACCCTCACTCAAAGGAGTTGCAACTTCTAGCTGTGTAGGTAATGTAACTGATTTAACTTCCAAAGATTTAGCAAACTCATAACTAATAAAGGAATGCGTAGCTCCTGAATCAAACAATACATACGCAGGTTTTGAGTTTACTAGTAATGTACCTTCTATCAGTCTGCCTTCTTGCGGAGATTCAGGTTCCATTTCCTGAACGGCTTGCAATCTTCCCTGCTTCACTCGGGGGTTTTGATTTGTTGGTACATTTTTGGGCATCAGACAATCTAGAATTCGGTGTTGAGTACTCCCACAGCGGAGACAGGCACCCAACCTACGCCAACAGTTCTTAGCCTTATGCCCACTGAGATGTCAATGTTTACATACATCTTTACCTCTAGCTGGAGCTTTCCCTACTTTCTTGTTGGTTTGCTGAGCTTTCGGGGCATTCCTCGGCTCAAACTTCCTCTTATGATCCGAAGATCCTTCTCCATACCTTCCTCTAATCATATCCATAGTATCATTAGCAGCTTCCAGTGCTAAAGCTCTCTTAACCATTTCTGAATATTTAATAATCAAATGAGGTGTTAGCTGTATAATGAAATTGGGACGCAATCTGTTCATAAACCTCTTGGCTTTCAGTTTCTCTGTAGCTATAAGGTGTGGAGCGTACTTTGACAGTCGGGCAAACCGGGCCTCATACTCCGACACCGACATCTTGAGTTGCTTCAAGTTAGCAAACTCATTGGCTTTTCTCTCCTGAACTACCTCGGAGAAGTACTGGTCATTAAACAGTTCCACAAACTCTTCCCAACCAACCTGATTTGGGTCCTCTAAGGTGGATTCCACTGTCTCCCACCAAGCTCGGGCATCCCAATCTAATTGAAATGTTGCCAAACAAATTTTTTCTTCCTCTTTACATCAGATCACTTTAAAGATCCTCTCAATATCTTTTAACCAGTTCTCTTCCAGCCCCATGGTACAACTCTCTTGCCGCTTGGGTCAACACCTCCCAATATCCCTCGACCTGATGGAGCAACATGTCCTGCCCCAGTTTCAAATTATCCAAACTGTTCATGACCTGGGTCATGGTATCTGGAGAGGCACATGGATTACTCGCAAGGAATGCGCCCGCAGTCAGATTTAGCACTTCCTCTTTAATTTGTACATGGGCTTCCCTTTGGGCTTAGGCATATAGTTCTATGTCTTGGCATAGCATCTCCATTGCTGCCACCAATCTTTCTTGTGCATTCATGTCCATGCTGAAATAGATAACAAGTTAAGCATCTACGTAGTTACAAAACCATTATTGGCATTATAGCTAATCCCAAATTTCTACCCCAACTCGCTGGTTATCCCTAGGTTTATCGACCTAAGGCTCTGATACCAAATTATCTGTCACATCCTAATAAAAGTCTATTTATTGAAAATGACAGATATTAGGAAAGAGAATAAAACTAGTGTCTATCCATTCATAGCTAATTTAGCGGAAGTATTATTACATAATACTCCTCGATACAGTCTAGGTGAGGAGTAACTTCATTGCTTTACAATCCAAGTGTTCAACACTAAAGAAAACAAAACAGCTGGCTTCTTGAAGTAGGAAGATTCTCTTAGCACACCATTCCCCTTAAGCTTCACCCCCATCTTGATCACCTGAAAATGTAGGATGTGTGAGCTAACTAGCCCAGTAGGATTCAAATCCTCAAATCATAAGGATTAAAATATATGATGATCAAGGTGAAGGACTTGACTGATATCACAGAAGAACAAATAAACATCTTAGCATGACAGTAAATTTGAGACAGTAGTATTGAAACATAGGGCATGCTCAGGAATTCACAATGAAACTCATAATCTGGTTCATATATATACACACAGGACAGATAACATGATGACCATAATCAAACAGTATTGATGCAATGCCAAACATCCTGTTGTCCTTTATCATTCCGTACGGCCCGTAAATGAATTCGGGTGCTCCTCCCAGGACTGGACCAGCCCTATTTGCACAGGCATATTAATCAAGTGGGGTCTAGGGACCCAATAATTGTCATCGCCAGTTATTCACAGTCAATTGTGGTATTCAAGTATTTAAACTCTCATGACATCAAGTTCTATGAACTCAGGTTACTGAACACAGGAAGTTGTAACAACTAGACATCACTTGTACATGAAGACTTTAAGAGTAATCCAAAGAAGAGTATAGAAAGCAATGTGGATGGTCTCTGTAGTGACACAACAGTAAATATCCAAGGGAAAGAGGATGGTAGCTTGCTAGGCTAATAGCATGAAGTGTTAATCAAAGACTGAGCAAAGAAAGATCCTAGAACACTGGCCAGAACAGTGGTTGTCGACAGCCAGGAGGTGGCTGTCGACAGTTGATGGCATCCAGAAGTCAATTTTTTGGTTCTAGAATAGTGCCTGTCGATAGGCATGGTCTGTCTGTCGACAGGCCAGTGTGTCTGTAGATAGACAGGGACCATCTGTCGACAGCTACTGCTGTTTCCAGCAGCTTGGAGTTTTGGAAGCCTAGGCCTGTCGACAGGTAATTCCTGTCTGTTGACAGCTGCCAGTCCCACTTCCAGAAATGACTCTACATTCATTCTAAAAACTTTAACCATGGAGTCTATGGGTTAAAGCATGAATCATATCAAATAGAAGAACCTATTTATAGCCTTCACTACTGATTTATATGCTGAACCTGATGACACATAAGATTACAACCTATACAAGTCTAACTAGGAACTTAACATAACATGGTACGGGGAAGATAGCCTCTATAACCATGGTTGTGTGGAGAGACTTCTACAAGATAGACACCCAATTTCAGAAGCGTTAAAGGAGTTCAAACCAAAGCTTGAAGATACAAACATGTAAATAGGAGATGTAAACACTAATCCAAGATAGGTTGACAAATTCAAAGGCTACATGTACGTATCTATGAGCTTTCTAGCAAGGGTAGAAGATGAAGGTATAAAAAGAAGATAGAACCCTACCTGATCTTGGAGGATAACACTTCCACCTTGATGGCTCACAGTTGATGGAAGAGAGAAATGGTAGTGGGAGTGCAGGCCTTGCAGTCCACGAGTAGCTACACTTGTAGCTCTTCTTGTATGAGCAAAGAAAATAACAACTCTAGCAGCCAATCTCCCACGCAAGGGTGCAATATAACAACAGCAGTACACTATGGCAAGAACTACTCTAACAGCTCCCATAGCAACAACTCCAGTAGCAAGGAGCAGAAGGAAACGGAAGCAAGAGCTGTGGTGTGCAAGGGTAAGCAAGAACAAAGTGGTGGAAAGGTGCGTACAAAGGGTAAGGGGTTACTTTTATAATTCAGCATGCTCCCCATGCATGTTGACACCTTCTCGCCCAGGTGTTACAGTAAAAATCAAATGGCTTTTATTGTTGACACATTAAGCATGCACATCCCATGGATTAACACCTAAGGGTTAACATGTTAAACTCCCACTTCAGTGAGATGGCTGTCCCAGCTTCTCACACGTAAGCAAACTTAATTCTCGGAAAAATCATCACCGTAAATAGCCCATAATTCAGCTGGCCCAATATTCCTCATGTAAATATATTCAAACGATGTCCATTTGTGTTAAAATTTCAGCCATAGGCTGATGTAATGGTTTTACAAATTATGATGATTTTATTATAATTTTTAGAATTTATTTTTCACTGGGTGAAAAATCGCCCGGAAAATAGTTGCGTCGGTTAATCTCAAAATCCGTACGTCAACAAATCTGGATATTTACATTTCTGATACCACCATATTTTTAGAAATTATGATGTTTTTGGATTTCAATTTCGTTACAGTTTTTCGGTGTTGCCATGTCGGAGCACGCACCTCTAAGTACGTTACTGGGGTAACATTTATTAACACTAATTAATCTTAAATTTCAATTATTTACATCTCATGACAATAGTAGGTTTAATAACCACATTATTCATGTTTTCCAACAAATAAAATTTTTCAGGGTGTTACAGCAGTCCCTTCCAGAAATGAGAGGTAAATCTCGGATCTCGATCTGAGACAATGGATGACAGAAGTCCATGCAGTCTCACGATCTCCTTGACATATAAAGCAGCTAATACCTCCACTGACCACTTACTCTTTATGGGTAGGAAGTGTGCGGATTTGGTTAGTTGGTCGACAATGACCCATATGACGTCGAGTCCACCACGAGTCTTAGGTAAACCCATGATGAAGTCCATGCCAATGCTTTCCCATTTCCATTCCGGAATATCTAATGGTCTAAGTACACTAGTAGAGCGCTTGTGTTCTGCCTTGACCTGTTGGCAAGTAAGGCAATGAGCGGCATGCTCTGCTACCTCTCTCTTCATGTTTGGCCACCAAAACGTTCTTTTCATGTCTTGATATATTTTGGTACCTCCAGGATGAATAGTATACTTTGTCTGGTGAGCTTCATCCATTCACTTTCTCTTCAATTCTTCATTTTCGGGAACACATGTCCTTCCTTGGAATACCAACCTTCCATCCTTGGTCATAGCAAAGTCTGGTTTATCTGTAACGACCCCGAGAACCCGACCCTCGGCCCACGCTGAGGACCCGATTTTCGCGGTCGCCGCCCATGGATCTGGAGACCCGGAAGGGCTATAATATAAGTCTAACAGGATATGTAGCTGAAGTAAACGTCAACTGCTAAACTAGAAGCGCACGTGCAGAAACAGAAAAGAGAGTGAGACCACCGTGTACCGCTCTAAGTACAGTCCCAACACATGCGCAACTAGTACAAGTAAAAGGCAGGGGAAGAACAAGTCCCTTAGGGGCATACCCTGAGTGTGACATACACTGAGAAGGGGAAGACCACTGCTAGCTACAGGGACCACGGCTACCTCCTTGTCTCCTCCGCCCGGCGCGTGCCCTGTCGTTGCTGAGAAGTCTCACCTGGGAAAAGGAGGGATGAGCTTCACAACAGAAGCTCAGTAGGGACTACCAATCTCCTACTAGCTCTAACAAGCAGAGGAAAATATATATCAAATAAATAACAGCAGTTTATATCTTCTACCTACCAACGGAAGTGCGGAAGCGAAGCTACAACTAGCACGGTACGGAAGTACAATACGGTCGGAAACACCGTACGACTGCTCGTCGTGACCACAACACAGCTAGTAAAACACAAACAGAGGGATACCCCGCCTGGACAAGGAACACTAGCTACGAAAGACACTACCACTAGTCAAAGGTCAGGCGCGTCCACCGACGTCTTATTCTCGACCCAGGTCCTAACCCTCACGTCTCGTCAGAGCGAGGTAGGACACAAAGTACACAACAGTAACCGCCGTAGTCTGGTCGGACTACGGTCCCACGTCTGGCCTCTCTAAGTGGTTCCGGGACCGCAAAGAGCGAGGCAGTGAGAAAAAGACTAGCTAGACTGCGTCGGGAGGAACTCCCAAAACTGACCTCGGCGTCCCAGTCCAACCACGAGAGCTCTGCAAACAACTCAACGCCACTATCCTAACCACCGTTTTCCCCTCAGCTCCAGAGTCCGCCTACAGGGCTGCCAACTCAAGCACACATGTAGCCCAGAGTACTCCCTCAATAGGATCCTGAGGACGGGGGTCCCAGGCAATGGTAACAACCTCTCTACGGGGCAAGCCCTCAAGTGCCGAGCACCGGGCGACGACTAGTTAGGACCGTACTAGGAAACTAGCACAGGTGCCATGGTACAGTAAAAAAAGTGGAAACGGCGAAGACTTTTCAAAACACAGAACCTCGCAAGACCATAACCTGTCCCTGTTGTAGTCGCGACGCGTCGGGCCGTCGCGACCTTGTCGCGACGCCCTACCCTGTCGCGACACTATCGCCAGGTCACGACTGCTATAGAGCACTGTGATCATGTCACGACCGGCTAGGCCATCGTGACAAGATCGCGACCTCTATAGCAGTCTCGTCTTCAGCTGAGGGGGTTCCGGAGCAACCCTCACGGAGACCTCCCTAAAAATAGGGTACACACAAACCACAGGGGGAGGGGAGCATGCTCAACATATATTGAAAGCTTTAAATCCTCTAAACCACCCTTAAACCCCACAAAAGCATGGATTAACAAGGATCTACGCTCGAAGGGAAAACCTCACTCAAGCACGAGCATGATCCTCACACTCCCACGACCACAAACCACGAAGAAACGCCGTCTCTAGGGAGAGGGGAGCATGCTTAGGGAGAAAGGATCAAGGGTCTCTACCTCCACGTGTAGAGCCGACCCGTTGGGGCCTTCACGTAGGAATGACCACCTCCTTCTCGCTCCAAGCAACACGAACATGTCCTCTACACAAACAGGACATCACCACCTCAGCACGAACACCCCGAGCACGAAGAACCAGCAAGAAACCACAAGAGGGCTCGGAGGGAAGGAGAGGGGAAGAAGAAGGAGTGAAAGGGGTGAGGGGGAGAATGGGGCGCGGCGCTCGGTTTTAAACCGATGGCCCCCAAGACGCGACGGGGTGACCCGGTGCGACAACAACCATGTTGCGACCCCTCTAGGCATTGTGACCATGTCACGGCGGCCACCCCCAGCGCGACCCTAAAAGAAGTCAAACCTCGAAGATCGGGAAAGGCAAACGTGACGGATGACCAGGATGCATCAACGCTACGACCATTTTGACAGAAAGGACAGCGGTCACGTCTGTCAGAAAAGAAGTCACGATGCCTTCAGAAGGCGCGACAAGAATGCGACACCCACCCCCGTCGCAACCATGTCGCGATGGTCAGGTGCGTCGCCACAGAAACCTTGTCACGGCGGGCCATCCTGACGCGACCACGTCGCGACCAGGGTGCCTGTCGCGACCCTGAGGATAGGGCCATGGGGCCAGGAGGGCCGGGTCTTACATCCCACCCACCTTAAGACATTTCATCCTCGAAATTAAAATAAACTCGGTCTCAAACCGAAAAGCAATACAGGGAGAAATAACATACCAATCAATCAAACAAATAGGGGAACTGCGCGCGCATCTCATCCTCGCGCTCCCAGGTGGCCTCGCCACCGACGCGGTTCTCCCAGATGACCTTCACTAGCGGAATCTGCTTCCAGCACAACTGCTGCACTTTGCGGTCGATGACTCTGACCAGGTACTCAGGCACTGACAAGTCTGGCGCTACCTCTAGCCTCGAGTAGTCCAACACGTGCGAAGGATCTGCAATGTACCTTCTGAGCTACGAAACGTGGAAGACACTATGCACACCTGCCAGCTCTACAGGAAGACTCAACCTGTAAGCCACCTCGCTGACCCTCTCTATGATATGGAAAGGCCCAACGTACCTCGGGCTGCGCTTTCCCTTCCTGCCCAACCTCATAACACCCTTGGTCGGCGAGACCCGCAAGAAAACAAGGTCACCTACACTAAACTGTAATGGTCTCTTGCGGACGTCTACGTAGCTCTTCTATCTGCTCTGTGCTGCCCGAAGCCTCTACTTGACAAGACTGACCATGTCTGCACACTGCTGCACCAACTCTGGTCCCAAAAGTTGCCTCTCTCCAACCTCGAACCAATGAAGTGGTGTCCTGTATGGGCGACCATACAAAGCCTCTTATGGTGCCATTTCGATGCTCGAGTGATAACTGTTGTTATACGCGAACTCTACCATCGGAAGGTGCGACTCCCAGGTGCCACTCCAGTCCGAACAGCACGCTCTCAGCATATCCTCCAAGGTCTGGATCATCCTCTCTGACTGCCCGTCTAACTGCGGATGATATGCTGTGCTCAACCTCAACTCTGTACCGAGAGCCCCCTGCAAACTGCGTCAGAACCCTGATGTGAACCTCAGATCTCTGTCAGAGATGATCGAAACTGGAGTTCAGTGCAATGGAATAACTCTGTCCATGTATAGCCTGGCTAACCTGTCCACTGACCACGACATTCTGACTGGAAGAAAATGTGCTGTCTTGGTCAAACGATCCACGATCACCTAGATACCATCGTGCCTCTGCGGGGTATGGGGAAAACCAACTACAAAGTCCATGGTGATGTTGTCCCACTTCCACACGGGAATGGGCAACGACTGCAGCTCACCACCAGGATGCTGATGCTCGGCATTCACCTGCTGACAGGTAAGGCACCGAGCGACGAACTTTGCCACGCCCCTCTTCATCCCTGGCCACTAGAAGAACCTCCTCAAGAAATGGTACATCTTGGTGGAGCTAGGATGAACAGCATACCTCGATCTGTAAGCCTCTGACAAGAGCGCCTATCATGCCTCCTCGGGAACATACAAGCGGCCTCTGAACCTGACCTCGCTGTCCTCGTCAAGCTCCACATCTGGCATCTACAACATGTCTGCCAGCTATGAGTCTGCCTGCTGGGCCTGCAACACCTGCCTGAACTCTAACGGTCGAACTAACAAACTGGTTATCACAGCACGGTCTCTGCGCCTCGACGGGTAGAACACTCTCTGGGACAACTCCTCAAACAGCCTCCACTCCCTGACCATCAACGAACTCAAGTGAACGTGCCTACTCAAAGCATCGGCTACGACGTTTGCCCTTCTTGGGTGGTAGGAGAGGGTAAGGTCGTAGTCCTTCAAATACTCCATCCACCTGCGCTGCCTTGAGTTCAAATCCCTCTGGGTGAAGATATACTGCAAACTCTGATGGTTAGTGAAGATCTCAAATGCTTCTCCATACAAATAGTGCCTCCACAACTTGAGAGCGAACACCACTGCTGCCAACTCCAAGTCATGGGCGGGGTAGTTCTCCTCATGCTTCTTGAGCTGTCGAGAAGCATAGGCAATGAGCCCACCATGCTGCATCAGCACGGCACCCAAACCAGATCTGGACGCATTGGTGTAGACCACAAAACCTCCACTGCCCGACGACAAGACCAACACTGGCACTGAAGTCAACCTCATCTTCAGCTCTCAGAAGCTCTGCTCACAGTCCTCGGACCACACAAACCTGACGTCCAGCCTCGTCAACCTGGTTAATGGCTCAGCTATCCTGGCAAAACCCTGAATGAACCTCCAGTAGTAACCTGCCAAGCCCAGAAAATTGCGAACCTCTGACACTGATGTGGGCTGCTCCCACGACAGCACTGCCTCCACCTTGGCAGGGTCCACTGCCACACCAGAACCCGAGATCATGTGCCCGAGGAAGTGCACCTCCCTCAGCCAAAATTCACACTTGTTGAACTTGACATAAAGTTGGTGACTCCGCAGGGTCTCCAGCATGATCCTCAGGTGCTCCTCGTGCTCCTCCTCGGAAGCCGAGTAGACCAAGATATCATCAACAAAGATGACCACAAACTGGTCCAAGTACTCACTGAACACCCTATGCATCAACTCCATGAATGCTGTGGGTGCGTTCGTCAGCCCAAATGTCATCACGACGAACTCAAAGTGGCCATACCTGGAACGAAAAGCCGTCAAGCCAACATCTGACTCTCTGATCCTCATCTGATAGTAACCAGATCTCAAGTCAATCTTCAAGAAAACTCTGGCCGACTGCAACTGGTCAAACAGATCATCAATCCTCGGCAAAGGGTACTTGTTCTTCACAGTAACCTGGTTCAACTGCCGATAATCGATGCACAAACGTAGACTACCATCCTTCTTTCTCACAAACAAAACAGGTGCTCCCCACGGTGAACGAATCAGACGAATGAAGCCCAGCTCAAACAACTCTTGTAGCTGGTGCTTCAACTCGTGCAACTCCGCCGGAGCCATCCAGTAAGGTGCCTTGGACAAGGGCATCGTACCGGGCAAAACCTCAATGGAGAACTCTACCTCTCGCTCAGGCGGTAAACCAGGTAGATCCTCCAGGAAAATGTCAGGGAACTCAGAAACAACTAGCACATCAAAAACTGACGATCCGCTAGGCTCCAAGGAACAAAAAGAAGCAAGGTACACTACATAGCCATCGTGGATCAACCGACGAGCTCTATAGAAGGAAATAAAGGGTCGGTGGGTAGACCGGATACCTCGAAAGTAGAGAACGGGTGCTCCAGGTATCCTAAACTAAACGGTCTTCCGCTAACAGTCAACCATAGTTGAGTGAGCCTCCAACCAGTCCATGCCCAGGATGACGCCAAAGTCACGAAGCTACAATGTGTACAACCTGGCCGGCAACTGGTGCCCCTCAACCTCAACTGAGATGCCCTCCAGGTAACAGAAAGAATGCATATAGTCACCGGATGGGAGATCGACCATCAAGTCACACTGTCTCTCAGGTGTGTGACGAACTAGAGATTCGTAAAACTCCTCGGAAGCAAAACACAAAGAAGCACCAGGGTAAACCAAAACACGAGCAGCTCTACCAAGGATAGGCATGGTACCTATAACCAGGTTCGACACCTCGGCCTACTCCCTGGTGAGTGCCATCACACGGCCGCGACCACGCCCACGTTGCGGCGCCTGCTGGGGCTGCTGTGGTGGCTGCTGGCGCTGAGGGAACTGCTGCTACTGCTGGTACGGCTGGTACTGCTGCGGCTGCTGAAACTGCAGAAACTGCAGAAACTGCTGGGACTGCTGTTGGTACTGCCCCTGCAGCTGCTGATGGGGTGCCTGCTGCTTGGGAGGGTACTAGTACTGAGGTAGTTGCTGCGCATACTATACTGGCTGTTGGGCAATCCCTCTAGAAGTGGCCCGGCAACCCACAAGTGTAGCAAACTGCCTCCTGTCTGCCCTGCTCAGCTCCTTGGTGGACCGACTGCTCGGTAAACCTGGACTGACGCCTCTACGGCCGGCTCCGACCACCCCCGTGAGTAGACAACTGTCTGAACTTCGAGCAAATTTCGGAGTTATCAGAACTGCCCGAGCCTGAGGAAGAGGAAGTTGTGCTACCGTGGCTCGCGGTAAGATGCTGGTACGGCGAGGACCTGGAAGAGGCTCCTCCCTGCTGCTACTGCTGCTGCTGCTGGGGCTGCCAAGTCTCCCTCTCCAAGGTGGTGGCCTTAGCCACGGCCTCTCCTAAGGTGGTACGCATGTCAGCCGTCACACCCCACCTCAGGTCTGGTCTCAGTCCTGTGATGAACCGCTCTGCACAAGCCTGCTCACTGCCTGTAACATGAGGCACATGCCTCAACAACTGGACGAACCTCTGATGGTACTGAGAAATAGTGAGATCGCCCTGCACCAACTCGTAGAACATGTCTCGTCTCTCACGTCGAGCGTAGTCGGGGAAGTACTCACCGTGAAAGATCTCCAAGAACCACTGCCAAGTAATCTGATCCAACCGCTGCCCCTGAAAGTGAGTCTGCCTCTGAACTCTCCACCACTCATGGGCTGCTCCCTTGAGTTGGTACACCATCAGTCTAACCTAATCCTCCTTGGTGCACTCCATGGTCTCAAACGTGTGCTCCAACTCGTGTGTCCAGCTCTCTGCCTTGTCTAGATCATAATCACCGAAGAACATCGGTGGCCAGAGATGTAAGAACCTCTCAAGGAGAGCAGTCCTGTCCTCCGTAACTGTCGTCCTCCTCCGACCGGCCCAGGTACTCCCAGTGCCTGACGACTGTTGACGTACTGGCTACTCTACCTCTGGCTCTGCCTGCTGCTCCGGTACCGCTGGGGGAGGTACCGGAGGCTGACCACTTGCTGCTGCCTGCCCGGGCTGCCATGCTCCCTGGTACATGTTCCTGAAGAACTACTTTGCCAAGGGAAACCAGTCTGCATACTGCTACGGCTGAGGCTGGTACTTCTACTGCTGTTGCCCGCCTGCTGCTACACCCTGAGGCTATGCCACTGACTCCTCTGCTGACACCTCCTCCTCGACCTGCCCCTGCGCGGGCATATCGGACTCATCCTGCTGCTCAATCAGCTCTCTGGCCTGCCTGCGCCTGCGCGGAGCCATATCACTGCACGACACACAACCAACAAGGTTAACAACACCACTCGGGCAGCTAGCAGTGTACTTGTACGTACTACTATTGGGAATTTTTGTCGTAGATTAAATCCACTACAAGTCCTGTCAGACTCTTGCTCTGATACCAACTGTAACGACCCCGAGAACCCGAACCTCGGCCCACGCCAAGGACCTGATTTTCGCAGTCGCCGCCCACAGATCCGGAGACCCGGAAGGGCTATAATATCAGTCTAACAGGATATGCAGCGGAAGTAAACGTCAACTGCTAAACTAGAAGCGTATGTATGGAAATAGAAAAGAGAGTGAGACCACCGCGTATTGCTCTAAGTACAGTCCCAACACACGCGCAGCTAGTACAAGTAAAAGGCAGGGGAAGAACAAGTCCCTTAGGGGCATACTCTGAGGGTGACATACACTGAGAAGGGGAAGACCACTGCTAGCTATGGGGACCATGGCTACCTCCCCATCTCCTCCGCTCGGCGCACGCCCTGCTGCTGCTGAGAAGTCTCACCTGGGAAAAGGAGGGATGAGCTTCATAATAGAAGCTTAGAAGGGACTACCAATCTCCTACTGGATCTAACAGGCAGAGGAAAATATATATCAAATAAATAACAATAGTTTATATCTTCTACCTACCAACGGAAGTGCGGAAGTGAAGCTACAACTAGCACGGTACAGAAGTACAACATGGTCGAAAACTCCGTACGACTGCTCGTCGTGACCACCACACAGCTAGTAAAACACAGATAGGGGGATACCCCGCCTGGACAAGGAACACTAGCTACGGAAGACACTACCACTAGCCAAAGGTCAGGCGCGTCCACCGACGTCTTATCCTCGACCCAGGTCCTAACCCTCACGTCTCGTCAGAGCGAGGTAGGACACAAAGCACACAACTGTAACTGCCATAGTCTGGCTAGACTACGGTCCCACGCCTGACCTCTCTAAGCGGTTCCGGGGCCACAAAGAGCGAGGCAGTGAGAAAAGGACTAGCTAGACTGCGCAGGGAAGAACTCCCAAAACTGACACAACGCCGCTGTCCTAACCCCCGTTTTCCCCTCAGCTCCAGAGTCCGCCTACAGGGCTGCCAACTCAGGCACACTCGTAGACTGGAGTAGTCCCTCAACAGGATCTCGAGGATGGGGGTCCCAGGCAATGGTAACAACCTCTCTACGGGACAAGCGCTCAAGTGCCGAGCACTAGGCGACGACTAGTGTAGGACCGTACTAGGAAACTAGCACAGGTGCCACGGTACAGTAAAAAAAGCAAAAATGGCGAAGACTCCTCAAAACACAGAACCTCGCAAGACCATAACCTGTCTCTGTTGTAGTCACGATGCGTCGAGCTATCACGACCTTGTCGCGACGCCCTACCCTGTCGCTACGCTGTCACCAGGTCGCGACTGCTATAGAGTGCTGCGATCATGTCGCGACTGGCCAGGCCGTCGCGACAAGATCGCGACCTCTATAGCGGTCGCGTCTTCAGTCGAGGGGGGGTCCGGAGCAACCCTCACGGAGACCTCCCCAAAGATAGGGTACACACAAACCACAGGGGGAGGGGAGCATGCTCAACATGTATTGAAAACTGTAAATCCTCCAAACCACCCTTAAACCCCATAAAAGCATGGATTAACAAGGATCTACGCTAGAAGGGAAAACCTCACTCAAGCCCGAGCATGATCCTCACACTCCCATGACCCCAAACCACGAAGAAACGCCATCTCTAGGGGGAGGGGAGCATGCTTAGGGCAAAAGGATCAATGGTCCCTACCTCCACGTGTAGAGCCGACCCATTGGGGCCTTCACGTAGGAATGACCACCTCCTCCTCGCTCCAAGCAACATGAACACATCCTATGCATGAACAGGATGTCACCACCTCAGCACGAACACCCTGAGCACGAAGAACCAGCAAGAAACCGCAAGAGGGCTCGGAGGGAAGGAGAGGGGAAGAAGGAGAGAAAGGGGTGAGGGGGAGAATGGGGCACGACGTTCGATTTTAAACCGACGGCCCCCAAGACATGACGGGGCGACCCGGCGCGACAACAGCCATGTCGCGACCCCTCTAGGCGTCGCGACCATGTCGCGACGGCCACCCCCGGTGTGACCCCAAAAGCAGTCAAACCTCGAAGATCGGGAAAAGCAAACGCGGTGGCTAACCAGGATGCGTCAACGCTGTACGCTCCTGACGCCCTACATGACCGTTCTGACAGAAAGGACAGCGGTCACGTCTGTCAGGAAAGCAGCCGCGATGCCTTCAGAAGGTGCGACAAGAAAGCGAGGTGCGTCGCCACAGAAACCTTGTTGCGGCACCCTGAGGACAGGGCCATGGGCTCAAGAGGGCCGGGTCTTACATTATCAGCTAATGTTTTCTTGACACGAACTAAGAATGGATCACTGTCTTGTTGTGCTTTGATCTCTTCTAGCATGTCAGATTGAATCTTGATATTGGCAACCAAGACTCGATCATCCCTATGTTCAATATTCAAGTCTAACCTTGTGAATTGTTCTAGTAGTTGCATCTCGCCAAGAACTAGACTCGATAATGATGCCATCGGCTTCCTACTAAGAGCATCAGCCACAACATTTCCCTTGCCTGGATGATACTGGAGGTTGAAATCAAAATCTTCCAGGTATTCAAGCCACCTTCTTTGCCTCATGTTCAGTTCTTTATGTGAGAATAAGTACTTCAGAATTTTATGGTCTGAATAGACTGTGAATTGCTCGCCGTATAGATAGTGCCTCTAGATTTTTAAGGCGAAGACCACGGTAGCCAACTCAAGATCATGCATGGGGTAGTTGACTTCATGCGTCTTCAGTTGTCTTGAAGAATAGGCAATGACTTTCTCCTTCTGCATCAATATGCAGCCTAGCCCAATTCCTGAGGCATCGGTATAGACAGAGAAACCCTCTCCCTCTATTGGAAGAGCGAGAACAGGTGCTGAGGTCAGACATTCTTTTAGAGTTTGAAAACTCTTCTCACACTCTTTACTCCAGGAGTAGGGATTCTCCTTTCGTGTGAGACGCGTGAGAGGAACGACAATTTTTTAGAAGTCCTTTATGAATCACCTGTAGTAGCCAGCCAGTCCTAAGAAGCTTTTGATTTCTGTGACATTGGTTGGTCTCTCCCAATTGAGTACGTCTTCGACTTTGGAGGGATCAATAGAGATGCCATTCTTTGAGATAACATGGACCAAGAAAGACACTTCTTCAAGCCAGAACTCGCACTTGCTCAGCTTTGCATATAATTTTTGTCTTGCAAGACTTGCAGAGCAATCCTCAGATGTTCTTCATGTTCTCCTTTGGTTCTTGAGTAGATGAGGATGTCATCAATGAAGACGACCACGAACTTATCAAGATATGGTCGATAGATGTTGTTCATGAGTTGCATAAAGGCTGCAGGAGCATTGGTCAGACCAAAAGGCATAACAATGAATTCATAGTGTCCATACCTGCTCCTGAAAGCCGTTTTGAAAATATCATCATCCTTGATCCTCATTTGATGATAGCCAGATCGGAGGTCAATCTTGGAGAAATATTGAGCTGCAGATATATGGTCGAAAAGTTCATCGACCCGGGGTAATGGGTACTTGTTCTTGATAGTTAGCTGATTGAGTTGTCGATAGTCGATACATAGCCTCATCGACCCATCCTTCTTCTTAACGAATAGCACGGGTGCTCCCCATGGGGACGTACTTGGTCTGATAAACCCCTTCTCTAACAACTCCATCAGCTCCTTCAATTCGACAGGTGACATCCGATACGGTTGATGCGACACTGGCACAGCTCTAGGGATTAACTTAATGGCGAAGTTCACATCACGTTCAGGGGGAATCCCCGACAGATCTTTGGGAAACACATCTAGGTAATCCTGTACTATGTGTAGGTCTTCTATCCTAGAACCCTTCTTTTCAACTATTACGGCCGCAAGGAAAGCAAAGCAACCTTTCCTTATCATGTTGTGGGCCTACATGGCAGAGACTAGAGACATCCGTCTCTTATGTCTAATTCCAGTGAATGATAGCTTAGGGAAATCACTAAAGGTAACTTTCCCTTTCTTGCAGTCGACACTTGCCCCATAAGTGGACAACCAGTCGGCTCCCAGAATTACATCATAGCCTTCCATGAGCATACACACCAGGTCTGTAACACCCCGAAAAATTTTATTTGTTGGAAAACATGAATAATGTGGTTATTAAACCTACTATTATCATGAGATATAAATAATTGAAATTTAATATTAATTAGTGTTAAAAAATGTTACCCCAATGTCGTACTTAGAGGTGCACACTTTGACAGGGCAACACTGAAAAAATGTAACGAAATTGAAATTTGAAAACACCATAATTTCCAAAAAAATAAGGTGGTATCAGAAATGTAAATATCCAGATTTGTTGACGTACGGATTTTTAGATTAAGCCGACGCAACTATTTTCCGGGCGATTTTTCACCCAGTGAAAAATAAATTCTAAAAATGTAACTAAAATCACCATAATTTGTAAAACCATTACATTAGTCTATGGCTGAAATTTTAACACAAATGGACATCGTTTGAATATATTTACATGAGGAATATTGGGCCAGCTGCATTTTGGGCTATTTATGGTGGCGATTTTTCTGGGAATTAAGTTTGCTTACGTGTGAGAAGCTGAGACAGCCACCTCACTGAAGTGGGAGTTTAACACGTTAACTTAGGTGTTAAGCCATGGGATGTGCATGCTTAACGTGTCAACAGTAAAAACCAAATGGTTTTTACTGTTACAACTGGGTGTGAAGGTGTCAACATGCATGGGGAGCATGCTGGGTTATAAAAGTAACCCCTCACCCTTTGTACACACCTTTCCACCTCTTTGTTCTTGCTTACCCTTGCACACCACAGCTCTTGCTTCCATTTCCTTCTGCTCCTTTCTGCTAGAGCTGTTACTGTGGGAGCTGTTAGAGTAGTTCTTGCCATAGTGTACTGCTGTTGTTGTATTGCACCCTTGTGTGGGAGATTGGCTGCTGCAGTTGTTGTTTTCTTTACTCATACAAGAAGAGCTACAAGTGTAGCTGCCTATGGACTGCAAGGCCTGCACTCCCAGTACCAATTCTCTCTTCCATCAACTGTGAGCCATCAAGGTGGAAGTGTTATCCTCCAGGATCAGGTAGGGTTCTATCTTCTTTTCATACTTCATCTTCTACCCTTGCTAAAAAGCTCATAGCTACGTACATGTAGCCTTTGAATTTGTCAACCTATCTTGGATTAGTGTTTACATCTTCTATTTACATGTTTGTATCTTCAAGCTTTGGTTTGAACTCCTTAACACTTCTGAAATTGGGTGTCTATCTTGTAGAAGTCTCTCCACATAACCATGGTTATAGAGGCTATCTTCCCCGTACCATGTTATGTTAAGTTCCTAGTTAGACTTGTATAGGTTGTAATCTCATGTGTCATCAGGTTTAGCATATAAATCAGTAGTGAGGGCTATAAATAGGTTCTTCTATTTGATATGATTCATGCTTTAACCCATATATTCCATGGTTAAAGTTTTTAGAATGAATGTAGAGTCATTTCTGGAAGTGGGACTGGCAGCTGTCAACAGACAGGAAGTACCTGTCGACAGGCCTAGGCTTCCAGAACTCCAGGCTGTTGGAAACAGCAGTAGTTGTCGACAGATGGTCCCTATCTGTCGACAGACACACTGCCCTATCGACAGACAGACCATGCCTATCGACAGGCACTGTTCCAAAACTAGAAAATTGACTTCTGGATGCCATCACCTGTCGACAGCCACCTCCTGGCTATCGACAACCACTGTTCTGGCTAGTGTTCTAGCATCTTTCTTTGCTCAGTCTTTTGTTAACACTTCATGCTATTAGCCTAGCAAGCTACCATCCTCTTTCCCTTGGATATTTACTGTTGTGTCACTACAGAGACCATCCACATTGCTTTCTATACTCTTCTTTGGATTACTCTTAAAGTCTTCATGTACAAGTGATGTCTAGTTATTACAACTTCCTGTGTTTAGTAACCTGAGTTCATAGACCTTGACGTCATGAGAGTTTAAATACTTGAATGCCACAATTGACTGTGAATAACTGGCGATGACAATTATTGGGTCCTTGGACTCACTTGATTAATATGCCTGTGCAAATAGGGCTGGTCCAGTCCTGGGAGAAGCACCCGAATTTATTTACAGGCCGTACGGAATGATAAAGGACAACAAGATGTTTGGCATTGCATCAATACTATTTAATTATGGTCATCATGTTATCTATCCTATGTGTATATATATGAACTAAATTATGAGTTTCATTGTGAATTCCTGAGCATGCCCTGTGTTTCAATACTACTGTCTCAAATTTACTGTCATGCTAAGATGTTTATTTGTCCTTCTGTGATATCAGTCAAGTCCTTCACCTTGATCATCATATATTTTAATCCTTATGATTTGAGGATTTGAATCCTACTGGGATAGTTAGCTCACACATCCTACATTTTCAAGTGATCAAGATGGGGGTGAAGCTTAAGGGGAATGGTGTGCTGAGAGAATCTTCCGAATTCAAGAAGCCAACTGTTTTGTTTTCTTTAGTGTTGAACACTTGGATTGTAAAGTAATGAAGCTACTCCTCACCTAGACTGTATCGAGAAGTATTATGTAATAATGCTTCCGCTAAATTAGCTATGAATGGATAAACACTAGTTTTATTCTTTTGCCTAATATCTGTCATGTCTAATAAATAGACTTTTATTAGGATGTGACAGATAATTTGGTATCAGAGCCTTAGGTCGATAAACCTAGGGATAACCAGCGAATTGGGGTAGAAACTTGGGATTAGCTATAATGGCAATAACGGTTTGTAACTACGTAGATGCTTAACTTGTTATCTATTTCAGCATGGACATGAATGCACAAGAAAGATTGGTGGTAGTAATGGAGATGCTACGCCAAGACATAGAACTATATGCCCAAGCCCAAAGGGAAGCCCATGTACAAATTAAAGAGGAAGTGCTAAATCTGAATGCGAGCGCATTCCTTGCGGGTAATCCACATGCCTCTCTGGATACCATGACCCAGGTCATGAACAATCTGGACAATTTGAAATTGGGGCAGAACATGTTGCTCCATCAGGTCGAGGGATATTGGGAGGTGTTGACCGAAGCGGCAAGAGAGCTGTGCCATGGGGCTGGAAGAGAACTGGTTAAAAGATATTGAGAGGATCTTTAAAGTGATCTGATGTAAAGAGGAAGAAAAAATTCATTTGGTACATTTCAGTTAGATCGGGATGCTCAAGCTTGGTGGGAGACAGTGTATCCACCTTAGAGGACCCAAACCAGGTTGGTTGGGAAGAGTTTGTGGAACTATTTATGACCAGTATTTCTCCGAGGTAGTTCAGGAGAGAAAAACCAATGAGTTTGCTAACTTGAAGTAACTCAAGATGTCGGTGTTGGAGTATGAGGCCCGGTTTGCCCGATTGTCAAAGTATGCTCCACACCTTATAGCTATAGAGAAACTGAAAGCCAAGAGGTTTATGAACGGATTGCATCCCAATTTCATTATGCAGCTAACACCTCATTTGATTATTACATATTCAGAAATGGTTAAGAGAGCTTTAGCACTGGAAGCTGCTAATGATATTGTGGATAAGATTAGAGGAAGGTCTGGAGAAGGATCTTCGGATCATAAGAGGAAGTTTGAGTCGGGGAATGCCTCGAAAGCTCAGCAAACCAACAAGAAAGCAGGGAAAGCTCCAGCTAGAGGTAAAGATGTATGTAAACATTGCCATCTCAGTAGGCATAAGGCTGAGAACTGTTGGCGTAGGTTGGGTGCTTGTCTCCGTTGTGGGAGTACTCAACACCAAATTCTGGATTGTCCGATGCCCAAAAATTACCAACAAATCAGAACCTCCGAGTGAAGCAGGGAAGATTGCAAGCCGTTCAGGAAATGGAACCTGAATCTCTGCAAGAAGGCGACTGATAGAAGGTACAATACTAGTAAACTCAAAACCTGTGTATGTATTGTTTGATTCAGGAGCTATGCATTCCTTTATTAGTTATGAGTTTGCTAAATCTTTGGAAGTTAAATCAGTTACATTACCTACATAGCTAGAAGTTGCAACTCCTTTGAGTGAGGGTAAGAAACTTAAGGAATATTACCCTGTTAGCCAAATCCTAGTCAAAGGACATAATTTACCCGGTGATTTGATATGTCTTGAAATGTGGGATTATAATGTAATCCTTGGGGTTGATTGGCTATCCAAACATCATGCAAATTTATATTGCTAATTAAGACAAGTAACCTTTCTAGGAAAGGAAGTTTACTCCATGACTTTTGGTAAACCCCGCACAAGGAAAATACCTATAATTTGAGCAGTCAAAGCATGTAAATTGGTACAAAAGGCTGTCAGGGGTATTTGGCTTATGTAACTTTAATAATCAGAACACTTCTGGATTAGAAGATATTCCGGTGGTAAGGGAATTTCTTGATGTTTTCCTTGAAGAATTACCTAGTTTGCTGCTTAGTAGAGATGTGAATTTTTAAATTGAATTGGTACCAGGAGCTACACCAATTTCAAGAACACCCTATAGAATGTCAATGGAAGTGCTGAAGGAGTTAAAAAGGCAATTACTGGAATTGATAGAAAAGGGATTCATTAGACCCAGTACCTCACCTTGGGGTGCTCCGGTGTTGTTTGTTAAGAAGAAGGATGGGTCTATGCGGTTATGCATAGATTATCGACAATTGAATCAGTTGACTATTAAGAACAAATACCCACTTCCAAGAATCGACGACTTATTTGATCAATTGTCTGGGGCTCAATGTTTCTCCAAGATTGATTTGAGATCTGGGTATCATCAACTCAGAATTCAGGAACAAGATATTCATAAAATAGCTTTCGAACATGTAATGGGCACTACGAATTTATTGTAATGCTGTTCGGATTGACAAATGCACCAGCTACATTTATGCGTTGATGAATGACATGTTCAGATCTTATTTGGATCAGTTTGTGGTTGTATTTATAGATGACATACTGATTTATTCTAAGAGCATAGAAGAGCATGAAGCACATTTGCGGATTATTTTGAAACTGTTACGAGACCACAAATTGTATGCGAAGTTCAGTAAATGTGAGTTTTGGTTGAAGCAAGTGATGTTCTTAGGACATATTATTTCTAAAGAAGGTTTGTCAGTAGATTCTTCAAAGATTGAAAACCATACTGAAGTGGGAGCAACCTAAGAACCTCACTGAGATCAGATGTGTTGGGTATGGCCAGTTTTCTGGCGGTTTATTAAAGATTTCTCTAGAATTGCTTCGTCTCTCACACAATTGACTAGAAAGGAACTGCATTGAGTGGAGTGAGAGTTGTGAGCAAGCATTTCAAGTGTTGAAAGAATGTTTGTCATCTGCACCAATTTTAGCTTTGCGGTAGAAGGCAAAACATTGAGGTTATACCGATGCTTCAAACATTGGACTGGGTGTGTATTAATGCAAGAGGGAAGAGCATTGCTTATGCATCTAGACAATGAAGAGTCACAAGAAAAACTACCTAGTACATGATTTGGAATTGGCCGCAGTAATTTTTGCTCTGAAACTTTGGAGACACTACTTGTATGATAATCAGTTCATAGTGTACTCCGATCATAAGAGTCTCAAGTACTTATTTTCACAAAAAGAATTGAATATGAGACAAAGAAGATGGATGGAGTATATCAAAGATTATGATTTCAAATTGAGTACCATCTCGGAAAAGGTAATACTGTGGTTGATGCTCTAGTAGAAATCCTATGGCCAAGATATTTAATTGCAAATTAAGGAGTGGAAGTTGTGGGAGGAATTTTCCACATTGAATTTGAAGGCCGAACCACAAGAAGAAAGAGTTGTAATTGATAACTTGATAGTGCAATCAAACTTGCTAAAAAAAATTGGAGAACAATAGGACAATGATCCTATATTGACAGAAATTAGAGAAAATTTGGCTTCTAGACCTGATTTAATGAAGATATACAAGGGAATCTTCGGTTCCAGAACAGGTGTGTGTGCCGGATAATCCTGAAATTAAGAAACAAATACTAGAAGAAGCTCATCGATCACACTACACTATCCATCAGGAACTGTTAAGATGTATTAGGATTTAAAGAAACATTTCTGGTAGTGTAACATGAAGAAAGACATTGTGGATTTCATAGCTAGATGTTTGACATGTCAGAAAGTTAAGGTCGAACACCAGAAATCGGAAGGAAAGTTAAACCTCTTGAGGTACCAGAATGGAAATGGGGACAGTGTCGGTATGGATTTTATATGGGGTTACCAAAACATGAAGTGATTTGATGCATATGGGTAATCATTGATCGACTTACAAAGTCAGCTCACTTCTTAGCAATTAAGACAAGATGGTCTGTTAGTGTTTTAGCAACACTGTACATGAAAGAAATTATTCGGTTACATGGAATTCTAAAAGACATAGTTTCTGACAGAGATGCAAGATTCACCTCACATTTTTGGAAAGAACTGCAGGATGCATTAGGAACTAAACTAAAATTTAGTACTGTATTCCATTCTCAAACCGACGGATAGATAGAACGAGTGAATCATATTATTAAGGAATACCCACTTAGCAATCATAGAATTTACTAAAATAATAGTTACCAGTTACTATTCAAATGGCACCATTTGAAGCTTTGTATGGTCGCAATGCAGATCACCATTGTGTTGGGGTGGAATAAAAGAATCACATATTCTTAGACCTGAAATGATTCAGGAAACAATAGAAATTATTAAGTTGGTACATGATTGAATGAAAGCTACCCAAGACCGACAGAAAAGTTATGTAAATCGACGAAGAAGGGAGCTGGAATTCAGCAAGGGGAACATGTGTTCTTAAAGTATCACCCCGGAGGGGAATTAAAAGGTTTGGCATTAAAAGAAAATTAGTCCAAGATATATTGAACCATTTGAAATATTGAAGAGAGTTGTGCTGGGTTGGGTTTGAGTGGGAATTTAATACATTTCCCCTCATAATTTTGATGTTGACAAGTTGTGATTTTAATGCACAATGAATGGAACATGTTAGATACATCACATGTTATAACAATATTCAAAAAGCATGTTTCCAAACACATTTTGTCATATATATTCATGATAATACATTGGACTAATGATTTATGTGGTTATTTCTTAGGGACATACATTTCTTGCAAGGGTACTTTCGACACACCCATTACTGGTGTCGACACAGGGTATCAAACCCTAAGGAAAAGTCATGAAGAAATGGTCAAGTGTGTCAACACAGTCCCAGGCAGTGTCGACACTAGACCCAGCTCCCAGAGAACCCAGTTGACAGGTTGGGACAGTGTGTCGACACAGTCCCAGGCAGTGTCGACACACTCCATGGTCAGGGTCGACACACTCTGGAAACTTTTTCACTTTAAGTCCCACCTGGACACGTTGCACTCTAGGGATCTTGTGGATCGGCCTTGGATCATATGCCCACGCACCCCAAGGGTACTTTTGACACATTGGGCTATAATACCCTCATATTGGCCATCCAACCAAGAGAACACCTCAGAACCTTCCAGAAAAGTTTCTTTGGCGGCAAGACAGAGGTCTCCTCCCCGTTCTTGCTCTCCTTGTGCTGCTTCAAGCCAATTCCCATCCTTCAAGCACAAGAAGTGAAGATTGATCCATGAAGATGAAGTGAGATCACTTCCAAGGGAGTAGATCGAGTAGAAGCAGCCAATTGAGAAGAGTTCAAGGAAGATCCAGAGGCACAAATTGCAGAGCATCGCCCAGGGAATTCAAGAGTTCAAACATCTTCTCAATTCAGTCTTCTACGAGGGAGTTCATCTGAAGAACAAGGATTTTACATACAACTCCTCAATTCCCCTTAGTTCTTCTGAGTCATTCTTGAGATTGTGCATGATTTATTGCACTAGTCTCCTTGAATGAACTCTTTATGGATCAGATCATTGCTAGAGGATCCGGATCTTGTTGTTTTGATCTAGCAAGTTGGTTGTGTGCTGAATTGTGTTGAGTCGTCGCACTCAGGTTGTGGTTGAGTAGTTGTGCTCAGGTTTCTAGAGTAGTCTTGCTCTAGAGGTTGTGTGTGAGTTTGTAAACTCAGTGTGTTGGAGTTGTCGAGCTCCAGCGTGTGGTGTATTTAAGTTGAATAGTGGAGCCTCACTGTGTGAGGGGTGGATGTATGAATCACACGGTGTGATTTTCGAACCACCTAAAAATCTCTGTGCAGTGGTTTGATCTGTGTTTTAACTTTACTTTGCGTTAGATGTATGCATAGGATTTTTGATTTCACTTCTAGTCAACTTGGTCACACACTTTAATCACTTAATTCACACAATCACTCATCAGATCTGTGAATTGCTTTTCTAAATTATCTCTGATTCAAAGCATCTTTAAAATTGGCTAAGCTTCCACAGTATTTGGCCTAGATCTATTCAACCCCCCCCCCCCTTCTAGATCTGGTCCATCCCTTTTTCGAACCTACAATTGGTATCAGAGAGGGTTCATATCTGATCTGATCTGATCTGAGTGTTTCTGTTTATTTTGTGTGTTTCACTTGCTTGTTTGTTGAGTGTTTCCTTAATTGCATCTCTTTTTGTTTCAATGGATTCTAGAGGTTTCATTACTGAAGGCCACTCCATCAATAGGCCACCCTTCTTCAATGGGACTGACTATTCCTATTGGAAGAATAGAATGCAAGTCTTCCTTAGAGCCCAGAACTATGAAATTTGGAAGGTAGTTGAGGTAGGCCCCTATGAAACCAGGGAGAAGAGGAAACTTGGACCAGGGAACAAATTAGAAGGGCCACCCTGAACTACAGTGCCATGAACATGATTCAATGTGCTGTCCACCCAAAAGAGTACTCAAGAATCTCTATGTGCAAATCTGCCAAGGAGATCTGGGATAAGCTTGAGTTACTCTATGAGGGAACATCCCTAGTAAAAGAAACCTAAGCAAATATTCTTGTTTCTGAGTATGAATTATTCATGATGAAATATGATGAAACAATTTCTAAATGTTTGCTAGGTTCATGATCATTATGAATGGACTGAAGGCTCTAGGTAAGGACTACATAGATGTTGACTTGGTAAGAAAAATCTTGTGCTCTCTTTCTTCAATTTGGCACACTAAGCCACATTATTAAGATTCTAAAGATTTATCCAGATCTCTTTGGATGAACTCATAGGATCTTTGATGACTTATGAAATAAATTTGAAGAGAAATGAAGAGCACATAATCAAAACCAAACCAGTAGCACTTAAAGCTTCATCCAGTAACAAGGATAAGAATCAAGAGAAAACAAGTTCTGATGAGTCTGAGTCCAATGAGGATGAGCTTGCCCTCATGACCAGGCAATTCAGAAAATTCTTAAAATCAAGAAAGGGAAAATTCACTGGGAAAAAGAAATTCTCATCTGGAAAAAGAAATACTTCCTTTTCAAATGCCAATTCAAATAGGAATCAGAAAACTGATGAAGTTGTTATTTGTTACAGGTGCAACAAACTAGGACACATGAAGGGAGAATGTCCTGAGAACAAGAAGGAAAAGTACAAGAAGATCAACAAATTCAAGAAGCCTAAAGCAATGGTTGCCACTTGGTCTGATGAAGACTCAAGTGAGAAAGAAGAAGAAAGGTCCTCAAGCTCTGGAAGTGAGGAAATCTGCTTTATGGCAAACAGTTTTGATGGAAAGGTAAACACATCCTTTGAAGATTATACAATTGATGATTGGCAAGATGCTTATGCTGAATTAGTTGAAAACTATTCTGAAACAAGAAAAGAAAATAAGCATCTAAAGAAGAAAATTGAAAACATTCTGCATAACCAATCAATAAACAAAAGAATTTCTGAATTGGAAAATGAAGTGGCTGAGCTCAATGAAGAAAAAGAAAATCTTCTAAATGTAATTGATGAGCTCAAGCTTGCATCTCAAAAGGCCAACAATGACTTTAAGAAACTGTCTGAAAAACTGGAATTACAACAAAAAGAAAAACAACAAAGTGATGATGAAATCAAGACTTTAGAAAACCAGTTGAAAGAAAAAGAACAAGTCATTGAAACCTTTACAAAAGGAAATGATAATTTGGATGCTTTGTTAGGAACAGAATGAAATCTGTAACACATGGGCTAGGATTTTCCACACAATAATTCAAGAAAGACAAATCTGGTGAAATGAAGGAAAAAGCACCTTTAATAAAATTTGTCAAAAGTCCTAGTCCTGAGAAAAACAAAAACAAGCAAGTGTCAAACAACACAACAAAAACCTTGAAAAACTAGAACAAAGAGAAACCAAACAGGTCGACACACTCACCTGACAGGTCGACACCAGTCAACAAAAAGATGAAATCTATGACTGTTGAGTCGACACCAGTCAAGGATAGGTCGACCTGCTCAATCTCAAAAACCACCAACCAGTCAACCAAAAAATCAAATAAAAACTTGAAAAATAAGAAAAACAAAAGAAAACATTCATGATAAACCTTGGACTTCCAAGACAACACATCAAGCTGATTGGACCAATTCTTGGAACCAATGGTATCACAATCCTTTTTGGTACCATCCTCAATTCTTTTATCTAAACTTTTCAATGTACCAACAAAATCCATGGTTTGGACCTCCACAAATGAACAGTCATGTCCAAATGTAAAACTTCCATCCTAATGAGAAAAAGAACACTGGTGTTTTTATTCCAAAAGGGAGGATAAATTGAAAAAGGCAAAAAATACCACTGAAATAAAACAAAAAGCAGAAAACAAGCCTGATTTGGATTAGAAAAGATTTGCTGTCAATGTTCAAACAATCTGATGGTCCCAACAATGTTTGGGTACCAAAATCTTCTCTCCACTGATTAATTTTGTAGGAAGGTCGTGCACCCAACTCAAATGTGTGGTTTCTTGATAGTGGGTGTTCACGACACATGATAGGAGATAAAGCTAAGTTCTCATTCCTGATTGAAAAGGAGGGAGGTTCTATCACTTTTGGAGGTAAAAATAAAGGAAAAATCATTGGATCTGGAAAGGTTGGTCAATCTTCCTCAAACTCAGTTGATAATATTTATTAGTTGATGGTCTGAATTATAATTTGCTGAGCATTAGCCAACTATGTGACAAAGGCCACAAAGTTGTGTTTGAATCAGATTTTTGCAGAATAATGACTCTTCAACTGATAAAATAAAATTCTTTGGAAAAAGAGAAAACAATGTTTACATGATCAACCTTGATAAAAACTTTTATGAAAATATTTGTCTTGTTGCAAATAAAAATGAAATTGCATGGACTTGGCACAAAAGACTTGGTCATGCAAGTTTCAGAACAATAAATAAACTGTTAAGGCTGAACTTGGTTAAAGGTCTTCCTGAATCTTTTTCAAATGTAGAAAATCAAGTTTGTGGGATTTGTGCCTAAGGAAAACAAACCAGAAAATCTTTTAAAACCTTCAATGATGTACTCACATCTAAGCCACTAGAATTGCTTCATATGGACCTCTTTGGCCCAACAAGAATTCTAAGTCTGAGTGACAAAAGATATAGTTTTGTCATTATTGATGATTTTACTAGATTTATATGGGTTATCTTTTTATCCCACAAAAGTGATGCTTGCCTTGAATTCAGAATCTCTTTACCACTGTCTTAACAAGTTTTCCTTATAAAATCAAAAATATTTTGACCGATCATGGGGCTGAATTTGAAAACAAATCTTTCTCTGATTTAAGTGCTGAACTTCACATATTTCACAAGTTTTCTTCACCAAGAACTCCAGAACAAAATGGAGTTGTGGAAAGAAAGAATAGAACACTTGTGGAAATGGCAAGATCCATGCTCTTAGAAAGCAAATTGCCCAAATCCTTCTAGGCTGAAGCTGTAAATACAACAAATCATATTCTCAATAGAGCATTGGTCAGACCAAAAATCAGAAAAACCCTTTATGAGTTGTTGAAAAACAAAAAGCCAACCTTGTCTTATTTCAAAGTCTTTGGGTGTAAATGTTTTGTGCATAACAACAATAAAGAAAGCCTTGACAAGTTTGATGCTAAAAGTCACGAAGCCATTTTTCATGGCTATTCTGAAATTTCAAGAGCTTTTAGAGTTTACTCTCTCAAAAACAAAACTGTTGAAGAATCTCCACATGTTACTTTTGATGAAAATTTCTTTTCAACTCACTATTCTAAATCTTGTAGGGACTGTCAAGATAATGAAGAGGATGACTTCATTGTTGATGATGAACCAACTGTCCCCATAATAAATATTTTCATTTATTTGTATATTAATTTGATGATTAACAAAATAACACTAATGGATTACTTGACCTCGAGAACAGGAAATAAAAGAAAAATGAAAGTTCAAGACAACTGGTAAGTCTCATCTCACTTCTATCCAAGTCTTTGTATCGACTTTTCCTTGATAAGCAGAACGATTCCTCTTGACCGGGAACTCAAAACAAATCAATATCGCAACGACTCTTTAAGATCTCGTAACGATTTCTTTAGAACTCGCAACGACTCTCTGTCGTAACGATTTCTTTAGACCTCGTAACGATTTCTTTAGAACTCGTAACGACTCTCTGTCGTAACGATTTCTTTAGACCTCGTAACGATTTCTTTAGAACTCGCAACGACTCTCTGTCGTAACGATTTCTTTAGAGTTCATAACGATTTCTTTAGAACTCGCAACGACTCTCTGTCGTAACGATTTCTTTAGACCTCGTAACGATTTCTTTAGAACTCGCAACGACTCTCTGTCGTAACGATTTCTTTAGAGTTCATAACGATTTCTTTAGAACTCGCAACGACTCTCTGTCGTAACGATTTCTTTAGACCTCGTAACGATTCTTTAGAACTCGCAACGACTCTCTAGCCGTAACGATTTCTTTAGATCTCGTAACGATTTCTTTAGAACTCGCAACGACTCTATAGTCATAACGATTTCTTTAGAGTTCATAACGATTTCTTTAGAACTCGCAACGACCTCTCTGTCGTAACGATTTCTTTAGACCTCGTAACGATTTCTTTAGAACTCGCAACGACTCTCTAACCGTAACGATTTCTTTAGATCTCGTAACGATTTCTTTAGAATCGTAACAACTTGATAGTCATAAACGATTTCTTTAGAGTTCATAACGATTTCTTTACAGTTCATAACGCCTTGCTTTGTGTAACGATTTCCTTGTAACTCGTAACAACTTGATAGTCACGATTTCGTGTAATGATTTCCTTACAACTTGATAGTCATAACGATTTCTTGTAACGATTTCTTTAGAACTCGCAACGACTTGCTTGTTGTAACGACTTCATAAGTTATCACAACGATTTCCTTACAGTTCATAACGACTTGCTATAATTCATAACGATTTCATAAGTTATGAAGTCAGCAAGATTCTTTTTTATCGATTTCTTGATGCATCAGTATAATGCTTTTTAATAGCGTTGAAAAGTCAAAGTCATATCTTGTCCGTTGACTGCTATGCATTAAATGCTCTCTGATCGTATCTCCCATGCCATGCAGACAATATCTTCCATTTCTATGCTACTCTGTCTACGTACTTTTTTAGACAGAAAGGAGCCTTGCTATATACTGCAATATCTGTTCCATCTCAACTAACAATAGACAGCAGTCTTAGCTGTCTTCTATTTATTGATGATATGCTTACAGATATCTGACAAGACTCATCTGGACAACGTTGGACACAAGATACAAAGTTCTATGACATCTCTTTGCGTGTACACAAGGATAAAAGACTGACGATCAGAAGCTTCTTTGTGACCAGTCTAACGTACACAAGGATAAGAGACAACGGACACTTCAACGTTCGAATTTGAATCAGCAGTTTAAATAGAAGACTCAAGACGGAAAAGAAGAAAAAGAAAGGAACTACGCTTGATTTCAGAAGAAGAAAGAAATCCATCTCTTCGAGTCTTCGAACATGAAGAAGAGCGAAGCTACCACTCCAACCTTGTTCTAAGCTCTTAGCCTCTGTGCTCAAAAGAATTTCTCATTTTGTGAGAGCTTGTGTAGTCCTTGGAGAGAAAAACCTTGTTAAATCTCTTTCTCTCTCGGGGCTTAGGAGCTTCAGTGTGTAGCTGGTCAAGCTAGAGTCTGAAGCCTGTTTCCACACCCTTTTTTCTTATTAGTTTGTGTTCCCTTCTGGACGAAGGAAGACCTGGTGGTACCCAGGTGGTTGTTTTTCCCTTCAGGCTGAAGGAACCAGTTGAGGCTGGGTGTAAGGATCCTTAAGGGGGATTGTACCCTTGGTAGTGAAATCCTGAGATATTGCTCAGGGACTGGACGTAGGTCTCCTGTGGAGAGGAGTTCCCGAACCAGGATAAAAATCATTGTGTCTTGTGGGTGTGTTTTTTTTGTGTGATTGTTGTCTTATTTGCTCTAACTCTAACTTGTTGTTAAGTTGTGCAATCCTTTCAGTGAACAGATTTTAATTAGAGATCGAAGTTTTTATTAACCCATTCACCCCCCCTCTGGCTAGTTAGCTGGCAACAAGTGGTATCAGAGCCCGTCTCTTCGACAAAGAAGTATGCAAATTACTTAAACTAGTAAGAAAAATATAATCTGTTTAGAAATACAAAGGCAGACCTAAGAACAGAAAATGAAGAACTTGAAAAACAATTACTGAACATAAAAGAAGAAATGAATTATTATGTGAAGATTTAAAAGAGAAAAATAAGAAAATAAATCATCTAGAAAAACAAGAAGACTTAGGTGATTTAAAATAGAAATAGAAAGACTAAATAAAGAAAATGATAATCTATCAAGTACACTAGAGAAATTTACCAATGGTAAAAACTCTTAATATAAAAGGTGCTAGGAAATCGGGTAAAAAGAAAATGGATTAGGATATACACCCCCAGACAATGAAGAAACATAATATACCCTAAAACATATCCAACACCAAAATTTGTACCCGAACAAGATATAGCATACAAAGCTGATTTCAATATATAGAAAAGTGGATAAGTTATCTGCTGGGCTGCACTGCAACAGTTTAGGAATTTAAAATTACATGCCCAACAAGACATAAAAAATGGATAGTAAAAGGTAAAGTTGATGATACTAACCAATCAGGACCCAAAAGAATTTGGGTACCTAAGCTTGATGTTCTCATTTCAGGTTACCCCTCGAGCATCCAAATGGTATTTGGATAGTGGGTGCTCAAGGCATATGTCAGGCAACAAGAAGATTTTGTTGATCTCCAAGCTAAAGAAGGTACAGTCACCTATGGGATAATGGAAAGGGACTGTGATAGGAAGCGGGTCTGTGAACATCAAAGGAAAATCAGTCATAGAGGATGTAATGCTGGTCAAAGGTTAAGCACAATCTCTCAGCATCAGCCAGTTGTGTGAACAAAGGCCATCAAATTCGTTTCAAGAATCAAAATGCAGTATCTTAAAGGATGGTGCAGTCATATTTGAAGCCTACAGAGAAGAAATTTGTATGTTTCTATATCTCGAGGAACTCAAGGATCAAGATGTGTGTTTGGCAGCTAGTAAAGATCAATCAACTGAGTTGTGGCACAGAAGATTGGGCACTGCAGCTTGGATGGGTTGAACAAGCTCAGAAAGAGAAAACTAGTTGAATGACTGCCAAAGGTAAATTTCAGATTGGATAGCATTTGCAGACCTTTTGCAAGAGGAAAGCACACCAAGAGCTCCTTCAAATCAAAGACTGTAGTAACCACCTCAAAGCCCTTAGAACTACTTCACATGGATTTATTTGGGCCAATGAGGACTACCAGTTTGGGAGGAAAGAATTTTGGATTTGTAATAGTTGATGATTATTCAAGATCACTTGGGTATCCTTTTTAGAGCACAAAGATGACACATTTGAAAATTTTGTCAGCTTCAGTAAGAAAGTTCAGAAAGATCAGAAATTCTCAATTGTCTCTATTCGATCAGATCATGGTGGTGAGTTTCAGAATGAAAAGTTTACGAAGTTCTGTGATGATCAAGGAATTGAGCACAACTTCTCAGCTCCAAGGACACCTCAACAGAATGGAATTGCTGAGAGGAAAAACAGAACTCTTTTGGATATGGCAAGAACCATGTTGTCAGAATATGATCTGCCAAGATATTTCTGGGCCGAAGCTATCAACACTGCATGTTATATCATAAATAGAGTGATGACAGGCCAATTCTGAAAAAGACTGCTTATGAACTCTACAAAGAAAAGAAGCCAAAGATTAGCCATTTCAGAATATTTGGATGTCCTTGCTTCACATCCAACAATGGAAAAAGGGACATTGGTAATTGGATGCCAAATCAGATGAAGGCATCTTCATGGGGTACTCTTCTAAACCCAAAGGTTATAGAGTTTTCAATAACGTTCCTTATTGATGAACATCAGTACATGTTATTTTTGATGAATCTAACCCTTCCTTGAAAAGGAAGAAATTATGACATTGATGATGCAGATGACTTGTCCGAAAATTAAAGTACTTCAAATAAGGACAAGAGGATCCAACTCTGGAAGAACTGCAGCAAACAGAAATCCAACATGAAGATCTTCCAAGGAATGGAGATCAGAAAGATCACCCTCCTGAAAACATCATTGGTGATCCATCTGTAGGGGTAAGAACTAGAGGTAATGTATTCCATGCGATTATTTAGCATTTTTTCTCAAATAGAGCCTAAGACAGTCAATGAGCTTTATCTGATGAATCTTGGATATTAGCCATGCAAGATGAACTAAATCAGTTCAAGAGAAACCAGTATGGTCACTTGTTCCTAGACCATCCAATCATTCAGTTATTGGCACCAAGTGGGTGTTCAGAAATAAACTGGATGAGTCTGGAATAATCTTAAGGAACAAAGCCAGATTGGTGCTCAAGGCTACTCCCAAGAGGAAGGCATAGATTTCGATGAAACTTATGCACCTGTAGCTAGACTTGAGGCCATTAGGATTTTACTTGCTTATGCTCTGCATTTGATTTAAACTTTTTCAAATGGATGTCAAATCAGCCTTTTTAAATGGTTTCATCAAGGAGGAAGTTTATGTTGAACAACCTCCAGGTTTTGATGACACTGAATTCCAAATCATGTATTTAAACTACATAAGGCTTTATATGGTTTAAAGCAGCTCCTAGAGCCTGGTATGAAAGGCTCAGTACTTCTTATTAAATCATGGTTTCACTAGAGGTAAAGTAATAGTACATTATTTATAAAATCTAAGGTTAACATATACTTCTTGTACAAATCTATGTAGATGATATTATTTTTGGATCTACTGATGAATCTCTTGCAAGTACTTTGAAAAGCTTATGCAGGGAGAATTCGAAATGAGCTTGATGGGGGAGCTAAGCTACTTCCTTGATTGCAAATCAAGCAAGGGAAGATGGCACTCATATCTGTCAAGCAAAGTACACCAAGAGCTGTTAAAGAAATTTGGATTTGAAGATGCAAAGCCTTATCAACTCCAATGAGCACATCAACCAGAATGGACAGTGATCAAAAAGGTAAAAAGGTAGATCAAAAGAATTATCGAGGTATGATAGGATCATTACTTTACTTAACTGCCAGTAGACCAGACATTTTGTTCAGTGTATGCATGTGTGCTAGATATCAGGCAGACCCTAGAGAGTCTCACTTAATTTCTGTAAAAAGAATATTTAGATACCTAGCTAAACTCATGACTTAGGTCTCTGGTATCCTAGATCTGTGAAATAAAACTAATAGGAATTCAGATGCTGATTATGCTGGTTGCAAAGTAGATAGAAAGAGCACCAGTGGATGTTGTCAGTTTCTTCAGGATCTTATATCATGGACATCCAAGAAACAAAATTCAGTAGCTCTATCACAGCTGAGGCAGAATATTTTGCTGCTGGAAGTTGCTGTACACCACTTCTTTGGATAAAGCAACAACTTGAAGATTTCGGCATTCACATCAAATCAATTCCTCTATTGTGTGATAATACAAGTGCCATAAACCTCACCAAAAATCCAGTTCAACACTCAAGGACGAAGCACATTGAGGTAAGATACCATTTATCGAGACCATGTAGCGAGTGGTAATTTAGAAATTTCGTTTATAGATACAAATGGTCAATTGGCAGATATCTTCACAAAAGCCCCTACCTGAAGAGAGATTTACATCTCTTAGAAGGGAACTAGGGATGTGCAATTTGTGAAAGAATTTCTGTGATTTTATTGACATATAAATTTTTCAGATTAAATGAAAGTTCTCTCTCCGTTAAAGTTAAGCAAACTCAGTTATCTATATGCTTTGACCGCTTCTGTGTAGAAAGTTGTTTGACTTGTCAAACCTTTTTGTCGCTTTCTATCTTTACCGCCTTTGGCGCTCCTCCTTTCAATAAAGTAATATTATTTTATCCAAATCGCTCGGGATCGACTCGTCTTCTACCTTTACCCTTTTTATCCTCTATCTGTCACCCAAAGCCGAGCCCTAACGATTTTGGGATCGACTCTCTGCAACTTCGAAGCCTTCTTCTCTTCCCGCGAAGAATTCCTTCGAGAACTTCCCGTCCCTTCCATCATCCTCCCTTCCAAAATCTTTTCTTCTCTGCACCCATGGCCGCTCCGTTAATCTCCGGAAGTGTTGGGGCTACAGTGCTGATATTTATCCCCAAAGAGCAGAAAGATTTACGTTTTGTGAAGACGAGATTTGCGGAAATAAGGCAGTGGATGTTCAGAATCTTGAGAAGAGTGGCATGGCCAGGCTAGTTGATACTCTAAGAAGATTGCAGTGGATGGATGTGGTCACCTTCAGTGAGGTAGCTACCCGGACTTGGTGAAAGCCTTCTACATTTGTCTGAAGTCAGAATCAGATGGGTCCCTTGTTTCCTCTGTCAAGGGCATCCAAATCAGAATAACCCATGAGCTTTTGCGTGATCTGTTTGGAGTGAAGACCTCTGGATTTAGTGGCATTCACTCTGTGAATGATGAAGTCAAAGGTCTAGGGATTATCGGTCCAGGATTTAAGTTGAAGGATGGGAAGCTTGATATTAATCAGATGTCCGCATTCAATAGATTGCTTCACTTTATAGTCTGCCAAATCTTAGTACCTCGTAGTGCTAACCCTTTTCTCATGCACTAGGGCAGATTCGGACATATGTTCTGGGCAATCCAGAACAAAGAGATAAACCTGGCCGCAGTGATGATTGAGCGAATGATGTTTGCACATGCTCAGTTATGGGAAACAAAGAGCAAGTTTGAATGTTTCCCTTCCGTATGCTCATCTACTGACCAAGGTTTTCAAGCACTTTGGAGTAGATTTTTTCAGGAGCAGTAGCTGAAAAGAGGGCCAGTCAATAAGGTCCAGAATCTAAAGAAAAGCGGTTTTTCAGTGCAAGAAGGTTTGATCAAAGTCCTCTGTGGCTGAAGGAGAAGCAGTTATTGAAGATATTCCAGAAGCGCAGCAGCACAGCAGAAGAAGCAGTAGCAGCAAGCAGCAGCAGAGAAGAAGAAGCAAGCAGCAGAGCAAGCAGCAGCAGAACAAGAACCTGTAAAATCAGCTGCAGTAGAAGTACCAGTTGTGGAATGCCAATCCGAAGCTCAAGTGGAAGTAGGTGCAGCTGGTGTGGCAGACTCCTTGCCCACACCTTAGTTGCCTCTATCTTAAAGAAGTATTGGACTCCATTCCCTCCATCTACCTTAGCCACTTCTAAAGAGGTGGATGTGTTGAAGAAGAAGCTGTGGCACCAGTCATTCGACAGTTCAGTCTGAACAAGTTGCTGATGTTGAGATACAAGCAGGTACTCAACAAGATGTAGTCATGGAAGAAGCTCCTAGCCAAGGGAGCAAAGTAGAGTAGAACCTGAAGTGTCTGAATCCGTGGCAGAAGGCCACTTGGAAAAAGCTGTTTTGGAAGAAGCTCCTGCTCAGGGGAGCATTTAAGTATTGAAGTCCCTGCTCCCATTCAGGGGAGCAAGCTGAGATTGAGAAGCCAGTGAATGAAGATATTCCTGAAAGTGTTACACCTACTCAGGAAATCCCAGCTCCAGCCAAGGTTGATGTTAGTGAAGGCCCAAGTGCAAGCAATATAAATCTAGAGGAGCCTGTCTCTCAGCAAGGTAAGCAGAAAAGAGTTGTTCACAGGAGGTCAAGGAAGGGCCATAGAAAAGTGAAGTTGAAGCATGTTATGGCCTTGTTAAAAGCCCAAGGAGAGATCTTGGCATCTGTTCAGTCTAGCATTCAAGGCATTGTTTCCAATCAAGCCTCAACTTCCTCAGACGTATCTTCAATAAGAAATGCAATGAGGTACTTCAATAAAGAATTGTCTGACATGAAGTCTATGCTGGTGTTTTGTCTAAGTCCAGTGGGATGTCTCCAGGCAGACCAGCTGCTCCTCGGCCACCAGGGCCAGCAGGGCCATCTGCTCAAGGGTCAGGGCCATCAGGGCCATCTGTAGTGAGGTCACCAGGACCAGTGGCAGCCTCAGGGTCTTCAGGACCCTCTTCAGCAGTCAGAGAGAGTCAGGCCAAAGGGAAAGAGCCAGTGTCAGTCTCCAAGGCCCCTGATACTTCATCTCTTGCCACTCCAACCCTCTCCACACCTTCATCTCCTTCTACTGCACCTCCTGCTCCACCAACCAAAACATCCCATGCCTCGCACCCAACCTTCCTCATCCTCTACTTCATCTCAACCCTCCTTCTCTCCTACTCCAGCTCACATCTCAGCTCCATCCTCATTAACTCCCAAACCTCCCTCACCTATAAAATTCAAACACCTCCTCTTCAACCAACCTCTTCCTTTAATCCTAAACATCTTTCTATCCTCCTACTCCTCCTAATTCTGTTATCTTTCCTCCAGATAAACCTCTGCCTCTTGGTGTCTTTGACACCAATGTTCCAGACAATTTTGAAAGGAACCCCTCCTCACCATTCTTTCCACAGCCTCTCACATTCACAGGACTGACCCTCCCAGTCCTGCCAAGAAAAAGAGAAAAACCTCCTCATCTCTAAGCACTCCTTCTGTTCCTCTATACCCTCCTTTATGGTACTCTCTTACCCTTGATCCTAAGAGAAGACCTATCTACAAAGAATACCTCCAGAAATGCATTCTTTCTACCATTTATGGTATTCCTTTTCTCAACCTATCCGAACACCTGGACATTGTTCTTCCTTTTACTCAGATATCCAAGCTTTCAAATCCAAAATCCTTGAGGGCACTGAGTTCAAGACTGAAGATCAGTGGGCAGCTATCAAAGGAAATAAGGCTCAGTATGAAAATACCTGACTGCAAGGGCCGAATCCCTCACTCACAGAGCTCACCCACTCACCTTCTCTGAGTGGTTTATCATCCAGCACAAGAACTCTTGGGGATCCTTCATTTTGAAGGAAATTCGCATTGCCAGAGCTTTTCAGCTGTACAGTGACTTCTGTTACTTGAACACAATTCCAGAAGTTCAGTTTTGCCAGTTCCATTCGCAGATTACTGTGCTGAAATCAGAAATCCCTCTCAACCTTCCTCTTAAGGTAGACTTTGTCTCTTTCAAGGTTGATTTTCCAGTTCTTCTGCCGAAGCTGCACTCTTTAGTATTTGATTCCGATGCTGGGTCACATGCTCTAGATATGTTTGCAAGACAGATGGGCAGGATGTCAGCCAAGCAGGGCAGATCTCCTTCCTTTTTGCGGTTCATCTTCAGAGAATACCACTCTGGCCGCATGTCTTCTCAGATCTTAGCTCCACTCATTTCTGAGTGTGAAAGACTCACCTCATCAGAATGGGAGCTTCTCTATCAGGCCTCTTATCAGCAATTGGAAGCTATCAATCAAGATCTAGTTAGTCAGAGGAAGCCTGCTCTTTCTGCAGAAGCTTTTATGGATCTAAATTCCATCGCACCCATACCAGAGATCTATGCTGTATGGGCATCTAGATATTCTGCTTTCTATGCCTTAAAGCAGGATCTGTTAAATCAAAAGATTCACTATCCAATTTCCTTGGACAGATTTCTCCATAGGGCCAGTTTTGGTAAGAGTACTTACTACAGATTCTTCTTGGACAAACTCAGTATGGAGAATTCTTAGAGCAGCAAAGGCAACTCTACATTCAGAGGAACATCCCTTCCATGGGACCCTCCTTCTCAGTTGCCTCTGGCGTTTTTCTGCAAATTTTTGAGGATCTTGAGATCAAGGCATGGGCTGTTGTCTCACAGCATGCCTCCTTGTTATCTCCTCTGTATTATCTTTCTCCATCCTAATATAAATCTTTCTCTCTTCTTTGTCTCACAGCTTATCTTTTTGCTTAATGACAAAATGGGGGAGACAACTAAAGTAAATCTGAAAAACATATTTCATTTTTTGTATGATGTTTAGTATATTTTGTCATCATCAAAAAGGGGGAGATTGATGACCAAACTGTCCCCATAATAAATATTTCATTTATTTATATATTAATTTTGATGATTAACAAAATAACTAATGGATTACTTGAGCCTTGAGAACAGGAATAAAAGAAAAATGAAAGTTCAAGACAATCTGGTAAGTCTCATCACACTTCTATCCAAGTCTTTGTATCGACTTCCTTGATAAGCAGAACGATTTCCTCTTTGACCGGAAACTCAAAACAAATCGATATCGCAACGACTCTTTAAGCGCTCGTAACGATTTCTTTAGAACTCGCAACGACTCTCTGTCGTACGATTTCTTAGACCTCGACGATTTCTTTAGAACTCGCAACGACTCTGTCGTAACGATTTCTTTAGACCTCGTAACGATTTCTTTAGAACTCGCAACGACTCTCTGTCGTAACGATTTCTTTAGACCTCGTAACGATTTCTTTAGAACTCGCAACGACTCTCTGTCGTAACGATTTCTTTAGACCTCGTAACGATTTCTTTAGAACTCGCAACGACTCTCTGTCGTACGATTTCTTTAGACCTCGTAACGATTCTTTAGAACTCGCAACGACTCTGTCGTACATTCTTTAGACCTCTAACGTTTCTTTAGAACTCGCAACGACTCTCTAGCCGTAACGATTTCTTTAGATCTCGTAACGATTTCTTTAGAACTCGCAACGACTCTATATCATAACGATTTTCTTAGAGTTCATAACGATTTCTTTACTCGCAACGACTCTCTGTCGTAACGATTTCTTTAGACCTCGTAACGATTTCTTTAGAACTCGCAACGACTCTCTAGCCGTAACGATTTCTTTAGAACTCGAACGTTAACGATTTCTTTAGTGTAACGATTTCTTTACTTACAACTTGATAGTCATAACGATTTCTTTAGAGTTCTAACGATTTCTTTACAGTTCATATCTTAACGATTTCGTAACGATTTCCTTGTACAACTTGATAGTCATAACGATTTCGTGTAACGATTTCCTTACAACTTGATAGTCATAACGATTTCTTGTAACGATTTCTTAGAACTCGCAACGACTTGCTTGTTGTAACGACTTCATAAGTTATCACAACGATTTCCTTACAGTTCATAACGACTTGCTATAATTCATAACGATTTCATAAGTTATGAAGTCAGCAAGATTCTTTTTATCGAATTTCTTGATGCATCAGTATAATGCCTTTTAATAGCGTTGAAAAGTCAAAGTCATATCTTGTCCGTTGACTGCTATGCATTAAATGCTCTCTGATCGTATCTCCCATGCATGCAGACAATATCTTCCATTTCTATGCTACTCTGTCTACGTACTTTTTTAGACAAAAGGAGCCTTGCTATATACTGCAATATCTGTTCCATCTCAACTAACAATAGACAGCAGTCTTAGCTGTCTTCTATTTATTGATGATATGCTTACAGATATCTGACAAGACTCATCTGGACAACGTTGGACACAAGATACAAAGTTCTATGACATCTCTTTGGCGTGTACACAAGGATAAAAGACTGACGATCAGAAGCTTCCTTTGTGACCAGTCTAACGTACACAAGGATAAGAGACAACGGACACTTCAACGTTCGAATTTGAATCAGCAGTTTAAATAGAAGACTCAAGACGGAAAAGAAGAAAAAGAAAGGAACTACGCTTGATTTCAGAAGAAGAAAGAAATCCATCTCTTCGAGTCTTCAGAACATTGAAGAAGAGCGAAGCTACCACTCCAACCTTGTTCTAAGCTCTTAGCTCTCTGTGCTCAAAAGATTTTCTCATTTGTGAGAGCTTGTGTAGTCCTTGGAGAGAAAACCTTGTTAAATCTCTTTCTCTCTCGGGGGCTTAGGAGCTTCAGTGTGTAGCTGTTCAAGCTAGAGTCTGAAGCCTGTTTCCACACCCTTTTCTTATTAGGTTGTGTTCCCTTCTGGACGAAGGAAGACCTGGTGGTATCCAGGGTGGTTGTTGTTCCCTTCAGGCTGAAGGAAGACCAGTTGAGGCTGGGTGTAAGGATCCTTAAGGGGGATTGTACCCTTGGTAGTGAAATCCTGAGATATTGCTCAGGGACTGGACGTAGGTCTCCTGTGGAGAGGAGTTCCGAACCAGGATAAAAATCCTTGTGTCTTGTGGTGTGTTTTTTGTGTGATTGTTGTCTTATTTGCTCTAACTCTAACCTTGTTATTAAGTTGTGCAATCCTTTCAGTGAACAGATTTTAATTAGAGATCGAAGTTTTATATAACCCATTCACCCCCCCCTCTGGGCTAGTTAGCTGGGCAACAGTTGATTCTCACCAACTGTTGAGGAGAATGAATACATTGGTGAAAATTGAACATCACTCACCCTACTCCAGTGATCAGGTAATGTTGTCCAAATTTAAATGGCACATCAACATGAATCAATTCCTGACCGTAACACAGATTTTGAGAGATCACCCCCTAAAATGTTGTTGGTAATGTAATGACCGGTAAGAACTCGATCCTCATTCCTTGAATGCAATTCAATGAAGACCCACTTAGCACTAATTCCGCCAAATTGAACCAAAATCAATTGATGAAGCTCTAATGAATTCAGAGTGGATAATTGCAATGCATGATGAACTTCATCAATTTTTGAAAGAAATCAAGTGTGGGAATTAGTACTAGACCTAGTGACCAATCTTTTCATTGAGCACTAGAGGGTATTCAGAATAAATTGAATAAAAATGTCAAGTCAAGTCATAGGAATAAAGCTAGACTAGTTTCCCAGGGTACAACCAAGAATTTGGAATTGATTTTGAAGAGTCATATGCCCTTGTAGCTAGACTAAAGGTGTAAGAATATTCCTTGCTTTTGCATCTTCATTGAAATTTAAAGTTATGAATGGATGTCAAAAGTGCATTTTTGAATATACATAAAGAAAATATTTTTGTTGAACAACCTCCAGGCTTTGAAAATGAAAAATATCATAATCATGTTTTTAGCTTCATAAGGCTCTCTATGGTCTTAAGCAAGCTCCAAGAGCTTGTATGACCGTTTGAGCTCTTTTCTGCTTGAAAAAAGGATACTCTAGAGGTATGTTGATCAAACTTTGTTAACAAAAACGTAAATAAACAAATAATTGCAGTCCAAATTCATGTTGATGACATAATTTTGATCCACCATAAGAGCCTGTGCACTTAATTTGCAAATCAAATGAAACTGAATTTGAAATGAGCTTGATGGGAGACTTACAATTTTTCTTGGGATGTAGGTTAACCAACCAGTGAGGGAATCTTCATAAGCCAAACCAATATGTCAAAGAACTTCTGAAAAGGTTTGACTTCCAAAACCTCAGCACTCAAGCACACCATTGCAATTAATGTGAAACTAGAAGAAGATTCACTTGGTAAGTCAGTAGACCCAAAGACATACAGAGGTATGATTGGTTCTCTACTCTATCTCACCACTTCTACCCTGATATTCAATTCAGTGTATGCTGTGTGCTAGATTTCAAGCAGCCTAAAGAAAGTTCACATGTTAGCTGTTAAAGAGTTTTCAAATATCTTGTTGGAACATGTGATCTTGGTATTGGTATCCTGCTGGTTGTAAATTAGATTTGATTGCTTATTGTGATGCTAATTATGCTGGGTGTAAACTTGATAGAAAAAGCACAAGTGGCTTGTGTTTGTACTTAGTGGCTGCCTAATCTCTTGGGCTTCCAAAAAGCAACACTCAGTTGCTCTATCAACTGCAGAGGTTGAGTATGTTGTAGCTGGTCGATGTGGCACTCAAATTCTTTGGGTGAAACATCAACTTCTTGATTATACCAAGAGTTAGGTTGTGTTCCCATTCTTTGTGATAACACAAGTGCCATAAATCTGTCTAAAACCCAATTCAGCATTCTAGAACAAAAACACATTGAAATTAGGCATCATTTCTTGAGAGATGAGGTAGCAAAGAAATCTTTGAACTCCTCTTTATTGAAACTGAAAATAAAATTGCTGATATCTTCACTAAACCGCTTCCTGACAGCAGATTTTTATCCTTGAGGAGAGAGCTTGGTCTTTGCAAATGTCCATCTTCTTGATAACTCTCTTTGGGTTGAGTGTTTAGGCATGTTCTGAGGGGAGTCACTGTTTCATCATCATTCTTCTTTGCTTCCTTGATTCATGTGGTTCACATCTCTCACAAATCAACTTCCATTTCTTTTTGTCAATAAATTCTTCCACTCCATTGTGTTGAAATTCTTGGTATATCAAATAGTGACTTGAAGAAGGACAAGTTCTGCTTGTCTGGACACTTTCACTATGCGTGAGTATGTGTCTCCGCCAAGTACCAAGAATTGAATATGCAATTGTTGAGGGGGAGTCTTTGTTCTTCAAAAAGAATCATTTAATGTTTTTTAAAAAAAACTCCTTGCATACTTCATTTTGATGAAATTTTTTTGGAATCATCATTTCAGGGGGAGCTAATGAATTCACTACTCATTCTTTTACAAAATTCAAGATTCCTCTTGGGTTATATCACTCCCTCTCATGATGTGCTCATTAAGTTTGGCTAAACCTCAAAATGACTTTTTGATTGATCTGCTACATTTTTGCAGTCAACTCTCAACTATACTCTTCAAGACTACAGAAATTTAAATCTCTCTTCCAAACTGAAAAATCATGTGTGCTTTGAATGTAAACACCTTCTTTGCAACTGATGTGAGATATAAATGATCTCAATTTTATAAAATTCTCCTTCCATTTATTATTCAACAGAGCAATGGTACAAATGTGAGAAACTACAAACCTTCACAATGAATGAAGTGCCATGTATGTTATGAGGTATTATTGCTATCTCTATTCAAAGGGGTTAATTTTTTTTTTTTTTTGATCTATACATTTTGATGAGACTGATAACTGAAATATTGGCGTCTGATAAACGTATATTTTCATGTCAAATGTTGTCATTTACCCCTTGAACTGGATAATGGGTAAATCTTTAGTAACCAGGGACTATGGTGTGTAAAAACATTAGTTCTTGAGTGAAAAAGATTACTACATTTGATAGTTTGATTAAATATATAATATAAATTTAATATATATATATAGATATATATATATAGTTATCTATCTGTTCAAGGAAGTACTTAAAATCAACATCCTGTCTTCCATCAGTGTGCTCAAAGTTGTTTAACTTCATCACAAGTGATTTCAATCTAAAAGACATTTCTATTTCTTTGATTTGGAGAATATGGTAGTTTTTCATCGGCTATTGAATGTTCTATATCACTCAAACTATCATTTTAATGGTTCAAGTCAATTAATGAAAATATCATGTAGGTTGTTGTGTAAAACTTGAAGTTTGTTGGATTTTTGTAAAAATATGACAAATGATTTTTTGATCTCTTAAAAATCCTTGTCACGTTGATTCCATCCATATTTCATCATGTTAAGATTCCCAAAATTTAACAAATTTTCCTCATGCTCAAACTTCAAAACTTCTTCAGGCCAGGTCGACACATCCACACTCCTGTGTCGACACATTCATAGCCCAAGTCGACACACCCATGTCTTGTGTCGACACAAGGTGGTTCCTGGTGGGTCTTTCTCATGGGCGCTGGTTAGGAATACCTGTACCCGGAGTTATCTTACCAAAACCCCCCTTTTTCTTCTCCGGTCAACTCATGGCCGCCATTTTGCCTTTGAAAACGGCAAGAGTTTTCATTTCCTTCCCCTCCTCACATCCTTCTCTGCTCCATTCTCTTTCCCCCATCTCTCCATACCCTGTTCATCCTTCTTCTCCTGCAACCATGGCTCCCAAGCAAATGCCCCGCCGTGGGTGCTCGTTCTAGGGCAACCGCCAGACCATTGCAGTGGAAGAACAACCCACAGAAAGGAGAAGCAAGCGTCGACATGACCCGACTTGAGCAGCCAGGGGGTTCTTCTGCATCTCCTACACCATCAAAGGATAGGGCATCCTCTCCAGTAAGAGGTCCTTCCCAAAGGGATCTGCACACCCTAGGAGGAAGATTTTGGCCTCTTCCTCTGAAGTTTCTGAGAATCTTCCTCAACTTCATCTGGGTCATCTCATCCCTCTAGGCAACCCCTTCAAAGTGGCCTAGTGAAGGGAAATCTATCCTAAAAGCCTAGAGCTGTGATTTAGTCGACAATGACTTAGCCACTTCCTTCCCAGAAGTCTTTCAATACTTCAGTTTTCAGACTTGGCTGCCATTCATATCTGAATTCAGGACCATATATCCAGACTTGTTCAAGAGTTCTACTTGAATTTGGAATGTACACCTGAGGGTTACCAATCTGAGGTCAAGGTGTATTGATAGATTTGCCTACTGAGTTGGCTACGACATTGTTTAGAATTCCTGATGAAGGTGCTGACTACCATGATTTGAATTTGACCTTCATGAGGCTTATCTTTTTGTTGACTGGACTCCCAGCTATAAGTCTGACCCTAAGCAGACTTATGTCACCAGGTTTACACCCACACCTTCCCACTTGTCTTGAGACTGATCCATCACATTCTCACCACCATTATCACACCTCAAGGTGGTGGAAGGGACAGCTTACAGATATCCAGAGATTCATCCTAACTGCATGAAGAAAGACATAAAGATCAATTTGCATGTGATTATGTACCAGATAATGTTAGAGACTACAAGGAAAGATCTACATAGATCCCTTCCTTATGCAGCTCATCTCACACCAGTTTTTCAGCATTTTGGAGTATCTTTTGAGAATGAGCAAGCCCAGTCAATCCCTAAGTCCAACATCTATTGCTCAAGCATTTTGCAAAAGTTCATGGGATTCAGACTTGAAGGTGATCAAGTAAGAAGAGGTCCTGTAGCTGTTGAAGCCCCAGTGGTTCCTGAGATTGTAGAACCACCTCCTGAGTTGCCCAATCTCCACATGATCAAGAGACCAGCCTCCAAATTAGATTGGAGCACCTATACCCCAGGATGTTCCCTCACACACCTCATTTCAAGCCTCTTCACCACATCTCCCTGATGTGGAAATTCCTTCTTTCACTTCTCATTACCAGTCTGCCTCTGCTTCCACTAGTGGACCTTCTGTTCCACCAGAGCTATATTCTTTTTTGATGACAAGTTTGATACCATCACCTCTTCCATCCCTCCAGATGTCAGAGAGTTTTGAGCTCAGAATTCAAGGTTGGAGAATTCAGTGAATGCTCAGTTCATTAAGCAGAAGAAGCAGCAGATCATGCCACCCAAAGATTTAACAGGCTAATTGGCACTTTGGGTGATGCATCCCTTCAGTTAAAGGAACATCAGGACACCGCTGGAAAAGGTCCTTGAAGGATTTAGAAATTCTCAGAAGAATTTATTCAACAGTCAGGAAGCAGTGTCTCAGATTTCAAAGACTAGACTTTCATTTGCTCACATTGTTGATGATTGGAGGCATGAAGAACCTTATCTCACATAGACAATGAGATGTCTACTCTTAAGAAGGAGCTTAGAGATATCAACAGACATGGATTTGCAAGCTCTTCTTCAGTTTCACAGCCCAATTTCAGCTGACTTGTCTGCCTTTTCAGTCCAACATGTATGAAAAACAGTCAAAGGTTGGAAGAGTTGCTACACACAAGGCTGTCAACAATGCAACTCAACTCAGATCCACCTTGCAGCAATGGAGTCAAGGCTGAAGACCATTGAGTCCATCCTTCTTCTCTCCTCCTCCTCCTCCTCCTCCTCCTCCAACTGCTTGATGTATTTTATCTTTGATGATGTCAAGGGGGAGAAGAAAAACACTTGTTTTTGGAATGTAATTGAATATCTGTGTGAATGAGAATGATTAATACTTGTTTTTGAATGTGATTGAAATCCTTGGAATGAATGATCGTCTATGAATGTCAATGAATGATGATTGTCTATGATGGATGATTGAAATGTCAAACCTTGTATGATTTTTGGCCATTAATGAAAAGATTTGGTTGTCAGTACCATTGTGTACTTAATTGTTCAAAATTGTCAAATGTTGCTAAAATGTGATCAATGGCCTTTGATGAATATAATGAAATGCTAAAACATGTGCTCATTGTCTTTCAGTATGTATGTAATTGAATGTTGTGTGAATAAATAGCTTAAAATCACATTTCATTGAAAATTCAAACCTTCAGTGGACTTAATGTTGCTATCATCAAAAAGGGGGAGATTGTTGGGTTGAGTGTGAATTTAATATATTTCCCCTCATAATTTTGATGATGACAATTTGTGATTTTAATGCACAATGAATGGAACATGTTAGATACATCACACATGTTATAACAATATTCAAAAAGCATGTTTCCAAACACATTTTGTCATATATATCATGATAATAATTGGACTAAATGATTTATGTGTTTATTTCTCAGGGACATACATTTCTTGCAAGGTAGTGTCGACACACCTACTACTGGGTTCGACACAGGGTATCAAACCCTAAGGCAAAGTCATGAAGAAAGGTCAAGGTGTCGACACAGTCCAGGCAGTGTCGACACTAGACCCAGCTCCCAGAGAACCCAGTTGACAGGTTGGGACAGTGTGTCGACATAGTCCCAGTCAGTGTCGACACCAGTGACCACTCCCAGAGGGTAGTTTTACAGAAATGGGACAGTGTGTCGACACACTCCATGGTCAGGTCGAACCTCCGGAAACATTTTCACTTTAAGTCCCACCTGGACACGTGGCACTCTAGGGATCTTGTGGATCGGCCTTGGATCATGTGCCCATCACCCCAAGGGTACTTTTGGACACATTGGGCTATAATACCTCCTATTGGCCATCCAACCAAGAGAACACCTCAGAGCCTTCCAGAAAAGTTTCTTTGGTGGCAAGACAGAGGTCTCCTCCTCGTTCTTGCTCTCCTTGTGCTGCTTCAAGCCAATTCCATCCTTGCAAGCACAAGAAGTGAAGATTGATCCATGAAGATAAGTGAGATCACTTCCAAGGGAGCAGATCGAGTAGAAGCAGCCAATTGAGAAGAGTTCAAGGAGATCCAGAGGCACAAATGCAGAGCATCGCCCAGGGACTTCAAGAGTTCAAGCATCTTCTCAATTCAGTCCTTCTACAGGGAGTTCATCTGAAGACACGGATTTACATACAACTCCTCAATTCCCCTTAGTTCTTCTGAGTCATTCTTGAGATTGGTGCATGATTTGTTGCACTAGTCTCCTTGAATGAACTCTTTATGGATCAGATCATTATTAGAGGATCTGATCTTGTTGTTTTGATCTAGCAAGTTTGGTTGTGTGCTGAATTGTGTTGAGTCGTCGCACTCAGGTTGTGGTTGAGCGTTGTGCTTAGGTTTCTAGAGTAGTCTTGCTCTAGAGGTTGTGTGTGAGTTTGTGAACTCAGTGTGTTGGAGTTGTCGAGCTCCAGTGTGTGGTGTATTCAAGTTGAATAGTGGAACCTCACACGGTGTGAGGGTGGATGTAGAATCACATGGTGTGATTTTCAACCACCTAAAAATCTTTGTGCAGTGGTTTGATCTGTGATTTAACTTTACTTTGCGTTAGATGTATGCATAGATTTTGATTTCACTTCTATCAACTTGATCACACACTTTAATCACTTAATTCACACAATCACTCATCAGATCTGTGAATTGCTTTTCTAAATTGTCTCTGATTCAAAGCATCTTTAAATTGGCTAAGCTTCCGCAGTATTTGGCCTAGATCTATTCAACCCCCCCCCCCCTTTCTAGATCTGGTCCATCCCTTTTTCGATCCTACATTGGGGAAATGACTTACCAACTAGCACTCCCACCACAGTTATCCAATGTACATGATTTTTTCATGTGTCAATGTTGAGGAAGTATGTGTATGATCCAGACACATTATTGAGTACCAAGATTTGGAGGAAAAGAAAATCTGGCATATGAAGAAAGACCTGTACAGATCCTTGACCGGAAGATTAAGCAACTTCGGAACAAGGAAGTTCCATTGTTAAATTAGTGGAATAAGCGAGGACAAGAAAGCCAACATGGGAGCTAGAAGATGCCATCAAATCAAGTATCCGGAATTGTTTACAATGTCAGTAAGCATACTCTTATGTTTTAAAATTGGAGGACCAAATTTCTTTTAGTGGGGAGAATTGTAACACCCTGGAAAATTTTAATTGTTGGAAAAAATGATAATGTGGTTATTAAACCTACTATTGCCATGAGATGTAATAATTGAAATTTAGATAATTAGTTGATAATAAATGTTACGCCTTGTCGTACTTAGAGGTATGCGCTCCGACAGGGCGACACCGAAAAACTGTAACGAAATTGAAATCCGAAAACACCATAATTTCCAGAAAAATATGGTTGTATCAGAAATTAAATATCCGAATTTGTTGATGTACAGATTTCGAGATTAAGCTGACGCAACTATTTTCCCGGCGATTTTCACCTAGTGAAAAATAAATTCCTAAAATTAAACTAAAATCACCGTAATTTGTAAAACCATTACATTAGCCTATGGCTGAATTTTAATACAATGGACATCGTTTGAATATACTTCCATAAGGAATATTGGGCCAACTGAATATGGGGCTATTTACGGTGGTGATTTTTCTGGGAATTAAGTTTGCTTCGTGTGAGAAGCTGGGACAGCCACCTATTGAAGTGGGAGTTTAACAAACACGTTAACCCTAGTGTTTATCCATTGTTTTTACTGTTACACGGGAGTGAAAGTGTCAACATGCATGGGGAGCATGCTGGGTTATAAAAGCCCCCCTCACCCTTTGTATGCACCTTTCCACCTCTTTGTTCTTGCTTACCCTTGCACACCACAACTCTTACTTCCATTTCCTTCTACTCTTGTTGCTGGAGTTGTTACTGTGGGAGCGGTTATAGTAGTTCTTGCCATAGTGTACTGCTGTTGTTGTATTGCACCCTTGCTTGGAGATTGGCTGCTGGAGTTGTTTGTTTCTTTGCTCATACAAGAAGAGCTACAAGTGTAGCGCCCATGGACTGCAAGGCCTGCACTCCCAGTACCATTTCTCTCTTCTATCACTGTGAGCCATCAAGTGGAAGTGTTATCCTCCAAGATCAGGGTAGGGTTCTATCTCTTTTCATACCTTCATCTTCAACCCTTGCTAGAAAGCTCATAGCTACATACATATAGCCTTTGAATTTGTCAACCTATCTTGGATTAGTGTTTACATCTTCTGTTTACATGTTTGTATCTTCAAGCTTTGGTTTGAACTCCTTAAACACTTCTGAAATTGGTGTCCATCTTGTAGAAGTCTCTTCACATAACCATGGTTATAGACGCTATCTTCCCCGTACCAGTTATGTTAAGTCCTAGTTAGACTTGTATAGGTTGTAATCTCATGTGTCATCAAGTCAACATATAAATCAGTAGTGAAGGCTATAAATAGGTTCTTCTATTTGATATGATTCTGCTTTAACCCATAGATTCCATGGTTAAAGTTTTTAGAATGAATGTAGAGTCATTTCTGGAAGTGGACTGGCTGCTATCAACAGACAGGAAGTACCTGTCGACAGGCCCAGGCTTTCAGAACTCGGCTGTTGGAAACAGCATACTGTCGACAGATGGTCCCTTTTGTCGACAGACACACTGCCCTGTCGACAGACAGACCATCATGTCGACAGGCACTGTTCCAGAACCATAAAATTGACTTCTGGATGCCATCACCTGTCGACAGCCACCTTCTGGCTGTCGACAACCACTGTCCTGGCCATGTTCCAGCATCTTTCTTTGCTCAGTCTTTTGTTAACACTTCATGCTATTAGCCTAGCAAGTTACCATCCTCTTTCCCTGGATATTTACTGTTGTGTCACTACAGAGACCATCCACATTGCTTTCTATACTCTTCTTGGATTACTCTTAAAGTCTTCATTACAAGTGATGTCTAGTTGTTACATCTTCCTGTGTTCAGTAACCTGAGTTCATAGACCTTGACGTCATGAGAGTTTAAATACTTGAATACTACAATTGACTGTGAATAACTGGTGATGACAATTATTGGGTCCCTAGACCCCACTTGATTATAGGTCTTTGCAAAAGGGCTGGTCTAGTCCTGGGAGGTGCACCTGAATTCATTTACGAGGCATACGGAATGATAAAGGACAATGAGATGTTTGGCATTGCATCAACTATTTGATTATGGTCATCATGTTATCTGTCCGTGTGTATATATATGAACTAGATTATGGGTTTCATTGTGAATCCTGAGCATGCCCTGTGTTTCAATACTACGTCTCAATTTACTGTCTGCTAAGAATTTATTAGTCCTTCTGTGATATCAGTCAAGTCCTCACCTTGATCATCAATATATTTAATCCTTATGATTTGAGGATTTGAATCCTACTGGGCTAGTTAGATCACACATCCTACATTTTTTAGGTGATCAAGATGGGGGTGAAGCTTATGGGAATGGTGTGCTAAAGAAATCTTCCTACTTCAAGAAGCCAGCTGTTTTGTTTTCTTTAGTGTTGAACACTTGGATTGTAAAGCAATGAAGTTACTCCTCACCTAGACTGTATCGAGGATAGTTGTATATAATGCTCTGCTAAATTAGCTATGAATGGATAGACACTAGTTTCATTGTCTTGCCTAATATCTGTCATTTCCAATAAATAGACTTTTATAGGACGTGGCAAGGTCGGATTTTAAGTTATGTTCTCCGATCATCACATCAACAGATGTAAAAATATTTATTCAATTTTCTTTCGCCCCTTGTGTTGTGACAGAAAATCACACCCATAGATATAGGTTTAACATCCAAGGTATCAAAAATTTTTTGAGATATAAATGAATGGGTTGCTCCAGTATCAAATAAAACAAATGTTGATAGATAGAAGACTTGTAGGGTACCTTCTACCACGCCACCTTCCTCAGCGGGCTCTTCGTCATGCAGGGCTTGCAGTTTTCCCCCTATTTCTTAGGCACATTAGTGCGCCTCTCATTTTCCTTCAGTAGCGGGCACTCGGGAATACGGTGCTCGCAGCTTCCACAGCGTAGACATGCGTTGACTTTCCTCCAGCATTCATCAACTGTGGGACTAGGCTTGTCACAGTCTTGCAATTGCTTTTCACTGGAGTGTTGGGAACGAAGACCTTGGGTTTCTTCTCCTGACTAGGTCCTTCCGTGATGCTGAATGGACGCTTCTGGCCATTAGTTGGCTTGGTAGATGTCATGCCCTTTGATACGATCAGTGAAGTCCGTAGCATCTTCTAGTAGTTGATCTTTCTTTACCATCTCGCATATGTCTGGATGTCGAGAGGGGTCAATTGAGTAAATATTGAGGCTTAAGGCCATGAGGAAATGCCTAGCCTTCATTTTTTCTGTATCACTAGATGGTCAGCATATCGGGCCAGTCTTGAAACTATGCCTCATATTCAGCCATAGATAGGCTCCTCTGTTTACGAGCAGCAAACTCCACAGCCATCTCCTGGACACGCTTGGAGAAGTACTTGGAATTGAAAGCTTCCTTGAACTCATTCTAGGTGATTGACCATTCGCCTTGATAGCTTCAACTGACTCCCACCAAGAGCGGGCATCCTTCTCCATTGAAATGTAGCTAGTAGCAGCTTATCCCCAACTGCACATTGCATACACGAAAATTCTTTCTGTCTCCTTCACGTGCTCGGCCTCGTCTGGATCTGTGGAACCACTGAACCTAGGTGGGTTCAAGCTTCTAAAGTTACAATGTAGCTCGCCTGCCCGCCGTGATTCCCTCCACTTTGCAGCTTGCAGAAGCGCACGGGTGAGTTTTGGATAGTTTTTGTGCATGCCCCTCATTTGAGCACGTTCAACAATCATCTTAGTTGCTTAGGTTCCTACAAAAGTAACTTGTTGTTATGATATTGATGTGGAGTTTAATTCATTGCCATGTGTGGGTTTATTTTTAACTAGTTACCCATGGTTCTAACCACATCTCACACAGGTAGGATAACTGACTCTAGTCGAGGCTGGTCAACCTAGATCATCCTATACTTAAGAAGAACCTAGTCTCTAATACCACAAAACTGTCACGCCCCCGATGTGGAATATCGAACGTGAGGCAGTTGCAAGTAACAGGGACAGAGCATATAATAGACATCGAACCATGGACAAAGAATAAATACTAAAGCAAATGCATCTCATTAATATTCCTCAAATGTCTATTACAACCACTAATATCAAGCCAATCTATAGGGCCCAATTACATTTAACATACTATTAAATCCAGGGTACTCATGACTTGACTCTTGGTCATTCCTGTCCTCTTGAGTGTACGTATCTTCCTCGGTCTCACCTGAGAACACATAACCAATAATGCAGGGTGAGAGATAATGCCCAATAGGACTTAAATCTCATGACTAGACATACTTTAAATGATTATGTATTAAGAGCAGAGTAACTAATGATAGAGAGAGAGAGAGAGAGAGAGTCAAGTAAC